>OZ038379.1:86873938-87341438 GCA_964036045.1 Eutreptiella sp. 'Long Island Sound 2002' | reverse complement strand
TGAATCGACCTGGTACCCCTGTTACTACTACAGTCCTGTTTTTTACTTGATTGGGCCCTCTCCACGCTTCCTGCCTGCAACAGCAAAGCATCGGCACAGCGCATAAAGGGTGCAATGACGTGCCCAGGTGCATTGTGCAGTCAGTCCCGTGCATGTGGAACAAGACCGTGCGGTCAGACGGGCGGCACAGCACTACCGTATGACACCATGACGCCACACTGATGCCACCAGCGCTCCAATAAAGGACACAGCCGGCACAAACCTTTGCCGCCCAGCACCACCCACCGAAAGGGGCAGTGTGCCACAGCGTACGGAAACAGGAACCAATACCGATGCAAGCGCCTCGTCCCAAGAACTTCTCGGCATCACCACGCGCACCACACATCCTACTCACCCGCATCCCGGAACGTTCCTAGAACTTACAACATGACTGCTGGGTGGCTTGGAGATTGGGTTGCAGTATCTCGGATAGGGTCAGAGAGCGTGTAAACAGCCCGAACGCCCTACATCTCACAAACACCCGACGCTTCATACACAATTCAAATGCCCACCCCGTGATTCAAATGCCCTGTTTGAATTGCCCACTCCACGTTTGAATCAATTCAAGTGCTGAATCCACAACCGTATCCACAATCTGCGTTCATCTGGTATCGGTTAGCGTGCGAATGCGGTTGCCTCCAGCTGGCGGGCAACCTCTCCGGTGGTGTTGGTCCACCCCACGATCGAAAAAAAGACCACCACGCAGCGCTCGCCCGTCCAGCGCATCGGGCAGTGCGGCCTGTATGCATTGAAGGCGACCCCTTCGCACAGTGAGACGGTGCTCCGTACAGCCGGTCCCCGTTTCACTGCACCCATGACGACCGTAAATGGGCGCCATAGCCGTCCAACAGACCGCTGGTCCAGAGTTCGCCACCGACGTGTGCGCCGAGCGAAACCTCGCATGAGAGAGGCACATCCTGACGTGGGTGCACGTGCAGCAGCATGGGTTGGCCTTCGTCGAGGAAACGGAATACTCCGATCGCCGTCCAGCAGAACGTGGGAAACAGGAAGTGTCCAAATCGGTTCAGGCGGGTGGTCAGGCTGCCGTTTGCATGCATCGCCGCACTCACCGTTACCAGGGAGCACCTGCGCATGGCACCCAAGTACAGCGAACGCATTCTGGCATTGTGCTTCACCTCGAGTCGCCAACCGGCCGCAGTCTGCTGCTCTCGCAGAAGGGGCACACCTTTTGTTCTTGCGAGTCATCGCCGGACCTCAGCCGCATCCTGGTCCGCCACACTCTGCCACAGCATCTGCGTGTCCCGCGTCTCCGCACTGTCCGCAGGCACCGCACTGCCCTGTGCGGCCGCACTGTCCTGAGCCACAGGGCTGGCCTCCGGCACCACCTGTATCTTGCTGTCCCCAAGGTTGTCCTCTGGCTCCAGTTTCACCACCACATCGCGCGCTCCCGCCGCACCTTCCGCACCTTCCGCACCTTCACACCCTCCACACCCTGCACGCCATCACCACCGCCCACCTCCACAATCTCATCACCATCCTCCTGTGTCACAGCCGCCAGTGCCACAGCTGATGTGTCCGGTGCTGCAGCCTGCGCCTCTGGTTCGCCAGTCATTGTGTCTGCTGCCGATGCCTCCGGTGCGGGCGCCTCCGGTGCGGGTGCCTCCGGTGCGTCTCCTGCCTGCGCCTCCGGTGCGGGCGCCACAGCTCTGTTCTCGACGATCGCGGTCTCCGGCTGCCGCGCTGCAAGTTCCGTGCGCAGAGCTGCTGCCGCCTCCTCGGCCTTCCCCTTGCTGGTGAAGCTCGCTATCTTTTTGTCCACCTTCACGGTCCAGTGACTTTTGGCTCTGCCCCCCCGTTTGATCTCCTAGACCTGGACGTGGTCCGTTTTCTTCGTCGAGGACTTGGCTCCGATTCCCGGCATGACGCGGATCTCGCCGTGGTCCTCAAACACCGCCCATCGCAGAGCACCTTTCGGCGGGAGTCCATAGTGTTCCCTGGCCCGTTCATTGGCGTCGTCAGAGTCCTCTTCCCGCAGTACGAAAAGGGCAAATGTGCTGGGGGTCGGACCGGGTTCAAACGGAGTTCAAACGCCATTCAAGTGGTTCAAGTTCGATGTTTGAAGTGGTTGAATTATGTCGACCGTAATTCAAATGCAATTCAAATGGGCGCACCTGTGCAGGCTCCTCAGGCTGCTCTTCGGGCTTGTCTTGGTTGGCCTCCTGCTGTTTGGCGGCCTCATTCTTGGCAGCAACCCAATCAGCAACGAACCTCGCTGTCGGATCCGGTTTATTGCCATCCTCGACGGTGGCGGCCTGCGGCTTGGGGGCTCGCCCCTTGGCGGCCTGCCCCTTGGCAACCTGATCCTTGGCCGCTTTCTCTGAGCCGGTCTGCGGCTTGGCGGCTTCCCCCGTGGCGGTCTGTCCCTTGGTGACCTGATCCTTGGCCGCTTGCTCCGGGACGGCCTCCGGCTTGGCGGATACGGCCTTCGCGTCCTTCACCACTCTCTTGGCCTCCTCCACCGCCGCAGCCTTCACCTTCTTGCTCTGTGCGTGCGCCTTCACAGCCTCGCTGAGCTGCTGCTTGCCACTCACCCAGCGGCCACTCGGCTTGGCCCGCAGGCGGGATTTGTGAGCCAGTGATGGCTCCCATTCGCTGCTTGAAGTTGTGGTCGAAGAATCGGCTGCCGCGCGCGCCTCTGCCGCTGCCTCCCGCACTCGATCCGGCATGCGGACGTTCGCCAGGGCAGCGGCCACCGTGGCTCGCTTGAGGCTGCCCCTTGGCGCGGACTTCGCCGGTCTCTCTTCTGCTTGGCGGATCAGCTGTTCTTCTTCTTCTTCTTCTTGGCAGATCTCTGTGGGGGGCCTTCGTGGCTGCAACATTCGCAGAAATTTCGCCAGTCGAGGATGTGCCGCGATGCCTTTTGGGTGCAGCTGTCTTATCAGATGGGACGGCACGTGCCGTGATGCCCTTGGGTGCAGCTGTCTTTTCAGATGGGACGGCAGGTGCCGTGATGCCCTTGGGTGCAGCTGTCTTATCAGACGGGATGGCAGTTGGGAGGGCAGTCGGGACAGCAGTCGTTGGTGTCGTACCGGACGGGGGCAGCGGTGGCTCGGGCATTGTTGCCCTGGGCCGGAGAAACTCTCCCAGCTTGGGCTGGCCTGCGGGCGGGGTGGCGTCAGCGAAGTCCGACCGGGCTTGGTTCATGGACCTCGTCCATCGTCGGACCTGCCTCTCCAGCGCCTCCAGATCCCTGCTGCGGTGCATGTAGTTGCTAATGCTGATGACCATGCTGCCGCCGGCGAGAAGAACGCCTGGGCCCCGCTCATCCAGCACCAAGACGTCGTGGTCGAACACGGCGCCAAAAACCTGTTGAAGACAGTGACCCAAAATTCAACCGTGATTCAAACGTCACACCGCTAGTTCAAACGCAGTTCAAATGCTGGGCTTGAATCACGCTTGAACCACACAGGTCGCGTTTGAATTGCGTTTGAAGCACGCAAGACAAGTTTGAACCTACAGAGCATCACACACGGGGACAGCGGGCGGTGCGGCAGTCGGGACCATCATCTAATCCAGTGACTCTCATTTCACCACCGACGCGTCGACCACGGCCTCCCTGCCCTTGGACTCGGCTGCGAGTGCTGCGGGTGCGGCAGGCAGGGCAACAGCGGCTGATACTGCTGCGGATGCTGATTCCATCGTACGCCGCTGCTTTTTCTCCGGCTGCTCGCTCTCGTCTACCTCAAGCTCACCAATCACGCCGTGCAGTCGCTTCTTGTTCCCGCCAGTCGAAATAGTACCCCCCACCTTGCGCACTAAGGCCGGTGTGAAGTGCGCTCCCTCCACTGGATGCCAATCAGGGTCGATCTGATCTTGGTTTTTAAACCAGAACTTGGGCCCATATGATTGGCCGTGGGTACTGATCCCGCCAGGAGCCACGGTTCCCAGTCCGTGGTGACTCCACATCTCAAAGAGACGCTGTACTTGGTGTGCATCAAACGTCATTTTTCCATCGGTGCCCAATCCGATGCTGGCAACTTTCCAACCCTGCCAGTCGGAGAATGACAGTGGAGTCATCTCCCACGGAAACACGGTCTGACCGGTCGACATGGCACCGGCCCGCTTCCGTTTCCAGGTGTAGAGCAATCGTTTGAAGAGGTATCTCGCGGTAATGTCGGTCAGCCACCCAAACCCGGGCTCAGCCCGTGCGATCGCGGAGTCTGGGTGGGGAAAGCGCCTGTCCGACATATCTGGCAACATGGGAAAGACGGATGGAAAGAGAATCTTGGTGTCGTGAACGGCGACATCAACGGCTGCTGAAGCGGACGTGGAGCCAGTTGCCGGAACTGCTTGCAGTTTGGATTGCGCTGCCGCCACAATCGCCTGCAGCTGACCAGAGACCAGGCCCGACATCGCCTGGTCCAGGCCCCATATGACAACGGACCCTTCAATGGACAAAAAAATACACGACGTTTGAATCACACTTGAACAGCCCTACGTGATTCAAATGTCGTACTTGAAGCAGTTGTATTGATTCAAACGGATTCAAACCGACCAAAACAACACCAACTCTCCAACATTTCCCCCAAATACTCCCTAGCAACGTCCGCACAATGTTGGATTTGCAGAGCACCCAGGCCCTCCACCTCCCTCCAACGTGGCATTTCCTTGTACAAGAAACCACGGCTCATTGCTTGGAAGAGCAATACAATGAGTTGCTCCTCCGGTGTGCCCTTCCCCCCTCCCCGAGACGTGGCAGTCAAAAAAATGTCCTTCAAAAATGCATTCAGAGATTCCACGACGTCCCCCGAAAACATCGCACATCCCCAAGAGCGAATGGCTTCCAATACCCTGCGTGCATCACGGCGAAGCCATAACAGATAAGGCGAGCGAAGACGCGGGCAAATTTCCTCCTGAAACCTACGCGCTACTTTGGCACACTTAAGTGTGGAGGGCTTATGATATGTAGAGTATAGAGCTGCGCAAAGACTGCCCATCGCAATCACGGCCTTTTGTGCACGACGGGGCACATGCAACAAATGAGCGATCGCCGGCCACACAATCAACAGACGCCATGTTTCCTCACCCTTTGGGCTGGCCTTCCCTTGGACCGAGATTTTCGTATTCGCCTCGGTCAAAATTCTTTGGACTTCAACACGCACGGCCGGTGCCACCTTCTTAGCATAGCGGCGCATGTAAATCGTTGTTTGCTTGCCCACAGAAATTAAACAGTGCAAAATGCACATGACAATTGAAAAATACAGGTCGTGCACCATCAAAAGAGGAAGGCGGATGCACCAATAAACATCGGACACGGTAGCCTTCGGCCGACTACGGTGAAAGATTTTCAGAAATTTCCAATGCCCCTTCGACGAACGGACCGTGGTAGTGTGTTCCCATTGGTTGCTGGCCGCATTCCACATCGCATATGTGTAAGGAGACCCCAGCCCCCACCATACACCCAACCCGAAGACATGGCGAAGCCAAGGTGAATCACCCCCAACGATGCATCCACAATCAACCCTATAACCACACAACACAATGTAACCAGTGTCTAGAACATGTTGGATGCATTCCAGGTTGTGTGCCATTAAATCCCGAAGAGCCTCTACATTGTGCTCGGAGCAAAGTGCCAAATCCAAGGTCCAAGTGTAGTTAATGCTCCGAGCACGCTCCCCGTGGTTGGCAAACGACACGGTGAGTTGACACCATGGGCGGGCACCGCATGGAAACTCATCCCCTCGGACGATGAGTACATAGCGGTAGTCCGGCTCGTGAAATTCCATACCAACCGGATCCATTAGATCCGGTTGGGAGGAGAAATACTCCAAAAAGTCCTCAAAGGGCCAAGACACACTGACAAACTTTTCCGCCGCCGGATCTTCACCTGCCGAAGGGTCATGAATCTTGGCCTCCAGCTGTTGAACGGAGGCAAGGCGTTCCCACGTAGCGTCCATCCTTTCATACGATGGAAAGCATTTGCACCACGTTTTGAGCGCGGGCACTTCGGCCGCCACTGCCTTTTCGTGGACCCAAATAAGGAAATCTTTGTACGTGAGGTGCAACATCCCTGTTTGAATCACTTGAAGTGTTCAACCGAATTCAAAGTACACGTTTGAAGCACTTGCATCGATTCAAACACCGATTCAAACGCACACCTCGATTTGGGCATTTGCAGTTTTAAAATCAACCAAACGGCCTCCGTTGGGGTCAACACCTCCTCCATTTTTTGTTTCATGCTCCTCTTCATCCGACGGGAAACACCGACTTTCGTTGACACCCGGCGTAACATGGCACGGCCATACGGGTGGGTAAAAAATGTCACCAAATCGGCCTCCAGATTCTCGTTCCGGTATGGGCGGCGCCCGTAGACCGGTTCTAACGCGTCCCTTGGCGTTTGCAACAAGGGAAGTAGCCAACGGGGAATGGTGAAGAGGAACGTGGAAACCAAAAAAATGAGATTCCCAGAAGAACTGGTGCTAAAGCGGTCCTGATTGCATGTCAATATCGCGTGCAAATCGACTGCGGTCGCCTAAAAAATTGCAAAAAACTTGCAAAAAGCGCAAAAATTGCGACAGAATGCGACGGGAATGGCTATGCAGGACTACGGCTTAGGACTACTGCCCAAAGGTTTTCAGTTCTGTCAAAATTTTACGGTGGATGCGCGTGCGCAATGTCGGCAGACCCGAATGCGACAGGCCCCTGGCGGCGCGCGGCGGCGGCGGCGGCGCTTGGCATTTGAATCAATTCAAATAAATTCAACTGCCCCATTTTAATTTTTTCGGTGGTTCAAACCATTCAAATGCGGTTCAAACAGGGTCCCGTCAGATGCGGTCAAGTCTGTCATGATGGGATATATATATATATATATATATATATATATATATATATATATATATATATATATATATATACATATATACATATATATATATATATATATATATATATATATATCATATATATATATATATATATATATATAGAGTGATAGTCATAGTCATAACCACTTATCATGCCATCTACTGGAGTTACCGGGCATCTCGCGCCGACAGGTGGTTCCTGCCTCGCTCGATCCCTGGGGTCCCAGGGCTGCCTGAGGTGGCCCACAGCATGACGGAGGACCCAGAGGACCGGGGATACGAGTCAACCAGGCTTTTGGGGGCAGTGGCAACTGCATAGCGTTAGCATTAGCAACGGCAACGGGGGCTGGCCCGTTTGTTCGCCGGGGGTAAGGGGGCAAGGCAAAGCAGCGCAGCAGCATCGCAACAAGCAGAAAGCAAGGGCATCTCTGTCCGTCCCAAAGCGGCAACCAAGGAACAAAGCAGCACGCATGCGGCGAAGCGAGAGCTGACCCTCCGTCGTTCGCGTACCCCCGCCACCGTGGAGACATCCATCACCCATGACCCCATGGAATCCATTGCCGTCTGCGTCCTCGAAACTGCCCACCACCCCTGACTCCACGTATCCCTCTGCCAGCACGCAATAGCCCGTATGTGCATAGCCAGGATTTCTGGGAGGCTCCAGCCTAGCCTGGCCCTCAGCTTTCATCGCCCCCATGTCTCCACAATGTACGCCGCCGACCCACCGCGCCATCCCCCTAGTATAGTACAGAAACACGGTACCAATTCCACGTCCCCGTGGCCCTGAGCTGCTCCCACACCCCAGATATATACCATGCCGGCACCCCATGTCAGGGGCCAGCGCCCAATCTGCTTGGAGGTATCCACTTGCCCACATATAATATATCTTGAGGGTCTACAGGGGGGGACGCCGGCCGCTACGCGACGGGAGTGGCGCAACCCGTGAATATCGCTGGCTGGGATTCGGGCTGGTGGGTGCCGTAGCTTGGTTATCGACCCCCTGTAGGGGTACCCACCAGAGGCTCGCCCCGGGCCGTGGTAACCAGGTGCACCTCATCTGGCCCACATACATTGCCCTGGCGCCTACCCTTGACCCTTACCTGCACTGATTGGCCAGCTCCCGTGGTTGCGCCTCTTCCGCCACAGCAGCGGCCAGGCCGCAGGTTCAGCCCCCAGCGACGACGTGGCGAGCCTACTTATAGCATTGGCCCGCGCGTCACCCCCCGGACCACTCAGCGTGCCGCTCCTCTGCCCTCCTCGCCTCTAGCTGACCCGACTGGCGCCCCCCAGGGGTAAGCCGTTACAGTGGTGAGGCGACCGCATACTCTTCGCTACGACGCCACGCAGTACCGCTGTTGCCATGCCGACGTCACCTGCGAGCCGCCACGACACGCACCACCGCAACCACAAGGCCATGGTCAGAGGTTAGACTATGTACATGCCCGCAGGCACGGTCCCTCTACTTTGTTAACGGGTCCAGGGGATGCCCCCGCGCTCCCCCTGAGTTGTTAGACGGGTCAGGGGGACACCCCAGTACCGCCATGCAACCCCGTAGCGCCCCCACGGTAGGGCCCTCCAGTACCGGCGCGAACCCTCACCATACGGTCCCCAGTACCGCCGCGCATACCCCCACGACGCCAGTACACCGTCATCTGGAACTTCCCCGCTGCTCCCCCACTATATATATATATATATATATATCGGACCAGGACACAACCACCATGGGCACGTCGGAGGTGCAGGCGGTCTTTGATCTGCTCTACGCCTTCCGTGATGACGTGTCCAGGGTCACGGGAGTGCGCATGCCTTCAGGCGTGGACCCGCAATACCCGTACGGGCAGGCGGAAACGGAGGCGTCGTTGGACCAGGTCCTCTCGGATCAGCAGGCCCTGGCCTGGCGTGCCCATCAGCTGTGGCAACGGGACGCGGCGGCGGCCGGACTCCACTCCCAGGAAGCGACTGCCCTGCTACAGCACCTCCGGCGAGTGGACCCCGACCTGTCCCCCGCCTCGGTAGAGGACCTACGTGCCGCGTTGGACCAACAGCTCCAACAGCTGGAGACACGCGTGGAGGAGCTGCGGGATGTCCTCAGGAGCAACAGGCGCCGGTCCATCAAGGACTACTGGCGGGGCAGGGTACCGGATCTGCAGCTCCGATGGGGGGCGATACGGGGGGCCATCAACGTGGTGAACTATGCCCCGTCAGGCCTATGGTCCGTACGCGTCCGCGAGTCGGAGAAGGTGCTCTTGGAGGCCTCGGACGTCATTGGCGAATCCAGAGGTATTGGGAGGCGCTGTACGCCAAGCGGCCAGTGAACCCGCCGGCCTTCGAGCGGCTGGTCCGGGCCCACATTCCCAAAGGGGTGCCGGAGGAATGGAGGTCCGTACAGGACTACACCATGCAGGACCTTAAAGACGCCGTGAGGCAGGCCGTGGCGGACGACAAAGCTCCGGGGTCCAACCGGGTCACGGCTGTCCTCATAGCAGAGCTGCCTGAACCGGTGCAGGGGCTCCTGGTGCATGCGTACAGGGCAATCCTCCGGGGTGCAGACGTCCCGGAGTCCTGGCACGAGGCCATTATCTGGCTGATGCCCAAGGGCACAGCCACGGGCAACCTGGACGAGTACAGGCCGATAGCGCTGGGGCAGCAAGACATGCGAATGCTCATGACTCCCCTCATGCGCAGGTTCACAGCTGTTCTGGCACGCAAGGGACTGGCCGCGGACTGGCAGTTCGGGGCCATGCCAGGCTCCACGGCGGCTGCCCCGGTGTTCCTGGCCCAGCGCAGGCTGCAGCATGCGCTGGAGGAAAACCACATCCTGGCCTTCGATGTGTCAAAAGCTTTTGACATAGCGCCGCACGGAGCGCCGGCGCTCCTCCTGCGCCACATGGGTGTCCCGGAGGAGCTCATCAGGCTCTTCCACACCCTCAGCTGCGGGTCTCTGGTGCGCATCATCACCGCGCACAGCCCGACGCCGAGTATACAGCTCCACAGGGGCCTGCGGCAGGGCAGTGCGGAGAGCGCTGTGCTCTACCTCCTCCTTTTGGAGCCTCTCCTGCGGAGCCTCGCCTGCAAGGCGCGGGGAGATGCTCGCCATGCGGTGCCACCCCTGGTACAGGCGTACTGTGATGACCTCCTGTTGATAGCGCATTCCCTGCCGCAATTCCTGGAGTATGCGGCGGCGATAGCGCAGTATCTCACTGACATGGGCATTTCCCTCAACGTGGGCAAATGCGCCTATACCAATACTGCTCGCAACCATTCGATTATGGTATACCTGAACCCAGGGAACACGGCGGCCCCATGGGTTTGCTTACGTGCCAAGGGCACGGTACCATACTTGGCCCTGCGCCTCGATCCCAGGGGGATGGCGACCATGAAGGAGAAACATGTACTCCGGTGTGAAGCTCTGCTGGGCTGGTGCAAGAACACGTTGGGGCCGGCGTCGGTGCCTGATGAGGTGATGGTGGCTGTGGTTGGAGGGATCGTGCGGTACGCGGCGCTCTACCTGTCCGACACGGCCGAGGCGGTGATCAAACTGAATACTGCCATCAAGGCTGCGGCCCTGCAGTTCGAGAAGCTGCCCAAGGACCTGTCCAACGTGGCGGTGCGGTCGGGTCATGGGTTACGGTTGGCGGATGTCCAGGTTATATGCCGCGACTCCGTCGTGGCACCATGGCTCAGCTCACCCACCACAGGTCGACGACAGTCCGGGATGAGCTGCGGGCCATGCTCCGAGACATGCACGTGCAGTACGGAGTGTGCAGGCAGTTCATGGTGCCCTCTGCGTCATTCGCCACACACGCTGGCAATACGTGGGTGGACAGGGTACTCCGGGCGATGGGGACGTTGCGCGTAGGACTTCTCATGCCATC
The DNA here is from genome assembly GCA_964036045.1 of Eutreptiella sp. 'Long Island Sound 2002'. Taxonomy (NCBI): domain Eukaryota; phylum Euglenozoa; class Euglenophyceae; order Eutreptiales; family Eutreptiaceae; genus Eutreptiella; species Eutreptiella sp. 'Long Island Sound 2002'. Next base: position 87,330,700 of record OZ038379.1, on the reverse strand, counting down.
GTCGGTGTACTCGTGTGTACACGCCCATCTGTCGCAAGTGCAGTGGGCGGGGCGGAAGTTGGTGTCCCAATCCTATACCCTCACGGGTAGGGACATCTAAGTTCTCTCGGGGCCCCGCACAGATGCGACAGTACAGTCCCTGACTGATCCCGCAAATGACCTCCTGCATGCGCGGCTCCCCTGCCCTGCGCCTGGGAACTGGGCTGTCCAGCTTCAGGAGTGCCATGAGGACCACCTGCACCTTCCGCACGCGGGAGTAGGGCCCCACCAGCTGGACCACGTGTGGCTCACGGGGCTCTGCGACGTCTTCCGGCCGCAGCTGCCCGCTCCGTTGACTCACCGGCTAATACACCCGGTGCGCCGAAAGAAGGCCAGCAAACGCAATAGACAGTCCGCTGCGGGGGATGTGTATGTGGTGGGCGGATACAGAGAGGAAGGATGGGACCCGGCCAACCCGGGGCTGTCCATGCCGTTCATCCCGCTAGCCGCCCTCCTGTTTCTATTGGGGGACGTCTTTGAGGGCTACCAACAGCAAGACGATCCGGCGTCCGTCCCCCTGCTCACACCACACGCCGGGGGCGGCATAAGCCCGCCACCACTGTGGGTTGTGCACGGGCGGCCAGCGTTTTCCAGGGCGTGCGCGGCGGTGCACAAGTGCAGCGAGTGGGCAATTGTCCTTCTGCTGCCAGCAGGCCCAATCCCGGATCCAGATGAGTACTCGGTCCCGGAAGTGGTCCGGATGTCCAACGTGCCACACGATCCGCACGTCGCCGTCACGTCGTTGCGTGATGGAGGCGCAGTGGAGCAGGCGTCTGTGGTGGTATACCAGCCTTCCTGCTCCGCAACAGTTTGGGGAGCGGAGTATACCACCGCCCTGGACGCCATAAAGTCAATCTGCGGATGTGACCTGGCCTGGAGACCACATGCGGTGTATCAACCGAGGGTGTTCCTGTCCCCGGAGCTCACGGCCTCCAGTGCGGCATCCCTGGGAAAGGTGGTGCAGAGCCCCCACTCCGACGTGGCGTGGCTAGAGCCCCACCAGTACTGCTGGGTGCCGGTGGCGACTAAAGTCACATCGTCTGACGCGTCGCCCCAGGGAGACGACGCCACAAACGTGGCGGTGGCCAGCTACGGAATCCCCACGTGGACGGGTGCCGTCAACGGCACGGTCCCGGAGGCAGAGATCATTGGCGCGGCGGCGTACTTGTTGCACACGCCCCCGTCAGCGTGCAAGGTACACGTGGTGGATGCGTCCATCATAGGAGCGCATCTCCGCAGGGCGCAGGAGGCCCTGTACCGTGGCATCAAGGGGCCGACATCACATCTGGTCAACCAGCACGCACTGAGCTGGATAGTGGAGGGGCTGCGGCGGCTGCCGCGCCGGGTTGGGGGGCCGCACCACTGGGTGGTGAGGCAGAGCTCGCACTTGGCGGCGGTCCCGCTCGAGGCACCGGACTCTACCGCGGCCCGTGCAATGGCCCCGCCTGTCCATCTCGTCCTGCCAAAGGAGCACGCCATCCCCTTAGTGCCGGGAGATAATGGAGAGCTCGAGCCGCGTGTGCCATCCATGCAAGCCCTTCAGCAACTCCGGGAGATGGAGTGGCGTTCGCTAGCGGCTCGCACCAGGGCGCACACGCCACTGGCTGGCGCCTGCGAGGGGATGCCCCTGGGAGCTGTGCACCACGGCCCAACGCACAGGAATATACTGCGGGCACGTGACGGTCGCTTGTCCACCATGCAGGGCATGCGACGGTGGAGACAAAAGCTCAGGCGTATGGCAATACCAGCCCACCCCTGTATCTTCTGTGGGGGGCCGGAGGAGGACATTGGCCACATGCGCCTACTGTGTGCGCGGGACGAGGAGGCGGCTGGGCTCCTGTGCAGGCGTGTGGAGGAGTTCACGGCGGAGCTACTCCTGACGGACAGGGCGGTGGAGTTCGTGGCGTGGAGGGAGCACGGCTGCAGGTGGACTGAATCCCTGATGGCAGGTGTCGTCCCCAGGGACCTGAAGCGGCTGTTCGCTGCGGTGCGAGCGGCGTCGTCCCGGGGCCCCGCCAAGGCCAGGCTCTTTGTGGAGGACATGGTCCAGATTGGGGAAGATGTGTATGCCCGCAGGAACCATCGGCTCACCCAGATCATGCAGCTGCCGATGCAAGATCGAAGGAGGGCGGTTTACGCGTTCCTGCGCGGTGACACACCCTTCTGCCCGCCGGCAGGGAGGATCCTGCAGCGTCCGCCGTGGAACCCGTTTGCCGGCCTCCCCGGCGACCTGCGGGCAACCTTTCAGAGGGCACCGCTGCACGCACTGCTGGTGTCGCGGTCGTGCATCGAGCATGAAGAGGCCCTGTCCTTGTTCCCTCACTGGATGGCGGCGGTGGCGCAGGGCTTCGACCTGTGGATCGGTTCCTGGGTGGCGCGGGACATCACGACATTCAGGGAGTGGTCCCGCGTGGTGTCGGCGCAATCGTGGGCCCAGGTGCGTGGTACCAAGGTGAGAAGCCCTGACGGCCAGAGTGATCCCTGGCTTCAGGTGTACGCCAGCCACCCAGCTGTGGGGAACGTCATGGGCTGGCCTCGCGAGGTGCTGCCCGTCCTTCAGCAACCTCTTCGGCAGTCTCCCAATCCTGGCGGTGGCTGTCGTACTTGACGTGGGTACGTTGTGGCTGTACGACCGGCAGCTGCGACGAGCCGTACCAGCGGTCACGGAGCAGCGGTCCATGGCAGTGTTAGTGGGCTCCAAGCAGCTGGCGCGGGTACAGGGCAACGACGCGCAGGGCCACGTCACGGAGGCCATGTTCTCTCTGCCAGAGGGGGACGACCACGTGGCTGCCGATGCCCGTCACACCCTTGACACCCTGGGCGTCGAGGCGGTCATTGAGGCTCGAGCGGGAGGACAACGCTTGGTTCTGGCTTCCGCCAGGGGCCCGGAGCAGGACGGAGTTGATGTCATCGGGGAGGTCTTAGTGGACTACGGTTGGGAGCTCCTGGCGCATGGCACACACAGTCCCAAAGTGGCGCGGTGGCCCCGGCTGCTTGAGAGCCTGCCGGTGATGCCCGACAGGCGACCGATACTCCGCCCGGTGTCCACGTCGGAGGAAGCGAGGCGCCGCCTCCTCAGTTGTGCCACAGCACGCACGCTGGCAGGTGCTTTGCTCGGACTGCAGGACGCGTGCTGCGATGTATGGCAGGACCTGTGGTCGCAGTGTTGTGATGGTAGCTGCGTTCCGTCGCGGTCTGTGCTTCCGCAGCGATGCCACGGGTGCGGGGAAACGGTGTCAGTTTGGGTTCATCAATGTGTCTCCGTCCCGCTGTGCGGGACATGTAAGGAGCGTGCCGATAGGGGATGGCCTAAGGCGAGGTGGGCACTGTGGCACTCTGGACAGATGTCCTCAAGTGCCTGGAAGACTATCCAGGGTGGCCTGAAGAGCGTCCGAGTGGGAGGGGTACGGTGCCCTGTTGCGCCGTCTGCGGCCCTGCCCCTGATGCTGTGGTGGGCGGCACTGGAGGGCGACTCACGGATACTCTGGTTGTGGCATCGCGAAGGAAATGGTGACGGCGTGGTGGGGGCCGGGGGTGCAGATTGATGGGGTTGGGAATTGTGGGTGCACCAGCTACCGTCCCTACGCTGGACGCAGCGGAGGGGGTAGTGAAGCGGTACCCAGAACCCCATGGCCAGGTTACGGCATACAACCGGTCTCTGGTCCACTAACCCCATGTACGGCGTGTTCCGTGCCGTGAAGCCCCGCATCGGCAACCGATGCACCGCCAGCGGAGATTTGTGTATCAGAATATCAGGAATCAACAGGGTTTTTTTTTCATATTGTTTCCGTCAATTTTTACGCTTCCGTTCTGATACTCACTGTTTTGACTGCTGGCGGTTGGATCGCGACTTTACCGTAACCAACAGTTTAACTGTTTATAATGGAAATTTTAACGCAATCCGTCACGAAGGCTCCAAAGCCTTCAGGAACTGCATGGACGCTTCCGCAATTTTCATAATTAATACTCGCAACCTTAATCCGAATTTTTCAGGATGTCGAAATCGGATTTTCGACTTCGACATCCCCGCACTTGATTTGACCTCCTTCGAGTGGACTTACGTGCTTCCCTATGCACGAATCAACCTTCCTTTTATCTTGCCCTCCATTTGTTCTAGAGATACGGGCAAAACAAAGTTGATTCCTGAGGCCACTTGTAAGGGTCATATCTCGTGCTGCTTGCGAGGAATGACAATAAGGAAACGTGGGATGTATTCACAATACTCCCGACGTAATTTAGGAAGCCTTATATGCCATGCGTTTCCACACGTGCGCGCTAGTGTAATGGATCATGGTCAAGAGGGTAGAGTTTGCGTTATAACTCTTTGGCCATGACATTGCGTGCGTTAAGATAACTTTCGAGTGTAGCGCGCAAGTGTTGGTGTTGCATAGGAACTCTCCTTGAGTTCCTATGAGCGATTGACACAAAGTTATGCCCTTGGAAGGGGCATGACATATCGTGGTGGGAGCTACCTTTTGGGGCAATATGTGGTATGTGCCATGTATTGTGTTGCGTGCCCATTTGGCAGGTCCATTACTCCAAACCGAACCCGCCAATGGACCTAATATTGTGCAAGCCCCTCCTCCATACTCCCCACGATTATGCGCAAGCCTAACCTTCGTGAAGGGAAGCTTGTGTGGTGATCCCGAAGCGATGCGTTGGGAGCAAGGTGTGTATTTTGCAATTTTCCATATTTTCATGCGCCCACTTGGGAAGTAGCGCTCGTAACCTTTCAAGGCGCCCCAAGTGGAGCACATATGTGGGATCAAAGGTCATTGGTGTCAAGTCATTGTGTTTGGAAGGATTAGTTGATTGCACGATCCAAGCCGAAGATATTATAATATAATTGTGCGCCTTTCAAGGCACTTTTGTGTGTCATTGTGCCAATTTTGCCATTTTTGGCTCGTCATGATGTCAAGTGGCGACTGTGTATCTCAACGTTGCGCTCAATTGACATCATGACTCAAGTATGTTATGAGGGTACATACTTCGGTAGCCAACATATCTTGGACCCGGCGAATAACTCCTCTTAGGCTTGGCATACCGTGGCCGCCATGTTGGCGATTTGGGACTATCCCAAATCATGGGCTCACTTGGCGACCCTGCCATTCCCAATATCGGAGGAGTTGGGCGATGCCGGAAAGATATGTTGGACCAATATGACTTGATACCAATCCTATGGCACACTCCGGTCCGAGTCGGGCATGTGCCTCATTTGCCCCAACCATGAGTGTGCGCATTTTTGGCGATTTTGAGCATTTTTCCACTTTTGCTGCCCGCCGTGCCCCATGTTCTAACCTTCGTGCACGCCGGACGCATGGACCAATGGACCATATATGACATGGGTGTTATGGGTACTGGTCCCCATGGTCCACACACCACGTGGGCGAAGCGGAGCCACCTTCGTTAAGGCGCTAGCCCAAAGTGAGTGTGGGCAATTTTGCAATTTTGACATTTGTGGACCCAATTGGGATCGTCACCACGCCGAGTGGCATGGAGATCTTTGAGAGCCAAGGGCATGGGAGTCTCCAATGGACTCCCGGTGGATCGCGTATGGAATGGCGGATCCGATCTCCAAGCCGGCGTGGAAATATACTATTGGGAGCACACCGAATTTTGGCTCATTTCAAGCAGCCAAAGTGACCCAATTTTGGGACCCCAATTTCCCCCTTCCGTGTGGTCAATTGGCGGCCCCATTTCTCTAAGCCCATGGGGAGCCCGGACCTAAATCCAAGTTGTACACTCAGATATGAGTCCTAGGTCCTGCCTCCTACCCTGTGAGCCATTGGCCTTACCTTGGCCGGGCGAGCCACGCGTGGGAATGACGCCAATTTTGGTGATTTTGGCATAATGACCCCACTTGACTCATCTGTGTTGCCCTGATGCCGGGACCTCAGAGGGAACCAAGTTGGGTGAGGGCTCCAGGGAGTTCGTACTCGAAGGGCACAGGGTCAGTTGCCTCGTCCCTACCTCTGGCGGGTCCGGACGAGGGGTCAATTTTGGGTATTTTTGAGTTAATTTCAGTTTGGGCTGAAACAGCCCATTTTCAGCTACCAACTCCTGGGTGATAATGGCGGGGCCATATCTCTGGCTCAGAGAGGAGTTAGGACCTGCCGTTAGGGGAGCATGGGGAGCCACTGTCAGTTGGCCTTGGAGTTAATTGGTTTCCGGGAACTCGCCTGTGGCTGTGCGGGACACCTGTCCCATTGGCAGGGTTTCAGGGTCCGGACTGAGCAGGGCATGGGTTGTGTTTGAGCCCCCGCCCCCACCAGCCACTGAGAGGGTCGGACCTGGGATTGGGATATGAGTTGGGACTGAGTGTCTATAGTCCTGTGATGCCCTTACCCCAGTCCAGTCTTAACCCCATGTGTACATATCCTGATGTGTTGTTGTACATACTTTTGTTCCCTCTTTGCAGAGTGGCAAGGATTCTGAAACGCTTTGTCACATGACAACGCATTGATGCCCTTGTGAGCGTAGTGCTTTGCCTGCCTGCTCACTTGCGTGTGTCCACCGCAGCGTCCCGTGGCCGGCCCCCCACGGGAACGGGTCAAAAGCGTTTCACCGCCGCGGGGTTACCCAACCCTCGCGTGCCACTCGGGGCAACCAACCCCGAGCAGCGCGTCGCAGCAGCGCGGCGCAGCTCGCAGCTCGCAGCGCAGCGCAGCGTCTCGCAGCGCAGCGCAGCGGCTCGCAGCGCCACTCAGCGACAGCGCCGAGTTCGTCACGGAGCCCGCAGCGCCGTCCAGAGCACCGCCCTGACCGCGCAGCAGCCGTGAAAGAGGTGCACAGACCAGGACTCCTGCATCAGCCCCATCGGCCGACCCGGAGTCCCATCGGCCGACCAGCAAGGCCGCGTCAACCACCTCCACAACCACCGGCTGACCAGCACCAGCCGCACTTCCAATCCAGTGCTGCAGCACCCTCCTCAACAACCACAACCAGTTCGTTGAGTTGAACGAGTGCACATCAAGGACTTCAAGACCATCTACGCCCCCGCTGCCATGGTGAATTGGCAGGAAGCGGGCAGGACGTGGCCGCGGCCCCACCCCCATGCAGCACGCCTGCTGCGTGGGTTGGTTTGGGACCAGCACTACCGCCACAGCCACCCCCAGTGCGAAGGCGGCATGCCCAGGAGCTTCGAGCTCCGCACGGACATCGCCCCCGACCGCCTGCAGGCCGTGGAGGACTGGCTGCGGGCGGAAGGGTACGAGTACCGCCACCAGCAGAGGCGCTGGAGGACGTGGACCCGGCTGAACAGGCCCGGCGAAGGCCTGCGTCCCGACAGGATTGAGGAGGACGAGGAGCCGAACGTGTACCCGTCGGGCGCCTCGATCAACGTCTCCTTGTGGGACGTGATCGAGAAGAACTTCCCGGAACCGGGGAGCGAGCGCAGGCTGCAGGGCAGCAGCAGCGCGTCTCCGGGGAAGGAGAAGCGGTCCGCCGGGGACAAGAAGAGGGACCGGAGGTGGCGGGAGTACCAGGAGTCCCTGGCCGCCGAAGCCGCCCAAGGCACCAAGGGCGGAACCCCAGCCCCCAGTCCCGAACGGGCCAATGGTGGTCACCACCCCGGCTCCACCACCCTTGGCGACTACATCCAAGTCGCCAAGCAGACCCAGGCCAAGCCCCGTCCGCTGCTCCTGAGGGCCCGGCAGGCCCCAGCAGGCCCCAGCAGCGACGTGGAGTCGGCCCACCGCGGGAGGATGCCGGCCGACCAGGCCAGCTCCAGCAGCAGCGTCGCTCCCGAAAGGGACGTGGCGCGCGCCTGTGAGCGCGCCTGTGGGGTGCCCTGCAACCGTCGGGTTGCCCGGCAACGGGCCAGGCAGTACAGCGCTGCCGTGGAGGGCGCCGCCGGCATCGCCCAGGAGGAGGCTGCGGAGTGGGCGCATGGCATGGCCATCCACGCCCAGACCGTGGCGGCCATTGAGGCCGGACTCACGGCCGTAGCCGCCCATGGGGCAGCGACTGCCCAGGTCAACGGTGAGTTGGCGGCAGCCGACGAGGAAGCCCGCCTGACGCAGGAGGCCATTGCCTGCAAGGAGGCCGAGGTGAAGGCGCTGGAAGAGGCGCTTGCCCAAGAGAGGGCAAAGAAGGAGGCGGAGGAAAGGGCCCACGCCGAAGCGACGGCTAAGGCCCAGGAGGACGCCGCCAAGAAAGAAGCCATCGAGGCCGCGCGACGGAAGGTCGCTGAGGAGAAGGCCAAGACGGAGGCGGAGCTGGCAGCGTTGAAAGCGCAGAAGGCGCGGCTGCAGCAGGCCCGGGAAGCCGAGGCGGCTCGTGCTCGGGAGGAAGGCGAAGCGCGAGCTGCCGCAGCCACCGCCGCCGCAATGGAGGAGGCACAGGCCAAACTCCGCCGCGATACTCCCCCGGGAGGATCACGAGTGGAGACCCTTCGAAAGCTTTTCGAAGGGGACGCCTCCTCCAGGATGAAGCTGGATGAGGCGGACACGGGCAGCAGTGGGAGCAGGGGCACCACCGCCCATCGACGGAGGAAGGGCAAGGGGAAGACCCCCGAGAGGCCGCGGAGGCCAACGGGTGGACACCCCCACGACAGTGACCCCTTCTTCACTGCCAGTGACGGGGATGAACGAGGCCGTCGACATCGCCAAGTGGTGGCTTGGACGGGCGGAGGCGGCGGAGACGTCCCCATGGAACCGGAAGGTGAGGATGAGGATCTCCCTCCTCCCTACCGGAGCTCCGAGTCCTCCGTGACCGAGACGCCCAGGTGGGGCGACATGGACGAGGATGACGACATGGAGTTCGGCATCACGAGGAAGCGCCCATCCTCGGACCCACCGAGGCGACCCGGCGGAGACCCACCGGGACCCCCTGGCGGAGGACCTTCAGGACCCCCTGGAGGACGCCCACCAAGTGGACCCCCTGGAGGCGGACCACCGGGCGGGGGAGGACCCCCTGGACCGGGCGGACCCGGCGGAGGCCCTCCTGGAGGACCCCCTGGGGACCCCGACGACCCACCAGGGAACGGCGACCCGGATACCACCTGGCAGTGGATTGTCTACCTCCGCAGGAGAGTCCAGTTGCTCGAGCTGGAGGTAGACACGGGCAAGAGCGGAATGGCTCGCATCTCCACGGTCGCCGCGCGCGCGCAGAAGGACCTGGACATCGCCAGGGCCGAGCCCAAGTCGCTGACCAACGTCGTCAGCGGCCTGCAGGAGAGGCTGGACGCGCTGGAAGCCCGTGGGAGCGTCGGCAGCTACCACCCACCCCCCGAGTCTGGCTCGTCGGACGACGGCTGGGGACCCGGACCAGGTCCAGGCAGACCCCACGCCCCCGGCGGAGCCCCCAGGAGTCGCCCCAGCGCCAGTGCCCCCTCTCTCACCGCCCCCTCTCACCACAGCGCGGGCCGCCGCAACGAGCGCGTGCCGCCCGGCAGTGGCAGTGAGGAATGGCGTGATGAGTGGCTCAGCGCGGAGTACCGCAACCGCCGTGCTCCACCGCGGACACCGGTACGCCCCCGGCGCCCCGCACCACCACCTGGACCACCACCTGGCCCGGTGACAATCTCAATGGCTGGAGGACGTTATGGTGGACTCAGGGATGAGGTTCCCAGAGGAGACGTGGAGTGGGAGGTCGGCAAAGGTGAGGACCTGGACCTGGACCTGGAGGAGTTCGACATCAGCCCGCCGCGTGGTGTACGACGGGAGGCCGCTGAACTCAGCCGCCGGCGCCGTGATGAAGATGCGTACATGGAAAGAGTGCGGCGTGAACATCTTGGTTCAGCGTACGTGGAGGAACCGCGGCGTGGCCACAGGGATTCCATGGAGGAGATGGACGTGGCGGCCGTGGGAGTCCGTGGGCGAGGCCGATGGGAACCTCGGTCGACCTCGCGGCCGGCGTTCATGGTCTCTAAGGCCGCGGACGCCGCCGTGTGGGAAGACTTGAAGGACATCAAGCCCCCCATGTACGATGGCAACCCCCTCAACCTCGACCGCTTCTTGGAGAAGCTGGACGATTGGGGGCTGACCGTCACTGAAGACCTGCCTCCCGCGGATGCGGAGAGATATGTCTTCAAACGGTTCAGGTACCGCCTGCCGGAAGTGCTCGGCGAGCTATACTTCGTGGCGACCAAGGAGGGGAGAATCAAGACCCTCAAGGAAGCCGAGAAGTGGCTCAACGAGCAGGAGCGGGTGGACGCTCCGCAGGTGGCTGCCAAGCGCTGGAAGTCCATCAAGCTTGAGCATGATGGACGGGAGATCCGCCTACGAGATTGGCGGGACTTCCGAGGGAAATACACCCTCTTCCGCCGCAACGTGGAGGATTGGAACGAGGGTGACGAGCAGGCTCGCCTGCTCTCCATGCTGCCGGGAGCATGGATCAAGAGGGTCACCAAGGAGGAATCCAAGCGGGCCAAGTCCAACCACACGGTCAAGATGATGCTCCCCAAAGAGTATCATACGAACGTGGTGGCTTGGGCGAAGAAGAACGTGGCCCGGGATGTCAAACGGCACTCCCTGCGGAACGCTCTTCTCATCACCGTCTCGGGCGATCGCGAGAAGACCGCGATGTGGCGCCTTGACGATTGTGAGTTGAGCGGCCAGACCATCCGTCTGCAGCCCATCCCGGCGCGGATGAGCTGCGACGAGATCCTGGAGTGGGTTGGGGAGGAAGTACTCAAGGAGTACCGAAACCTCCACCACACCCGCGGGTTGAGGCCCGGCGACCGCGACGTCAACTACGTTGGCGAGGGACCTGGCGGGGAAGATGCCATGGACCCAGCGGGAGCCGGCGGCGATGAGACTCTCGTCGACGATGACGACGACGATGAGCCCGCCCAGGTGGCCGTTTGTGCCTTCGTGGCCAGGAACCTGAGCGCGGGGAGCAAACCGGAAAACTGGAAGCCCCTGCAGCAGGGTTGGAGGAAGCAGGAGAAGAGGGACCCTCGCCGCATTGGCGACCCTCCGCTGTCCTTTGGGGAGTTCATACGAGCTCACCCGCAGGGCTGTTTCGTGTGTTATGGGAGGAAGAAAGGCTTCAACCATGACCACCGAACATGCCCCATCCACAAGGCCGACACGGACGCTTACAAGAAGGCGCACGAGTCGAAGAAGCGTGCGCCCGCGGGTATCCGGGAAGCCAAGATGGAGGTGGACAAGGACGAGCTGGCCAAGCTGATGTCGTCGGTGGGGACCGAATTGGCCAAGGAGATCCAGGAGATCAAGCGGAACTGGGTCCCCAGATCGGACAACAAGAACAAGGAGAACAACCAGAATGACCAGAACAAGGACAAGGACAAGAACAAGGGTAAGAAAGGGGGAAGGAAGAAGGGCGTCAACGACGTTGAGGCCGAGGAGAACACCCCCGCTTCCACAACCGACGCCCCCTGGCGGAGCCCCTGCAGCCAAGGGTCCCAGCTAGGGCGGTCGCAGGATGGTGACGTGGGAAGCGCCGAACCATCCCAGTCGGGAGTCGATAAGCACAAGGGGACTGCCGCGGGCGGAAGGCCCGGTCCGGCGCCCAGTCGCGGAGGCGGGCTGAGGGCAAGTGAAGGCACGAACCCTTGCACCCGTCCGTCCTTCGCGACCAAGAATGTGTTTGATGTTGTACAGGATCTATCCGAGAGTATCGGAGGATCACCCGGACCGCAGCTGGATGCTGCAGATGGGCAGCCTGAGCCCATTGTCCACGACCTGCACCAGTCGCTTGTGGAGCTTCTGGAACGGCCGGAGATCCTGAGTTTGCACGCCGTGCGCCGTGTCGGTCGCGAGCGGCAGTTGCATCTTAAGGTCCGTGCCTTATGCGGGGAAGTGGAAAAGGTTTTCGACGTGTTGGTCGACACGGGAGCTCAGGTCAGCTTGGTCAAGGCTGGCCCTACTTCCGCCAGAGTGTCTGACCGACAGTCGGAAACCTGTCAGGCTGAAGGTGGCGAACGGCCAGTACATGGTGGGAGGCACGAAGGAAGCGGCCATTGGGCTGCAGTTCGTGAAGCATCGTGAGCTGAGCCGCCCAGACCTCGGCAAGGAAATCCTCCTGCACGGTAGCTTCTACGAGGCCGAGATGGACTGGGACATGATCGTCGGGTACGACTTCATGATGGAGACGGACTCCGGCGTCCTCCCGGCCCAGGCTTCCATGACCCTGTACCAGGACGACCAACTCTCGTGGCTTTCGTCACCTGAGCACCATGTGGAATGCCAATGGATCCACCCCGAACGCAATCAGCTCGAAGTGGCCGCGCTGGACACTGAGCCAACTGGTCCTGCGAACCAGGAGTACGGCGTAAGGTCGGAAGTGGCGAGCCGAGTTGTCGCGGACTTGGGAGCTTCGGATCTGGCCCTGGATGTGTTCTCTTCAGGAACCTCCTCCCATCTGCGGGTGTGTGAGAAGTACTGGAGCGCACAGGACTCCGCGTGGAAGAAGCACTGGGGTCCGCATCAGGGACTGATGTGGATCCATTGCCCCCGTTGGGACATTCCAAGAGCGATAGCGAAGATTCGCAAGGACCGCTCCAAGGCAGTGCTGGTTCTTCCTATGGGATGTACCGAGGAGGAAAGTACCCGACATTGGGTAGCCTCATTGACCAACATGACCTTGAACAAGGTCGTCCTACCGGCTGGAGAGAGTGTCTATCAGGACGCTAAGGGACAGCCCATGCCGCCCCAGAGATGGCCAACAGAATTCCACTATGTGGATGGGGGCCTTGATCAGGCCGACACCACGGACTTCGTGTGTGTCAACCGTATCATAGCAGAGCCTTGGAGGCAATGCTTTGCGGTTCCCCCTGTTGACATCGAAGAATCGGACTCCGAAGACCCCCTCACTGAAGAGGAGTGGGATCTGGTTCAGGGGTATATGGATCAGCCCTTTCACGACTGGGGGAACCAGCGTGAGGGCAAAGGCCAGGACGAAGCCTGGTGGGAAGTGGACTCAATCGTCTCCGGTTCCTATGACGGGAATACCTTCGTACAGAGGGTTCTGGATCACATGTCCAGCCAAGACGAGCCGCCTGGCGGTAACCCACCCACCTACGGCGATCTGTTCCGAGGCAAGACCAGGGATGGCCCTTTGGGCCACCTAGGAAGACCACCTGAGCCGAAAGCGAGCGATCGCTACCCCTCAAGTAAGCTCCGTGGTTCAAGTGCCCGGAAAAGCCAAGGCGGAGTCCGATGACTGCCCCAAGATCCAGGCATTGAGGGCCAGGCTGCAGCAGAAGTATGGTGACACCTTCTTCAGCGGTAAGCCTGTGTTTCCCCCACCGGTGCGTGGACCGTATGGCGAGGCCAAGATACGACTGAAGCAGGACCCCCGTGTGTATCGGCACCGGGAGTTTGCCCTGAGGGGCGAGAGGAAGGAGGCCATGGAGAAGATCCTCCGTGACTTCATCCAGAGAGGCTGGCTCGAGCCGTGCCACTCCTAATGGGCCTCTCCGTGCTTCGTCGTCCCCAAGAAGGTTGCCGGTGAGTGGCGGCTCGTGGTCGACTACCGCGGCCTGAACGCCCAAACGCAGCACGACAGCTATACGCTGCCCCTCATTGAGGATATTCTGCAAAAACAACACCGGCGGAGGATCTTCACGGTGATTGACCTGAAACATGGTTATCATCAGATGCCTCTCGCCGAGGAGTCCCGTGCCTGCACAGCCATGAGCACCCCACTTGGACCTCTCCAGTGGAAGGTGATGCCTATGGGTGTTACCAACGGCAATGCGGCTTTTCAGCGGATGCTGGAGAACCTGCTTGAGCCGGTGCGCGACTGTGCGGACCCCTTCGTGGACGACGTGATCATCGCGTCCGGGGACCCCAGCATGAGCTACGAGGAGCTCCTGGAGGCACACGAGAGGGACGTCACTCGAGTGCTGGACCTTCTGGTTCGGCACAAACTCACGGGCAGCAGTGACAAGGCCACCATTGCGGTAAGCGAGGTGGTCTTTGCTGGCCACGTAGTCGGGAACGGGCAGCGAAAGCCCATACCCGGCAAGGTGGCGGCGATTGAGCACTGGGAGAAGCCCAAAACGGTCTCTGAGCTACGGGCGTATCTGGGGTTCTGCAATTACTACTCGGGGTATATCAAAATGTATGCCGAGTATGCAGCCCCCATGACGACCATGCTCAAGGGCAACCGAGAGGAGACCAAGAAGGGGTCCAAGAAGGCTCTGGTCTGGACAGCTGAGTCCGACCGTGCCTTTGAGGGGATGAAGCAGGCGCTGCTATCCGCAGTGGGTCTGCACCTCGTGGATCCCGACCGAGGGTTCGTCCTGCGCACCGACGCTTCCGACTGCGCCATTGGTGCTGTGTTGGAGCAAGTGCTTGACGACGGCAGGCACGTGCCCGTGGCCTTCTGGAGCCGAGTCCTGGCGGAAGGCCAGAGACGGACGTGGACGCCCCGTGAAAAGGAGGCATATGCCATCGTCATGGCTCTCAGGAAATGGGCTGGGCACATAGCCCTCCATCCCGTCACCGTCTGCACCGACCATCAGAGTCTGCAGTCGTGGCACAAGGAGCACGTGGACACCCCCTCAGGTCCCGCCTCCCGACGGGCAAGATGGCACGAGACCTTGGCCAAGTTCGACCTTACGGTTGTTTACATTCCTGGAAAGGATAACACCGTGGCGGACTGTCTCAGTAGGTGGGCCTATCCCGCCAGCAAGGGCATGCAGGACATCTCTGCCCATGGCGATGAGGCTGAGACCGCTGAAGCCAAGAGGATTATCGAGATGGAGCGCCTGATGGAGGAGGAGGGTGCAAAATGCTTCGTCGTCATGGCTGCGGATGCCCCCCTCGCGTCGAGGGTGAGCAGAGCGGTCAGTGTACTCGCCCCTGAGGGAGCTGAGTCCCACAAGCACCTCTTCCCGGAGTCTTGCCTCCAGGACGACTGGACCGACGATTACGCCAAGTCTGAGGCCTTTGCAGCCGAGTATAGGGCTGTGACCGACCCTGACGACGGGCAGAAGTGGCCAAATGGGCTGACTGAGGAAGATGGCAAGCTCTACCGGAATGGTAAGCTGCTAGTACCAGAGTCCCGGGTGCTCGAGCTGTGTGAAGCTTGGCACCACCACATGCTGCACCCAGGGGTCAAGAAGCAAGCTCTTGACATGCAGCGTCGGTTCGAGATCGACCATATCGTTCTCTATACTGCCATCAAGAAGGTCAGGAAGGGTTGCCCGGTCTGTCAGGCCTGCAATCCCGACAACCGGAACGTCAAGGGGGAACCCCAATGGACCCCGGTTCCTGACCAGCCCATGGAGAGCGTGGCCATGGACGTCTTCTCCATGCCCGAAGTGCACATCGGCAAGGAGACCTTTGACTGTGTGGTTCTCTGTGTGGACCGCCGCAGCGGCTACGTTGTAGCCGTTCCGGCACGCAAAAAGGGGTTGCTTGCCAAAGAGGTGGCAGTCATGATGATTCGTCATTGGCTGACCGTCTTTGACATCCCCCGCACCATTTGCGGTGACCGAGGGCCCCAGTTTACTGGTGGCTGGTTCAAGGCTATGTGTTCCCTGATGGGGATACGTCATGCCAAGAGCGTCGCCTATCTCAGCCGGTCTAACGGCCGTGCTGAAGTGGCTGGACGGCAGCTGTTCGAGAAGCTGCGCAAGATCCACATCACCAATCCGCGTCGGAACTGGTTTGAGGAGATGTGGCCTGCTCTGAAGGCCCATCATGACACCCCCACTCCGGGCGGTTTGTCCCCTCACCAGATTCTCTTCGGCAGGGACCCCCTGGGTAGGGGACTTCCCTTGTCTGGTGATGGCATGGCTATGGATGCCAAGGAGTTCTTTGCGCGGCAAGAGCAAACGGCGCAGGACATCCGCCAGCAGCTTGAGAAGGAGCAAGCTGAGCGTCAGAAGTCTGCCCCGAGCTCGACAGCGCAGAAGTTCAGGGTGGGAGACCCGGTGTGGGTGATCAGACCCCGCCCTATGGGCACCCACCGCACCAAGACCTGGTTCACACCCGGCGAGGTGGTCCGCAGGATTGGTGAGGACACCTACCGCATCAAGGTGGGTCACGGACAGTTCCGGGAGCGTCACGAGAGTCAACTCCATGTGCGGGAACCCGACCTCCGTGGCCGACATGTGTCCCTGGACTACGCCAAACATGAGGCCGATTCGGACGACGACTATGCTGAGCAGGACGACTATACAGTCGAGAAGATCCTGGCTCAGCGTCCGAAAGCCTCGGCACCCGGAGGTCTGGAGTTCAAGGTTCGTTGGCGGGGCTATGGGCCGTCCCACGATACCTGGGAACCCGTCTCCTCGTTCGTGCCGCGGGTCAATACTCCCTTCATGGAGTACATCCGCAAGCACAAGACCAAGATCCACGTGTCGGACTTGGCAGCACTCACCCGGGCGATTGCAGCCAAAGGTGCCTGATCAGCGCCCTGGGCTCTCCCCTGATGTGTTGTGAGCGCTTGTGAGGCCGACGAATCGTCCCTTACTTGCTTGCTCTCTTCCATCTTTCGGTGACAGAGTGGCCATATGCCCCCCCCTGCTGAATCCAGAGGCGGATGGCCCCTCTCCTTCAATTCTATTCGTCACTCCCCACCTGCTGAATCCTTGGGAAACCAGGTAGGGCGACTGACCTTCATATTTTTGAGCTCTTGGGGCCTTGAAGCCCATACGACGTTGCGCAACGGATGCCGCTGTCATCGGCATTGCGATTTTTGAGTGTGTGGTCTGGTTCCATGGCATTTGCGGAATCCAGACCAGTCGGCGCGTGTCTCGAGACTATATATGGCCTGAACTCAGGCGTTTTCCTGTCCACCCTCCTGCATTGCCTTATCCTGACCGTGGCGTGGTTTGGCGCTCTGTCCAGAGCGTGTTTACACGCCTATTTACCCAGATTATTGCTTGTTTTTCTGCCCTCCAGGATATGTGCACCTGTATGTTAAGTGTCATCAGCCCATCGCTGAGGGATGGACTGCTTTTCACCACGAATCGGGATACAGGGGCGCCTTGAGTCGCCGTGTACATATTCTTACAGCCTGGTCCAGCCTGGACCAGTACTTGATTACATGTTCTTCTGTTTGAGTGCCTGTGATACCGTGTTGCCCTATTCGCTGTGATGTGTGGAGATCCTGATGGCGCCAGGCGGGAAGCCCAGTTGCCTGACTACACTCCCAGCGGTCCGCCACTGTCAGTCCCAGTGTGAGCCTACCGATTCGCAGACGCAATTGCATTCGGATGGCGGCCTCCGGTGCTCCTGACCTCGGTCAGTCTGCCTGGGAAACTGGTGGTTTGAGGAGTCGACGCCTCCGCCCACACTGCATGAGGACTCCCTCATGTATGGCCTTCGTGGCAGTAGGGCGAGGGAAAAGACGGCCTTGATGCCCGATCCCTTCAGGAGGAGTTCCCTTAAGATCTGGGGTTCTTAAGGAGTTCGACTATGGCACTCTGGACTCGCGTCGTATGGATATGGACATGGTGCGCCCGAGGAAGGACCCGTGGGGACTCTCCCCAGTCGGCGGGCCTTGGGAAGCTTGGGGTAGCCTGATGGATCTTTGTGGTCGCTCTCGACTTGTGGGACCACCTCGGTCGTCGTGTGTCGCCTATGTTGGCCGTGTATGCCACTACCACTGTGGTGGTGACCGTAGCAGCCGGCACCCGGGGCGCCTGGTATGGGTTAACGGGTCCTTTGGATGCCGAACAATCGCCGCCAGGACCCGGGACTTGATACTTGATACTATACATGTGCTACGAGCTTATACAGCATCATACCTGTCTTACTGTGACTCACTGGAGTGAGGATGTGACACCCCCCCCCCCTTTTCAGGAAGTGGTCCTGGGTACCCGCTGCCATGCGTGGGTGTTATCGAGCCCCCCCCAGGGTTTGCTCTAAGGAGGGGGGTGAAGCGGTACCCAGAACCCCATGGCCAGGTTACGGCATACAACCGGTCTCCGGTCCACTAACCCCATGTACGGGGTGTTCCGTGCCGTGAAGCCCCGCATCGGCAACCGATGCACCGCCAGCGGAGATTTGTGTATCAGAATATCAGGAATCAACAGGGTTTTATTTTCATATTGTTTCCGTCAATTTTTACGCTTCCGTTCTGATACTCACTGTTTTGACTGCTGGCGGTTGGATCGCGACTTTACCGTAACCGCCAGTTTAACTGTTTATAATGGAAATTTTAACGCAATCCGTCACGAAGGCTCCAAAGCCTTCAGGAACTGCATGGACGCTTCCGCAATTTTCATAATTAATACTCGCAACCTTAATCCGAATTTTTCAGGATGTCGAAATCGGATTTTCGACTTCGACATCCCCGCACTTGATTTGACCTCCTTCGAGTGGACCTACGTGCTTCCCTATGCACGAATCAACCTTCCTTTTATCTTGCCCTCCATTTGTCTTAGAGATACGGGCAAAACAAAGTTGATTCGTGAGGCCACTTGTAAGGGTCATATCTCGTGCCGCTTGCGAGGAATGACAATAAGGAAACGTGGGATGTATTCACAATACTCCCGACGTAATTTAGGAAGCCTTATATGCCATGCGTTTCCACACGTGCGCGCTAGTGTAATGGATCATGGTCAAGAGGGTAGAGTTTGCGTTATAACTCTTTGGCCATGACATTGCGTGCGTTAAGATAACTTTCGAGTGTAGCGCGCAAGTGTTGGTGTTGCATAGGAACTCTCCTTGAGTTCCTATGAGCGATTGACACAAAGTTATGCCCTTGGAGGGGCATGACATATCGTGGTGGGAGCTACCTTTTGGGGCAATATGTGGTATGTGCCATGTGTTGTGTTGCGTGCCCATTTGGCGGGTCCATTACTCCAAACCGAACCCGCCAATGGACCTAATATTGTGCAAGCCCCTCCTCCATACTCCCCACGATTATTCGCAAGCCTAACCTTCGTGAAGGGAAGCTTGTGTGGTGATCCCGAAGCGATGCGTTGGGAGCAAGGTGTGTATTTTGCAATTTTCCATATTTTCATGCGCCCACTTGGGAAGTAGCGCTCGTAACCTTTCAAGGCGCCCCAAGTGGAGCACATATGTGGGATCGAAGGTCATTGGTGTCAAGTCATTGTGTATAGAAGGATTAGTTGATTGCACGATCCAAGCCGAAGATATTATAATATAACTGTGCGCCTTTCAAGGCACTTTTGTGTGTCATTGTGCCAATTTTGCCATTTTTGGCTCGTCATGATGTCAAGTGGCGACCGTGTATCTCAACGTTGCGCTCAATTGACATCATGACCCAAGTATGTTTTGGTGGTACATACTTCGGTAGCCAACATATCTTGGACCCGGCGAATAACTCCTCTTAGGCTTGGCATACCGTGGCCGCCATGTTGGCGATTTGGGACTATCCCAAATCATGGGCTCACTTGGCGACCCTGCCATTCCCAATATCGGAGGAGTTGGGCGACGCCCAAAAGATATGTTGGACCAATATGACTTGATACCAATCCTATGGCACACTCCGGTCCGAGTCGGGCATGTGCCTCATTTGCCCCAACCATGAGTGTGCGCATTTTTGGCCATTTTGAGCATTTTTCCACTTTTGCTGCCCGCCGTGCCCCATGTTCTAACCTTGGTGCACGCCGAACGCATGGACCAATGGACCATATATGACATGGGTGTTATGGGTAATGGTCCCCATGGTCCACACACCACGTGGGCGAAGCGGAGCCACCTTCGTTAAGGCGCTAGCCCAAAGTGAGTGTGGGCAATTTTGCAATTTTGACATTTGTGTACCCAATTGGGATCGTCACCACGCCAAGTGGCATGGAGATCTTTGAGAGCCAAGGGCATGGGAGTCTCCATTGGACTCCCGGTGGATCGCGTATGGAATGGCGGATCCGATCTCCAAGCCGGCGTGGAAATATACTATTGGGAGCACACCGAATTTTGGCTCATTTCAAGCAGCCAAAGTGACCCAATTTTGGGACCCCAATTTCCCCCTTCCGTGTGGTCAATTGGCGGCCCCATTTCTCTAAGCCCATAGGGAGCCCGGACCTAAATCCAAGTTGTACACTCAGATATGAGTCCTAGGTCCTGCCTCCTACCCTGTGAGCCATTGGCCTTACCTTGGCCGGGCGAGCCACGCGTGGGAATGACGCCAATTTTGGTGATTTTGGCATCATGACCCCACTTGACTCATCCGTGTTGCCCTGATGCCGGGACCTCAGAGGGAACCAAGTTGGGTGAGGGCTCCAGGGAGTTCGTACTCGAAGGGCACAGGGTCAGTTGCCTCGTCCCTACCTCTGGCGGGTCCGGACGAGGGGTCAATTTTGGGTATTTTTGAGTTAATTTCAGTTTGGGCTGAAACAGCCCATTTTCAGCTACCAACTCCTGGGTGATAATGGCGGGGCCATATCTCTGGCTCAGAGAGGAGTTAGGACCTGCCGTTAGGGGAGCATAGGGAGCCACTGTCAGTTGGCCTTGGAGCTAATTGGTTCCCAGGAACTCGCCTGTGGCGGTGCGGGACACCTCTCCCATTGGCAGGGTTTCAGGGTCCGGACTGAGCAGGGCATGGGTTGTGTTTGAGCCCCCGCCCCCACCAGCCACTGAGAGGGTCGGACCTGGGATTGGGATATGAGTTGGGACTGAGTGTCTATAGTCCTGTGATGCCCTTACCCCAGTCCAGTCTTAACCCCATGTGTACATATCCTGATGTGTTGTTGTACATACTTTTGTTCCCTCTTTGCAGAGTGGCAAGGATTCTGAAACGCTTTGTCACATGACAACGCATTGATGCCCTTGTGAGCGTAGTGCTTTGCCTGCCTGCTCACTTGCGTGTGTCCACCGCAGCGTCCCGTGGCCGGCCCCCCACGGGAACGCGCCTGAGAAGCAGTGCCTTCACGGCCTGATTGTGCGGTACAGGCAGGCGGCGTATGACGGCCAACGCGATGTGACAGGTCGTGCCGGCCTGATAGTGAGCCGTACTGCCCCCGTGCATGAGGGTCAGACAGGGATGCTTCACCCGCCTGCCCCGGGTCGCCGCATACATCAGTGAGGTGTCATGGGTCGTCCCGACCAGGGTAATAAGGCCCAAACCCCTGTAGGGTATTCCCATGGCACCGGGGTCTCTACTGGCGGTCCGGCTACGGCAGTAATGGGAGTGGTTGCTCGGGATACACCGGGGTGCACGGAGTTGTCTGGGGGTTACGGCGTCGTGGCGCCCCCTGGGAGTGTTACACGGGGTTGCGGGGACAGCCTGCAGGCCCCGGGGGCGGCGACGAGGCGAAGATGTGTGCGTAGAAGGATGTGACAGTGGGGTCGTCAGGGGGACAGTATGGCGGGCGTCGTGGAGACGGCGTGGCAGCCTGGGAGGAGCATTCACAGGGGGCACGTGGAGTTCCAGGTGACGGCGTACTGGAGTCTTGGGGGTAAACGCGGCGGTACTGGGATCCGTACGGTGGGGGTACGCGGCGGTACAGGGGAACCGTACAGTGGGGGAGCAGCGGGGAAGTTCCAGATGACGGTGTACTGGCGTCGTGGGGGTATGCGCGGCGGTACTGGGGACCGTATGGTGAGGGTACGCGGCGGTACTGGAGGGCCCTACCGTGGGGGCGCTACGGGGTTGCATGGCGGTACTGGGGTGTCCCCCTCACCCCTCTAACAACTCAGGGGGAGCGTGGGGGCATCCCCTGGACCCGTTAACAAACTAGAGGGACCGTGCCTGCGGGCATGTACATAGTCTAACCTCTGACCATGGCCTTGTGGTTGCGGTGGTGCGTGTCGTGGCGGCTCGCAGGTGGTGTCGGCGTGGCAACAGCGGTACTGCGTGGCGTCGTAGCGAAGAGTATGCGGTCGCCTCACCACTGTAACGGCTTACCCCTGGGGGGCGCCAGTCCGGTCGGCTAGAGGCGAGGAGGGCAGAGGAGCGGCACGCTGAGTGGTCCGGGGGGTGACGCGCGGGCCAATGCTATAAGTAGGCTCGCCACGTCGTCGGTGGGGGCCGAACCTGCGGCCTGGCCGCTGCTGTGGCGGAAGAGGCGCAACCACGGGAGCTGGCCAATCAGTGCAGGTAAGGGTCAAGGGTAGGCGCCACGGCACTGTGTGTGGGCCAGATGAGGTGCACCTGGTTACCACAGCCCGGAGCGAGCCTCTGCTGGGTACCCCTACAGGGGGTCGATAACCAAGCTACGGCACCCACCAGCCCGAATCCCAGCCAGCGATATTCACGGGTTGCGCCACTCCCGTCGCCTAGCGGCCGGCGTCCCCCCCTTGTAGACCCTCAAGATATATTATACGTGGGCAAGTGGATGCCTCGAAGCTGATTGGGTGCTGGCCCCTGACATGGAGTGCAGGTGTGGTATATATCTGGGGTGTGGGAGCAGCTCAGGGCCACAGGGACGTGGAATTGGCACCGCGTTTCTGTACTATACTATAGGGATGGTGAGGTGGGTTGGCGGCGTACATTGTGGAGACATGGGGGCGATGAAAGCTGAGGGCCAGGCTAGGCTGGAGCCTCCCAGAAATCCTGGCTATGCACATACTGGCTATTGCGTGCTGGCAGAGGGATACGTGGAGTCAGGGGTGGTGGGCAGTTTCGAGAACACGGACGGCAATGGATTCCGTGGGGTCATGGGGGATGGATGTCTCCACGGTGGCGGGGGTACGCGAACGACGGAGGGTCAGCTCTCGCTTCGCCGCATGCGTGCTGCTTTGTTCCTTGGTTGCCGCTTTGCGACGGACAGAGAAGCCCTTGCTTTCTACTTGTTGCGATGCTGCTGCGTTGCTTTGCCTTGCCCCCTTACCCCCGGCGGACAAACGGGCCAGCGCCCGTCGCCGTTGCTAATGCTAACGCTATGCAGTTGCCACTGCCCCCAAAGCCTTGTTGACCGGTATCCCCGGTCCTCTGGGTCCTCCGTCATGCTGTGGGCCACCTCAGGCAGCCCTGGGACCCACGGGATCGAGCGAGGCAGGAACCACCTGTTGGCGCGAGATGCCCGGTAACTCCAGTAGACAGCATGATAAGTGGTTATGACTATGACTATGACTATATATATATATATATATATATATATATATGTATATATATATATAGGTAGGTAGGTAGGTGCACTCGGTCGTGGAGAGGCGCCCCTTGGTTCCCCCTGGCGTCGCCCCTGTGACGAACAGGAAGAGGCTCCGCGCGTGAAGAGGGGAGGCGGCTTACATCCCGCTAGACCTGACTGTTGGCCCCCAACAAAGCGGCCCCGGGCAACACTGGGAGGGCTGATCGCCGCCAGCGTGACATGCTTGTCTCGCCGGGAGGGTGTGCCCCCGTGCTTGCGCACGTCCCCTCCTTTGGGCGGAACCCTAGAGGTTCACCGGACTTCCTGGCGTATCCCGTTCCCAAGGCATGCATGCACGTTCTTGGTACTTGGGTTCCGAGGCGCTTGGGTGTCGCACGCTCCGCCTCGAGTCCCAAAGCAGCACTGGCCTTAGGATGCAGCCTTACCCCCGGTCTCCGGATCTGGTTTGGCCGGGTCACCTGCATGGCGCGGGCTGCCTCAATGCCCGGGCTGTGGGCATTGGGTTTCCTACTGTTGGCTTGCGTTTGTGGTTGGGTCCGGGTTGTGGTTGGCTGTGGGTTTTGTTTACCCCTGCCTGTCGTGGCTGGGGTCTTGGGTGGGTGTGTTTGGGCTTGGTTCGTGGTGTTGTCCCTCTTTTGCCGGCTGTTTGTGGTGTTCGTGGTTGGGCTTTGGTGTCGGCCCGCTTTTGAGACGTGTGTGGTTTCGTGCGCGTTTCGCTTGCCCCCCGCCGTTTCCGGTTGCGGCGTGCGGTGTGGGCGTGCGTGCTGGGCCCGGGTCTCGGCTGTGCCCCGCCCTTCTTGGCTGGGTTGTCGGGGTGTGTTTTTTGCGCTTTTTTGTTTTTTTTTTGTTCTTCCGGTTGCCCGGTGTCCCTGTCCCGGGCTTTGTGGTATCTCCCCCCATCCCCTTTCTTTCGGGCTGGGCTGCTGGCTTTTTTTTTTTTCCTGGTGTGTGTCTGCTTGTTTCGGTGCCCCTTTTCCCGGTGGGCCGCTGTTCCTGGCTTGGTGTTGCCGGTTTTGGCTGGGTGGTCCGCCTGTGCCTCTTTTGGGGTCCTGTCTTCGGTGCCCTCTGGGTGGGGTTTTGTGTGGTTGGCGGGCGGTTTGGTTGCTGTGGGCTGTTTGCGCGCGGCCCCCCCGTCCCCCCCCCCTTTTTTTTTTTCGGGGGGGGGGGGGCGGCCTGGCTGTTCCTCCCTTTGCCTTCCCTCTGCTGGCGCTCGCTCTCTGGCTGCTGTGTGGTGTGGTTGGTCCCTCGCCACTCCTGGCGGAGGTTCCTGTGTGCTACTCCCCGCCACTCCTGGCTGGGTTTCGCTGCCGGTGTTGGTGGGCGGTCCCCGCCACTCCTGGCTGGGGTCCGCTGGCGGCGGTGGTGTGTGGTGTGTGGTGTGTTGGTGGGGTTGTGGCTGGTGTGTGGTGTGGTTGGTCCCTCGCCACTCCTGGCGGATGTTCCTGTGTGCTACTCCCCGCCACTCCTGGCTGGGTCTCGCTGCCGGTGGTGGTGGGCGGTCCCCGCCACTCCTGGCTGGGGTCCGCTGGCGGCGTTGGTGTGTGGTGTGTGGTGTGTGGCGGTGGTGTGTTGGTGGGGTTGTGGCTGGTGTGTGGTGTGGTTGGTCCCTCGCCACTCCTGGCGGAGGTTCCTGTGTGCTACTCCCCGCCACTCCTGGCTGGGTTTTGCTGCCGGTGGTGGTGGGCGGTCCCCGCCACTCCTGGCTGGGGTCCGCTGGCGGCGGTGGTGTGTGGTGTGTTGTGTGTGGTGTGTGGTGTGTGGTGTGTTGGTGGGGTTGTGGTTGGTGTGTGGTGTGGTTGGTCCCTCGCCACTCCTGGCGGAGGTTCCTCTGTGCTACTCCCCGCCACTCCTGGCTGGGTTTCGCTGCCGGTGTTGGTGGGCGGTCCCCGCCACTCCTGGCTGGGGTCCGCTGGCGGCGTTGGTGTGTGGTGTGTGGTGTGTGGCGGTGGTGTGTTGGTGGGGTTGTGGCTGGTGTGTGGTGTGGTTGGTCCCTCGCCACTCCTGGCGGAGGTTCCTGTGTGCTACTCCCCGCCACTCCTGGCTGGGTTTCGCTGCCGGTGGTGGTGGGCGATCCCGCCACTCCTGGCTGGGAACCGCTGGCGGCGATGGTGTGTGGTGTGTGGTGTGTGGTTTCTGGCGGTGGTGTGTTGGTGGGGTTGTGGTTGGTGTGTGGTGTGGTTGGTCCCTCGCCACTCCTGGCGGAGGTCCCTGTGTGCTACTCCCCGCCACTCCTGGCTGGGTTTCGCTGCCGGTGGTGGTGGGCGGTCCCCGCCACTCCTGGCTGGGGTCCGCTGGCGGCGGTGGTGTGTGGTGTGTGGTGTGTGGTGTGTTGGTGGGGTCCCTCGCCACTCCTGGCGGAGGTTCCTCTGTGCTACTCCCCGCCACTCCTGGCTGGGTTTCGCTGCCGGTGGTGGTGGGCGGTCCCCGCCACTCTTGGCTGGGGTCCGCTGGCGGCGGTGGTGTGTGGTGTGGGGCGGTGTTGTGTTGGTTGGGTTTTGGCTGGGCGTGGTTTGCTGGGCCGGGTCGGGCGGGCCGGCCTCCCGGGTGCGTTCTGGTGCGCCTCGCCTTTTCCTTTGGCCGCTTTGTCTTTCTGCTTTGCTTGGCCCCCTCCGGGCTGGGGTTGCCCCCCTCTCTCTCGCTGCTGTTGCCGTTCCTCGTTGCCCTGGCGCTGTGTTTTGGTTGTTGTTTTTTTTTTTTTGGGCCTCCCGCGGCCTTGCTGTTGACTGCTCTTTGGTGGTTGCTCCCCCACCCCCGTCCCCTTTTGTGTCTCGCGGTTTTCGTCGCTCCTGCTTGGTGCCTTGGTGTTTTTTTTTTTCTTCTTCTTCCTCTGTGCACCCCCGTTGTCTCCGGCTTTCTCTGGTTTCCGGCCCCGGGTGCCCTGGGCCTCGGCGCTTGCGTTGTTTGCTTTGTTGGCCTGCCGCTTCTCGGCTCTCCGTGCGCTTGTCCCTCTTTCGTGCTTTCCGCCTGGCTGTTGGCTGCTCCCTGGTGGTTGCTGCCCCCCCTCTGTGTCTCGCGGTTTTCGTCGCTGCTGCTGGGTGCTGTGTGCCGTGTTGTGCTGTGCGTCCCTGGGTGCGGTGCTGCGCCGCGCTGCTGCGCGTTGTGTCGCCCGGTGTTGTGCTGTCGTGTGCTGTGTTGCGTTCGTTTGGTGCCGCTGCTTGTTGCGCCGTGCCCTCTGGCGCTGCCCGTCGCCCTGGGGCCCTGTGCTGTGCGGCGCTGTGTTTTGCGGTGTTCCCCCGCGCTGTGTGCTTTGTGCTGTGTGTGTTTTATCGTGGCGCGGTGGTGTGTGCTGTTGTTCGCCGCTCTGCTCTGTGCTGTGTGTGTCCCGGGGTGCTGTGCTGTGCGTTCCCTGTGCTCTCTGCTCTGTGCGGTGCTGTGCTTCGCTGTGCTGGTGCGCTCGCGTTGTGCTGTTCGTGTGGTGCGTGCCGTTGCTGGCGCCTGGTGCTGTGGTGCGCTGCTTTGTGTCGTGCTGTTTCCTGTGGTGTGCCGTGGTGCGGTGTTGGGTCTGGTGGCCCGTGGTTGTCTCCTGGTGGCGTGTTTCGGTGTCGGTGTCCCTGTCTGGCCGCGTGGTCTGCTTCCCTGTGTTTGGTGTGGTTTGCTGTGGTGCCCTGCCTTCCTGTGTCGTGTTCTGTGGTGCCGTGCTGTCGCGTGGTGCTGTGCTGTTGTGCTCTGCTGTCGTGTTGCGGTGCTGTTGGGGCTTGCTTTGCCCTCCTGTGGGCTGTCGTGCTGTGCTGTGTTGTGCTGTTGGTTGGCTGTGCTGTTTTTTGCCCGGTGGTGGTGTCTGCGTGCTGTGGCGCTCTTTTCCTCGTGCCGTGCGTTCCCTGTCTTCTCCGCTCTGTGCGCTGCGGTGCCTTGTTGTGCTGGCTGTGGTGCCCTGCTTTCCTGTGTCGTATGCTGTGGCGCTGTGCTGTCGTGTTGTGCTGTGCTGTCGTGCTCTGCTGTCGTTTTGCGGTGCTGTTTGTGTTTGCTTTGCCCTCCTGCGGCCTGTCGTGCGGCGCCAGTGTGGTCTGCGCTGTTGTTGGTGCCTCGTGCTGTGGCGTGTCCCTGTGTGTTGTGGTGTCTCCCTGGGCGTTCTGCGGTGTGGTGGTGCTGCTCTGGTGTGTCCTGGTGTCTTGCTGTGCTGTGCGTTGTCCTGTGGTGTCCTGCGCCCTGTGCCGTGGCCTGCGGTGCCGTGCTGCCCTGCGGTGCTGTGCTGGTTGGCTGTGCTGTGCGGTTGCCTGCGCTGCTGGTGTTTGTTTTTCCTTTTGTCCTCTTTTCCTTTGCTAAAAACCCCTGCCGTTTTTCCGTGCCTTTGGAAACTTTCTGAAAACCAAAAATTAAAATGTTTCTCTATATATATATATATATATATATATATATACATATATATATATATATATATATATATATATATATATATATATATATATATATATATATATATATATATATATATATATATATATATATATATATATATATATATATATATATATATATATATATATATATATATATATATATATATATATATATATATATATATATATATATATATATATATATATATATATATATATATATATATATATATATATATATATATATATATATATATATATATATATATATATATATATATATATATATATATATATATATATATATATATATATATATATATATATATATATATATATATATATATATATATATATATATATATATATATATATATATATATATATATATATATATATATATATATATATATATATATATATATATATATATATATATATATATATATATATATATATATATATATATATATATATATATATATATATATATATATATATATATATATATATATATATATATATATATATATATATATTCCATTTCTTGCAGATTCTTGTTATGGATCCCCCCCGGCGACCAGGCGCCGCGGGGGGTACAGCGAAACCCTGGCCGGGGGGCAGCCGGGGCCTACCAGGGCCGCGCCCCCCGCTGCATATGAAGTGGCTGCCCGCGGCAGCGGCTCCTGCGGGGGCTGCGGCAGCGGCGGGCGGACACAGCGTGGAGCCAGCCGATCCGAAGACGCCGCCGATAGGGGCCAGGTGCGTGCCTGCGACGTGCATGTGACATGCCTACACAGTGTCCTGCGAAGTATTCTGTGTAGTGAAGAGAGGGGAAAGGGCAGGGCAGGGAGGGAGGGGCCGGGTGCGTGCCTGCAACATGCGTGCGACTTGCCTACAAAGTGTCCTGCGTAGTGTCCTGCGGAGTGTAGAGAGGGAAAAGGGCAGGGGAGGGAGGGGGAGGTGGGGCGGGAGTAGAGGGCCGCAGGCTGCGGGCCAGTGCGGACGGAACCAGGGCGCCTGGGAGAGGCAAGGTGAAGGGGGAGTGGGAGGGGTGCCTCGCGTGTTGCTCCGCGAAGTGTATGCCGGGAGGGTAAAGGGAGGGCGGGGACAGAGACACCGAGGGCCAGGGACCAAGGGACCTGGGAAGGGGGGCACATGAG
This sequence comes from Eutreptiella sp. 'Long Island Sound 2002', assembly GCA_964036045.1. NCBI lineage: Eukaryota > Euglenozoa > Euglenophyceae > Eutreptiales > Eutreptiaceae > Eutreptiella > Eutreptiella sp. 'Long Island Sound 2002'. The sequence continues at coordinate 87,302,237 of OZ038379.1, read as the reverse complement.
GACGAGGGAGGGCGAGCAGACAGGGGGCAGGACAGGGCCAAGGGGCCAGGGCAGAGAGAGGGGGCAAAGAGGGAGCGCTGCAACGCGAATTGCCCCACATTGTACACGCGCTGGCCGGAGGGCAGAGGTGCAGAGAAGGCAGGGCAGGGAAGAGGGCGTGCCACGGCGACATGAAGGAGCGAGCGTGGGGCGGAAGCACAAAGGTGCCCCACAACCGAGCGAGCCGCCCGCAGTGCGCGGGGGCACTGGACAAGGCGGAGCACCGCAGCGCTGCCGCAAGGCGGTCCACCCCCATGGGTGCAGTGTCCTGCGTAGAGTTATACAACAAAGGTCAGGTGCGTGCCTGCGACGTGCGTGCGACATGCCTACACGGTGTCCTGCGAAGTGTTCTGCGTCATGAAGAGAGGGGAAAGGTCAGGGCAGGGAGGGAGGGGCCGGGTGCGTGCCTGCGACATGCGTGCGACTTGCCTACAAAGTGTCCTGCGTAGTGTATAATGTAAGAGTAGAGAGGGAAAAGGGCAGGGGACGGAGGGGGAGGTAGGGCGGGAGAAGAGGGCCGCAGGCTGCGGGCTGGTGCGGACGGAACCAGGGCGCCTGGGAGCGGCAAGGTGAAGGGGGAGTGGGAGGGGTGCCTCGCGTGTTGCTCCGCGAAGTGTATGCCGGGAGGGTAAAGGGAGGGCGGGGACAGAGACACCGAGGGCCAGGGACCAAGGGACCTGGGAAGGGGGGCACATGAGGACGAGGGAGGGCGAGCAGACAGGGGGCAGGACAGGGCCAAGGGGCCAGGGCAGAGAGAGGGGGCAAAGAGGGAGCGCTGCAACGCGAATTGCCCCACATTGTACACGCGCTGGCCGGAGGGCAGAGGTGCAGAGATTGCAGGGCAGGGAAGAGGGCGTGCCACGGCGGCATGAAGGAGCGAGCGTGGGGCAGAAGCACAAAGGTGCCCCACAACCGAGCGAGCCGCCCGCAGTGCGCGGGGGCACTGGACAAGGCGGAGCACCGCAGCGCTGCCGCAAGGCGGTCCACCCCCATGGGTGCAGTGTCCTGCGTAGAGTCATACAACGAGGGCCAGATGCGTGCCTGCGACATGCGTGCGACATGCCTACACGGTGTCCTGCAAGAGGTAGAGGGGTAACAGGGCAGGGGACATAGAGACACGGAGGCCGCAGGAGGGTGCGGTGCGGCATGCGTGCCACAAGCCTAGAGACCAGGGCGCCAGGGGGAGGCAAGGTGAAGAGGGAAAGGGTGAGGTGCCGTGTATTGCTCCGCGGTGTGTATGCAGGGAGGGTACAGCGAGGAGGGGGACAAGGAGACAGAGGGCCAAGGACCCAGGGGCCTGGGAAAGTGGGCGAGGGAGGAGGAGGGGGAACGAACACACGAGGGGCAGGGCTAGGCCAGAGAAGGGAGTGGAGGGGGGCAGCAAGGAAGGAGGGTTGCCTCGCGAATTGCTTCGCCCCATGCTAGCCAGAGCAGAGAGAGCGACGAGGGAGACAGGGGCGTGCTCAGCTTTAGGCGAGCACAGAGGGCGAGGGAGGGAGCGGCGGGGGCAGGGTAGGGGATAGTTGCCAAACGTCGTGCCGTGCGCGGTGCGCGTCCTGAAACCAACTCTGACCTCAATCATGCGTCACGTCACGTCCGTCAAGCCTGGAGCAGGAGGCAGGAAGCGACACGGGGGGACGGGCACCTGCGGCGCCATCCGTAGGGCCTCCCGTGCTATGACCCAACCAGTGGCGCAGAGGGGACACGCGCCAGTGGCGCCATCCACTGGACCCCCTGCGCCTGTTGCAGTAAGTGTGACGCAGAGGGGACGGGCACCAGCGGCGCCAACCGGTGGGCCCCCTGCGGCGTAGATTGTGCTGAACTGATTAACTAGGTGGCCAGGGGATGCCACAAATGAATCCCCCGTCCGTCTCCCCGCGTCTCTGCCATAGGACCTCAGGGGCCTCCATCGCGCTCGGGGGTGGCAGAGGCCCGGGGGACGAGAGCGCCCGGCCGCTTTGTAGCCGCCACTTCCAGCGGACTGATAACACAGCACCGGTATCAGGCCGCTCGGAAGCGGATACACAGGCACCAGGGAGAGGATGGGCGGTCGGCCCCCCCGGGGCTGATTTGGTGCCGAAACAGGGGCCCTCCCCTCGACCAGGGCGGCGGATAGCGCAAGAAGCCCTCGAGGCGTACGGTAAGTCCTCCCTGCTGCCCGCACTTCCTCATCTTCCGTTTCCACCCGGGTACGTACCTCCTCCAGTAAGTATGGGCACAGGAGGGAGCAGGCACGGGACACTGAGCACCATGCGGAGACGTGGCGTCTACCGCCGAGGGGCAACAGCGGCTGGTTATCCTGGGCTGCGGGGCCTAAACCATGGAGCAGGGCGGGAAGGCCCAAACGGAAAACCCCCCCCCCCCCGCAGTAGCCAATTGCCTCACCCTGTGACCGTGTCGTGCCTACGTCTTGCCTGCAACGTGCGTGCAACGGAGGGGAGACGAATGGCGAACCTCCCCCCCCACCCATCCCCGCCCCCCCGAGGGCGGGAAGTGCGGGTAGGGGGGAGGCGACAAGCGAACCCCCCCCCGAGGGCAACGCGGCAGGGTGGGGAGGCAGCGGTGGCGGGACGAACCACACCACCGTGCCCGAAGAGGGCACGCGCCGTGCAAGCCCCGGCGGGGGGACCACCGGGAGGGCGGGCGTAGGGTAGAAAGGGCCACAACGGGAGCCACGAGGCATACCCCCCCCCCCCTGCAGAGGGACGGATGCCGCAGCTCGTGCCTGTGGCATGAGAGCGACGAAGGGAAAACGACAAGCCCCCCCCCCCCCCCCACGCGCCTCCGCCCCCCCAAGGGTGGGGGATGCAGGAAGGGAGGGGCGGACAGCGGCCCCCCCTCCCGAGGACAAAGCGGCAAGAAGGGGGGGCGGCGGGGGGAGGGTGCGGGACGGACCACACGGCCGTACCCAAGGGAATCAAGCGCCGTGCAGGCCCCGGCGGGGGGGGCACCGGGGGAGCGAACGCAGAGTGGGAAGGGCGAAGACGGGGGCCACGCGGCGTGCCCCACTCCCCAGCAGCAGGACAAGTACCGCGCCACGTGCCAGTGCCGTGCCTGCGACGTGCTTACGCCGGAGGAAGGGCAGCGAGGGCGCCCCCCCCTCCCCATCCCCAACTCCCACACCCACCAAGGAAAGGGGCGAGGGCAGCGAGGGGAAGGCGAAGGGACATGGGGGATAACGGTAGCGGGAAGCGGACCCCCCCCCGAGGACGCCGCGGCAGGGTGGGGAGGCAGAGGAACGAGAGTGCAGGACAAACCACACGACCGTGCCCAAAGGGAGCACGCGCTGTGCAGGCCCCAACGGGGGGACCACCGGGGGTGCAACCGCAGGAAGGGTAGGGTGACGGCGGGAGCCACAAGGCAAGCCCCCCCCCCCCCCCAGCGGAGGGACAAGTGCCACGCCTCATGCCTGCGCCGTGCTTACGAGGTGCTTGCGCAATAGGGCGGACAGCGAGGACGCCCCCCCCCCTCCCCCTACTCCTCCACCCACCCACGAAAAGGGCGAGGACAGCGAGGAGGCAGCGAGGGGACATGGGGGGGGGCAGGGGACAGACAAAAAAAAAAAAAACAACAAAGGACACCAACACGCCAGAGCAGGGGCAGACGGCAGGGGCAGACGGGACATGGCGGGGGCCAGGGGGCACGGCAAGGGGCGCTGGACAGGGGGACGTCCCTGTGGACGAAAGCAAGGAGGCAGGGACAAACACTGCAACTAACGGGGGGGAGCCGGGGTGACAAGAGTCCGCGAAAGACGCTGGTGAGGTACCCGACCTCTGGGGTTTGGGGGCCCCCCCGGTGTCTGTGTCGGCCCCACCTGAGCGCAGGCAATAAGGTGGGTTACGCCCGGGACCGTTGGCCAACGGCCTGAGGTGGCACCGGCCTGGGGGAGTGGCCAATGGGCCTGACCAAGAGCACTCCCCACGACACGTACTGCGGTTCGTGTCCTGTGAGGGGCTGCGGGTAGGGCACACCGTCCATCGGGGTAGGCAAGAGACGTGCCTATCCCGCAAGGACTCCCCAGAGACCCACAGTGTACCCGACCCCGGTGTGGGGAAGGGCCGACGTACCTGGTTACGACGCAGGTCCATTTGTACTGAGCGGGTACAAATGGACGGCCCGTACAACAGAGTTACACCCTGACGGGGAGTGCATGCATCGGCCCCCCCGTGGGGAAACTCCCGGAGAGAGGGACCAAAGCCAGCGTCGGGCGCCCCCTCCCCCCCCCAACCCTGCCTGGCAACAAGCCCGCTAACAACCGGGCTTGGCCAAGGGGCGCACCAAACGGGCACAACCGGGGGCAAAGGAACACGGAAGGGAAGCGGGGCGCGCAAGAGGGGTGCGCAACTGGGTCGTGCGAAGTGTCGTGCAACAATAAGCCAAGAGCAGGCGGGACGGGCCTCAGAGTCCACCCGTTCTCCCGTGTCCTTAGCTCAGACAGCCTTCGTTAGCTAAATGTCGCTATCTGTCCCCGCCAATCCCGCGGAGTTGCCAGCCTTCCGGCGACGTGCCCGGCGCCTGGTAGACAGGGTGTCTGATCTCGTCAGACACGGGCCGCACACGTATGCAGCGTTCCAGGCGCGCGTGGACGCGGACCGTCCGGCCAGGGACAACGGATGGGACCACTTCGTCGACGTCTGCTTGCGGCAGATGTTGGCCCGCGATCCCCACCCGTACAACGCGCCCGACGTTCAGGCGCGGTTCGCAGCGGGCACGGTGCCGTTCGGGGTGCACCTGCTCAACCGACTACTCCGATGTCTACAAGATCTCGGGCAGCTCGAGGACGCGCAGCGCGGGCGGCCCCCAGTGGGGTCGGCGGGGCAGCCGGGGTATGCGGCGCCGGATGCGTTTCTGATGCCCCCGCCCCCAGGCCTCAGGCCCATGCCCATCCCGCCCTTTGGGGCTCACCACCACCACCAACTCCATCTCCATCACCTACTTCATCACCCCGTCGGGTTCCCCATGATGCAGCATCACTTCCCACACCAACACGTACACCCGACAGCTGTGCCACAGCCCCCCGTCCATCTTCACCAACACCATCACCATCACCGTCCGCACCAGCATGTGGAGTACCCGCATCCCCTGCCCCAGCAGCACCCACGACCGCCTCAGCACACAGTGCCGGTGCCGGAGCCGCTACCGGTGCCTGAGCCGGGGCGGAGCGCCCAGCAGCGGGGGGTGTCGCAAGGGGCTGTGCCACAGCACCCCGTCCACTTTCACCATCACCGTCACCATCACCTTCCGCACCAGCAAGTGGAGTACCCGCATCCCCTGCCCCAGCAGCACTCACGGCCGCCTCAGCACGCAATGCCGGTGCCGGAACCGGTACCGGTGCCTCAGCCGGGGCGGAGCGCCCAGCAGCAGGGGGTGTCGCAAGGGGCTGTGCCACAGCACCCAGTCCCCCTTCACCATCACCATCACCATCATCGTCCGCACCAGCATGTGGAGTACCCACATCCCCTGCCCCAGCAGCACCCACGACCGCCTCAGCACACAATGCCGGTGCCAGCACCAGTACCGGTGCCTGGGCCGGGGCGGAGCGCCCAACAGCAGGGTGTGTCGCAAGGGGCTGTGCCGCAGCACCCCGTCCACCCTCGCCATTAACATCACCATCACCGTCCGCACCTGCATGTGGAGTACCCTCACCCCCTGCCCCAGCAGCACTCACGGCCGGTGCCTCAGCACACAATGCCGGTGCCGATACCGGTACCGGCACCTGGACCGGGGCGGGGCGCGCAGCAGCAGGGGGTGTCGCAAGGGGAGGCACGTGGCGTGCCCCCGGGCGAGGCGAGGAGGACGGGGGCACCTGCGGCTGCGCCACCCCTGGCGGTGCCACAGCCGGAGTTTCCCGCGGCGGGGTCACCACCGCGGACGGTCCAGATGCCGGACCCAGCCGTGCCGCGCGAAGCCCCGCCCGTGGTGCCGACGGACCCTGAGCCAGTGGTGACGGGTGGGGGTCTGCCCCCGACGCATGGGATGCAGGGCGCGGCCCCCATGGGGAGGACAACGGCGGGGGATCGAGAGGGGGAAGCAGCGCAGGAGGCGGCAGTGGCTGGCCCGCGAGACATCAGCGAGCTGCTCGCGCAGGCCCTGGAGGAGCACCAACGGACAGCCGTGGGGAGTGGGGGAGCCGCGCCGGAAGGGGCTGACGCCGGCGAGCTGATAGCGCAGGCGCTCGCGGCTGTCGCCCCGAGGACGGAAGGGGCCAAGGAGACGCCGACGGAGGCGGTTTCTTCGGGGGGACAGGACGCGGGGCGGGGTGTGCCGAAGGCGCACACGCCGGCGGAGGGCGGCGGGGTTGTGGAGCCCAGTGGGGGACGTGCCAAGGGGGACGGAATGGAGGACTGGATGTGGGAGTGGCGGGAGTGGCGCCAGGTGGCACCCGGTGAGCCGTGTCCGGCGGGGCTGGCGTACCGGATGGATCTCCATGCGGGCACCAGCTGGGCCCGGCTGCCCGCCAACCTGCGGGCACGGCTGGACGCGGCGGAGGCGGCAAGGGGCGGAGGCGCTGACGAGCGGCCTCTGGCGCCCTTCCCGCCGCAGCCGGACACGCCGCCAGCGGTGGTCGCGGATCGAGAAGGGGTGGAGGGGGAGCAGGAGGAGGAGTGCGAGGGGGACGAGGAGGCATACGGGCCCGGCGAGTCGGCGCTGGCCCTCATGTTTGAGGACGACGCCGGGCCCGACGTCTACGCCGGCATGGACGAGGACCCGGCCAACGAGCCGCTGCGGCCCATGCCCACTGCGGTGCCGCCCCCTCCCCTGGAGAGCTGTGAGCGGCGGCACTGCAGGTACCATACGGACGAGGGCGCCCACAGGCAGCGCCTCACCGGCACGGGGCAGCAGGAGGCAGGGATGCTGGCGGGCGCCCTGGAGCGCTATGAGCTCCAGCGCCCAGGGCAGGTCGCCCAGGAGATGGCCCTGGCGGCAGCGTCCCCGGACAACGGCCAGGTCCGCTGTGTCCAACTGGGGGATGCGGCGGTCCTGGGTCACCACCCCGGTGATGTCCGGGCGGCCGAGCCCCAGGAAGGCCTCCCGCTGTCGGTGCGCCTGTCCGTGGGGCGCCTGCTGGGCGAGGCAGGGCTGGAGGACGTGCGGCGGGACGAAGGCCTGTACGTGGCCTTGTGGCGAGGTGGGGCTGACGCCTGGCGTTGCGAGCAGGCCGTGCGGCCCCTCCCACCCCAGGCGCTGGGGTCCCATGCGCTCCTGGTGGCGTTGCACCATGAGGGTTCGGAGGTCGTGTTCGACGCGGACCACCTGCTGCTGACCGGGGATGGGGCGGTCCTCGTCCCCACCACCAGCAGCTACCGCCTTGAGAGCCGCGGCGGTGACCTGAAGCTGCTGGTGGTGGTGGGCACGCGCCTCGACGGGAGCGCCGCCCCCCAGGGGTCCGAACACGCGATCCCGGTGGGGGGTGACAAGGAAGCAGGCCGTGGCGGTGACGGGGCGGGGCAAGAGCAACCCACGGGGGAGGAGCAGCAGCAGGATCAGCAGGAGGTGGCCGGGGAGGAGGTGGACGTGCAGGCCATTGTGGCGGCGGCCCTGGCGAGGTTCACGGATGCTGCGGGCCCGCCGCCGACGACGGAGGCACTGGAGGAGGAGGACCAACGCAGGAGGGGTGAGGAGGCACAAGTCGCCATGGAGCAGGACGAGGAGCCGGAGTTCAAGGGTGAAGAGGCACAGGGCGCCGGGGAGCAGGACGAGGAGCTGGTGATCGTGGGGGCGAAGGAGGCGCGTGAGGTGGGTCCACGGGAGCTGGGGGTGGCGGATAAGGCTGGGCCGAAGACGGGGGAGGTGGAAACCTGCAGGCACTGGGCCAAGGGGTGGTGCATGCGGGCAGATGCCTGCCGGTTCGCCCACCCCCAGCCGCCGGTGCCGCGGGGAGTACCCCAGGAATTACTCCTGATCCTCCAGGCCATGGCCCGTGTGGGGGCCCTCAGCCTAGACCGCAGCCAGGACCACGGCCAGGGCCACGGAACGTTGGTGCAGGAAGCGGTGGTAAAGGCGCAAGGGGGAGGGCTCCCGGCGGTGGGGTATGCGGTGGAGAGTGGGGGCCTGACGGAGTGGGCATTGGCGTTGCCATGTGGCATGGCGGCCCTGCTCACTCCGTTCCCGGTGGTCCCGTGGAGGGACGTGGTCGCCGTCCAGGAAGCCAATCTGGGATGGGTGTGCACGTGGCACACAAACCCCGCCGGCATGGACCCTCGCGAGTGGCAGGCTAAGGCGGTCGTGACGTACCTGTCCTGGTCGTTGCCGGCAGCGCCGGGTGCGTGGGCGCAGTGGTGGGACAGGGCGCTCAGCTGGGCGACGGATGGCAGTGCTGTGGCGGCCTGCTCTGACCTCCCGCGCGAGCACGTCTCAGTCCAGCTGTGGACTGTCTCCCTGCATCTCCCCGCGGTGGCGGCTCGTCTTGCGGCCACAGACCCGGAGGTCACGCTGCTGGGAGACCGAGAGGGGCCAGGGCTTCGCCTGGGTCAGCGGCTGGAAGTTCGCACCGCCCGCCTCCCCAGACCTGTGGACGGGGACATCCTGGGGGGACTCCAGTTCACGCGGGCTAGCGGGGCTGATGTGTGGACCGCTGTCCATCGCCAGCTCCCAGACGCGTGGCCCCAGGTGTACCGGCCCCCTTGTCACGAGCGTCTGGTGGGAGTGGAATGGCGCGTGTGGGCTGCCGACGGCCCGTGCCCACCGGTGGTGGTCCTGCCCAGGAGAACCAACCACCCCAGCTGGGAGACCGTGGTGGTCTTGTGGGGATGGGTGGCGGTCCGTGGGGCCGATGGCCACGTCTTCACAGCCCCAAGGGGCACGGTGATCGAGGCCGACGGGGGGACAGCGTTGCAGCTCACGGCAGAGCCCCTGACCACGCATGCTGTGGTGGCAGTCCTCCAGTGGGGTGCAAACAAGCCACAGCCCTGGCGCGATCAGGTCGCTAGGGCTGTCTGTAATGGAGTAGCCCCTGAAACTTCCATTGTAGTGCCTTGCTCTACGTTAACCAAAAATCAAAAATAGAAAAAAGCTAGGGGCTTGAGATTTCTCTAAAATTTCAAAAAGAAAAATCCCCGAGCAAAGCTAATAAAATTTGCACAAACTCTCACCAAGACGAGGCAAACAGCACACAATACAACACAATTTTGTGTCTGACTTTTCCTCGTGGTCCCGGTTGTGCTTGGTGCGCGGAATGGGCTCGGCGCTTACCTTCACGATTGATATGACTCTCCTTGTAACAAATTGATAATCCACCACTTGAATTGAATTGAGTATTAATTGAAATTCATTTCAAAGAGTCCTGAGATACGAAAGAATCAGACCAAATCAAAGAGTGTCATCGAGGCACTCCATGCATAAAACATGTCGAACACATGGAAAAAGAGATGGAACGAAATTTGATCAAACATCAAACCTATAACTTAACCTCAAGACAAACATTGCATTCACTCGTGAGGTCATGAATGTAATTACACCACGGAGGTCAAAATACATAATGCATATCATGGCATGACACATGATCGAATATCGACTCGCATGATGAAGCATGCACACCTACTTGAGCCACCTCAAGTTGGTCATTAATCTAACATGGCAAATCAATTGCATACTATGTCTATTTATCCATGAAATGTAAATTCAAACAACAACATGGACCAATGTCGTGTAAATCCACAAGAGTTCAACGAAAGAGTATCCAAGACTAACCTTCATTAATTTTCACGGTTCAAAAGCGAAGCATTGAACAATCAACCAACTTCAAGAGAAATATTGGCTCCTTGCAACAAGATGAAAATTCATGCCCAATTGAGAACAATACCATGGTAGGTTGGAAGACTCCCATCAATTGAAAAGATTCAAGGATAATTGAATTCATGGCATTCCAACAACCATTCACAACTCACCACAAGAGTGTGCAAACCCTTCGAAATTGTCACATGGACCAACATACACATACATGATTGTGACAACAATCCATTGGCACCATGAAGGCTTCGCGTGACGAACATGGTAAAGGGAACCTCACAATTCCTAATTTAGGGATGACCTTGAGTAACACCTCGTGATCGAATATGCATTCATTAACCATGGAAACCTTACGAACATTCACGGATTCTAATTTATGGACGGCTTTGTGTAACACCTCATAATTTGAATATACATTCATTTGCTCGAACACTCTTGGTCTCTCAGGGAAGCATGCATGTCTTCGACATTACAACAATACGCGTGGCTTCCGAATTAGACTGGTACATCCTTCAATTCAAAGCGACAATTAATTATGCTCGACCCATATTCAATTCATTCTTGGCGGCGTGACTCAGTCAATGGATAGTAAATCGAACTGACCAGGGAATGCGAAAAAACACCAGATTGGAACAAACAACATATCTGTCGAGACTCAATCATCCAAAATTCTGTCTTCGTCACTGGAGATTGCAATCCGCGACCTGTCCGGTCTCGGCCAGCGACTGTCCAATTCCTGCAACTGGATTACTGAATTTCTGAGTCCTGACTGTTGACTGTCACCGATCCAGAGATGTGCAGTTCTATTACACTCCCTTCCTAAGCTACGAAGTCCCTGACTGAGTGGCTGATAACCACACTGATAGAAATGCACAGAACCTGGCATCTCAGGAATCTCATCTGGAATTCATCTGGAAGTCTGCAATCTGTAAAGGAATCGGGAACTGGAAACACAACAGACACTATTCTGGGGAAGGGAACAAGCATCATTGCACAGAAGAGGATGGGGTGACAGTTCAGGGGGTTGAGAAAAAACAATGCGACTGGCATCTGGAATGTGACTGGCCCCATATAGCGGGGACGACGCTTCTGCTGATATATTTACCAAGATTCCACCCAAAAAATAGAAAAACAATACATTGGCCTTGACAACAATCTGTCCTTCAGGGTCTACCGGGAAAGCGGTTACCGACCGTGCATGTACACAGTCCGAGACTGATCTCGGGTCCATAATCCCATCAGTTGTCAAAGAAAGGGGGCGGGGGTCATTGGGGGGGTTACGAACCTCAGTAAATACATCCCTGCAGCAATAACTTGAAGACATGGGGGGGGACTTACATCATAACGGCTGCCCATCTATCATATGTTTCCCTATACATCCGTAGACTACGTATACCCCTCAACTCCTTGGCATCTGCCACTGCCAGAGGAACAAAAGGAGTCAGTCTGGCTCGTTCAGCGGCAGCTTGTCTCAAAATACATCTCCATCCCAACTGCTCTTCCTGCAACACATCTGCCCTTCCCTGCATGGTCACTGAACCAGCTGCTTCCATCTCCTCACACACATCTGTATTATGTCTGTAACAAGCATGCGAAGTTGTCTTTGCCTGTAGTGTACGTACCTGACTGAGTGTGAGGTCTATACCATGCTTGGTATTGTATGTGCGCCAGTCCTCATTAATATCATGTAAAAATGAGGTAGCTGGCTGCCACTCCGGTTCCGGGTAGCCGCGGTACTTCACATACCACTCGTATCGTTTATTTTTACCCTTGCCCACTTCCCTGTGGTCCAAAACTTTTTCAAGTATGTATGTGTCAGACTCCACCAGAAAGTCAGAGTCCGAATAGTAGTGCAGGGGTGGGGTCAATTCTTGATCCCGTTCCCCTTTCATTGATATGTATGGTTTGACACGCATGCTATCCAAAACCACCTCATGATCCCGTTCCGTTTTCACTCGGTACTGGTTTCGCCCCATACGCTGCATAATCATTCCAGGCCCCGTCCACACCCTGTGGAGCTTGGAATTCTTAGCCTTATCGTGCCCCCTGTACCACACATATTCCCCTTCCTGGTACACATGGGTGGGGTGGTCAGCTAAAAACTTTTTTGCTTGCGCATCGTGGATGCGCTGTAGCTGTCGCTGTACATACTGCCGATTTGTAATCATGTCGGCAAAAAATTTGACTGCATCCTGAGACCCATGCTCAGGAATAACAGGGGGGCAGTCCCCAAACCCAATTGGGTGGCGACCGAAAAGGAGAAAATGGGGGGAATACCCATGTACCGGACCAGGAATGTCATTTGCAGCCCAGACTGCCAAAGGCAGTAACTGAGCCCAATTCTTTTTCCTGGTCTGATCCAAAAACTTTCGCAGACTGTCGATGACAACCTGCACTGCACGCTCTGCTCGCCCATTAGAACGAGGGCGGTAAATGGGGCTCTGCTTCATGTCGATGCCCGACAAGGAACAGAGTGTTGTGAAAAATTTCGCAGTGACCAAATGGTCATGATCACTAAAAATTTGCTGCGGCAATCCCATAAAACCAACCACTCTGTCCAAAAACAATTCAGCGAGCTGTTCGGCTGTAATCGTTTTTGAACAGGGCAGAGCGACTACATAACCAGTTAGCCGGCAAACCACGACTAGTACATAATCGTAGGTATTGCCGTTACTTACTACAGGGTCAGAGGACAGATCGCAAAAATCGATGCAGATGCTGCTGAAAGGGAATTCAGGAATGGGGGCTGGCTGGTTAGCCTCCGGCTGAGTGCCACGGCGTGGTTTGCATGACTGGCAAACAGGGCACCTTCGCAGCACATCTGAAATACACTTATCCAGATCTGAACCCTTGCATCGCACTGAATATTTGCGGTCCATCATTTCTCTGGTTTTACGTACACCAGGATGGCTGAATGCATGCGTCGCTCTGACCACCTGGTCTAACAGGCCAGTGGGTACACATATCTTCCCTTGACTCCTCACCTTCCCTTCATGGAAAGTATACTCCTTCCCTTCTATTTCAATAAACTTGTCACTGACCATTTTGTCCCAGTGAGGACTAAAAAATTTGTCCTGTGCGTATTCTGGGGACCAATCCCTGGTCAGTACTGCCACTGCAGGGGGTATCTTGACGGTCTTGATATCCCTGACTCCCATCACCGAATCCTGTTGCACCAGATTGTACATCCCTGGTAAGTGCCAAGACATATGCTGAAATGCATCATACATCTGTGAAACAGTCATGTACCTGCGTGAAGCTGGTTTGGACTGCATCTGACGAATCCGACGTCGTTCTGCTCTGGATAACTTCGCTGTGCTCTGAGTGGAAGCAACAGACGGTTCTGAGGGGGGTGTCTGAAGTGCAACAGTTCCAGGTTCAGGAATAGGGCAAGTATGCATGAAAAATTCGTCCATGGCATAAAATTGACGTCCCTCAGAATCAATGCCACAGATTTCATCTGTCATACCCTCGTGTACAGATGAGACGCTGACCTCCCTGAGCGCCCGTTCAACCCTGGGAGCATCCCAGCCTTCTATCTGTACCCTTTCCACCTTTCGCTCATCCCCAGTGGGTTTGTTGACAGAAAATGTTTGTGATGATCGCAAGGGTTCAAAACTTTCTGGGTATTGCTTGTGCAATAACTGCCTGATTCGGTCCCTCTCTGCCCTCTCTGCAGCTTGCCAACCCTCCAAGTCGCAGTCACTGCCGTGAAAATTGGTATCTTGCGCCTCTCCCGCCGGATATGCCCAACGGGAGAGGGCATCCGCCGCTTCGTTGTCTTTTCCTGGCCGGTACTGAATAAAAAGATTGAACCGGCTCAGGAACTCATGCCAACGCCCACGGCGGCCGAGGGGACCTGAAATTGTGGTCAACTCCTCTTTATACCATTTTACTATGGCACTGTGATCTGTTTGGACCGTAACTTCCTGGCCCCCGATCCAGCTCTGAAATTTGAGCAAACAGGTCACAATGGCATAGGTTTCTTTTTCACGGGGCGTCCAGGCAATTTGCCCCAAATTTTTATGAAAATTTACTCCGTCAGCCCTTTGACCCTGCAATTTCCGGCTGTAAAATGCAACAGGCCTCCAAGATTGTTCATCCTGAGGGTTCTGCTGTTGCTCCAGCACACCTCCCACAGCATAATCGCTGGCATCACAAACAATTCTCCACTTACCGTGTGGGTTGGGAAGCCAGAGACCGTCCCCATCAACAAACTTGACAAGTTTGTCCTTGAGAATTTGAAAATTCTCAACCATCTCTGGCGTCCATTCAATTTTCGCTTCCTTCCCTGTCAATTTCACCCTGCGACGTTTTTTTTGGTAATCCTGTGGCATCCCTGGCAACAGGTGCACTGGGATCCTGGGCCTCGTACCTATATTTGCCCTTCAGAGCCTCCATAAGGGGCTGGGCATGCTTGGCAAAATTTTCAATATATATTTGGTACCACCCCACAAGGCCCAAGAACCCTTTGAGACGCTTGGGGGTGGTAATGGTACGATGGTCCCAGTTTGCGACAGCCTCAACCCTGGACGGACAGGGAAAACGGCGTCCATCCTTAAGGATGTGCCCGACATACTTCACTGTCTTGCGGAAAAAATGACATTTCTCCGGTTTGACAGTGAGCATGGCCCGTTCCAACGCCTCAAACAAGGAAAATAGGTCTTCGTAATGTTTTTGAAAATATTTTTCAAGTACCTCAGGTTCCTGTTTCTGACTGACTGTCACTTTCCCTGGCACTAACTCCTCCCTCCCATTTGCCGAAAGTATATCATCTATGTATGGGCGGGAGGAGGGGCATTTCTTGGTGACGTGCTGTACCATTTCCTGGTACGCTGCCGGTCCCACTTTGACCCCCATTGGCAGGACGTTCCACTCAAACACACCAAAAGGAGTGCAAAACGCCGCGAGGTGTTTGCTGTCCTCCTCCAGGTGCATCTGGTGGAAACCATCCTCCAAATCAATCAGAGTGAATAAAAAATTTCCACTCTGATTGGCCAATTGGTCTTCAATGACCGGAATTGGAAAATTTTTTCCCTTCAGCTGGGAATTAAGCCAGCGATAGTCAATGACTAATCGCCACTTATTACTTCCCGGCTTTGGCACCAAGAAACACCTAGAGACCCATTGGGGGTTCGCCTGTGCCTCCCTTAAAAACCCACGCGACTCAAAATCTTTCAGCTTCTGCTGAAGCATAGTTTCTCTCAATCCCACTGCTCTGATGGGCTTGGCCGCCCTGGGTTCTGCACCCTCAATTAACTCCAGCTTTACAATGGCATGCTCACCCCGCGCCTCTTGAGCAGCTGGGGTTATATGGGAAGCATGCTTGGGGGTAAATACAGTACTCCCAAAGCGCTGCAGGAGTGCATCACGATACTTTTCAGCCCCAGGCCACATTTCGTCAGCCTGGATCACTGATCGTACATTTCTGGTATACTTGGACCTGTCGCCATATGAACTACCCAAAACCTGCACTGAATCTTTAAACAACCCTTCCCGATGGCCATATCCAATTTTGGCCTTTCCCTCAGAGGTGAATCGCTGGGATGTTGAATATTCTGCAGACCCCTTCAGAGGTGGTTCATCTGTGTCACTCTCAGACACCGGTCCAGGTGACGCCTCAGCCATCGAGGCCTCTGACAACTCATCAGTTTCAAGAGACCCCTTTTTGGCAGTAGGTCTGGGTTTCTCATAATCTGCACACCTGATCTTAAGTATTCGTCGCTGCTTCCTGTTCATTTGAGATCGTTGGGATTCGACGTCCTTGACTGCGCACAGGTCCTGAGCAGTAGGGGTATTGGGGATAGGATCAGTGGGGGCGTCCCAATCAGCATCATTGGGGACAGTGTGAGGGATCTTGTATGCATTCTGAACACTCTCAGGGGGGGGTTCTGTCCCATATGCGTCAAACAGTACAATACGATACGGAACTGTGGTACACAATTGCTGCCCGGTCGAATTCATGAAAAGGGGGGACCCCACTTCCACATCGATCCAGTCAATGGCAATTTCCCCAAAAGCCCAAAACCAAGGTTTGGACTTACGCACCGGGAGAAGGGCCAAACCCTTAGCACCTTCACCTATTACTTTAGTGACAGTCTGGTCCCACAAGGACTCAGGCGCATGTACCCATACCGCCTTGTCCGACCATGGCCGGTTCAAGGCTGACCTGGGGTTTGCCCCGTCCATCACAAGACGTTGCAAACCCCTACTATTACCGTACACATCAATGGCAAGCTGAAATTCCTTATTGTCTGGATCAACTCGGGCTGCCCAGGCCGCAAGCCGATCAAAAACCTCTGGTCGAACTGGGTTTACTTCATCCATCTTACGTTTCCTGTACTTCTTGAAACCTGCTTGTGTTTTTATATGCTGGACCCTCCTATCTGAGGATCGTGCTGGGCTCCTCTGAGCCTTACTGTTGGAAAGAGGCCTTGACAAGGGCGTGCACACCCCTGCGGACATATCATCCATGTCCGCCCACAGGTCGAGCTGCTGCAGATCAGCACACTCGGCGACTGGGAGCGTTGCCGGTGACTCCAGGCATTGCCTCCGTTCATAACCCCACCCATCTTGAAACCAATCTGGCGCCCACTGTGGATCGTCCCTTAAACAGTGGTCCTCTGGGGGTTCAGTCACTTCACCTGTGTGTTGTACCTCCGCCATACTGGGGATTTCCTGGCATCCCGTGCCACCTTCCTGAACCAGCTGAATGGCTTTAACTAGTATGGCCTCAGCACGATGTTCAGAAGCGTCCACTCCCAAATGCCTACCGGCACTCAGGGACGACTCCAGACGCCGACAAAGCGTCGGAGAATTCTGTTTTGGTACCGGTGGATAGTCACCAGCCACTGGAGCCCTCGACCCCGTCGATGCTCCAAAACACGTCACTACAACCGGCAGCACAAGAGCCATTACCGGGAGGACAGAAAGCAAGAGCTGCAATTTTTGCAGGTCACCAGGCGACTGCACCGTCAAGCCTGGGGTCTCAGAAGATACAGGATGATTCGTGTTTTGATTGTAACCAGGCTCCCCTGAGCCAGCCACATTCATGGGCAATATGATTCGATGTATGTATAATAGTGTGTGATACACATATGGCAGGAGTTCAATCAGGGGTAAGGATGGGGCAGGGGTAGGGGGGGGGGTATCAGGCACCCTGATGCTTGGCGCCTCCACCAAAGAATCAGGATAGTCAACAAGTGAAATCTCATGTAAACCCGTACTACCAAATCCATTTGTGCCCCTGGTTGATGTGGGTAGGTCCTGGACTACTGTCAGGCACGTAGGAACGTAATATTCAATAATGATCTGAGCGATTCTGTCGCCTTTGAACACAGCATAGGGCGATGAGCCATTATTATAAAGTATGACCTGGATGTTGCCTCGATAATCCCGGTCAATGACTCCACCCTTCACCTGCAACCTGTGTTTCCACGCTAAGGAGGACCTGTCAGCGATCCTTCCATATGTGCTGGGAGGTCCCATCAATGAGACGTCAGTTGGAACCAATACTTTATCCTGTGGAGGGATTACTATATGCACAGCAGAATACAAATCATATCCTGCCGACTCGGGTGTTCCTTTTGTAGGAATGGTGGCATTTTCAGACAGAATTCTCACGTGCAGTGGCATGAGGCTGGTAGGACCTGCCAGGCAGGGGGGGGGGTACTCAGACTCAGGCTGCTGTAAGAAAGGTTGAGTTTTCAGACCTGGTCTGGACTTTCCCAGATATGGACGGTCCTGCAGGTCAGCCTCACGCAATGCTCGCACTCCCTTCCTAAGGAATTGAGCATCCTCTTGCCTGTCCTCTAAGCAACCCTGAACCAACCTGCTTGCTCTGACATGTACCCGTACCTCAGGTCCGTGATCCATGACAATCATCTGGTTCCCAGGATAATATTGTACAGGATGGTGAAATTGTTCTGAAAAGGAAGGGCGGGGGTAACAACAGTCACACAAATGAGGAACATAATCGAGAAACGCGTTGTCATCACCGGTAACTGTTGAAAAAATTCTGCCACACCCTTGCCTGGTGCACTCGAACTGCCAAAAATATTGCAAGCGAACCCTCTGAAGCTCTGGGGGGGCGTCAAAAGCCTCAGGCAGTTCTGTGAACAAGACTGTCTGCGTTCCATACCTGATCTGCTGTCCATCGCCACTTCTGTCGTCCGCTGTACAATGACCAGCTTGATCGGACAGTCGTTTTGATGACTTCTGTGGTGCTTCTGCAACCACCTGTACGTGGGAAACATGATGTACATTCTCAGAACGCCCATGCTGATAATGGGGCTTATTGCGACGAAGTTTCACACATTCTGCCTGCACATATGCATCATATCCTGGCACGACGGCCAGCCCGTACCGAACCATAAATGGCAAACCCAAAATCAGGCGGGGCCCAATGGCAGCTACGTATACAAAAACATCCACGCATTTGAAAATTTTGAGTTTTCCATTTTTGGTGTAAACCGGCACAGAAACTGTCACTTTCACGCCCTTATCACCACCCTTGAGGCGGGATTTTCCCGCCGTCACCAACACGATTGGGTGTGGGGCATCTTCAAGTGGAATATTTTGAAATAGCTCATATCCACCAATGGCTACGAGCTCACTTCCTGTGTCCGCCAGGGCCAGAGTGACGATGGTTTCCTTGCCCATCGCATCAGGGAATTGTACCCGTGCTTGTACAAGTACTTCCCTCCTCATCTTGGAACCACGTTTGCCCCTGGTACGTGGTTCCCGGTAAATCTCCTCATCAAGGTCGTCCAGTTTGATCACATTCCCGTTGGCAAACTCTGCTCCTTGACCCACATTCAGCACCCGATGCGCTCCCACATGGTATAATTTCCTCCGTGTAGGTAACGGTAGGTCAGGCAATGACATCGGGGCGGTACTACGCCACTTCCGGAACTTATTCAGTTTTCGGTGGTGGCGGCGATGTCGCCTGGCCCCCTACGGGGCTGAGGGGCAGTCTTGGGCCCAGTGGCCCTTTCCGCCACACTTCTTGCATATGTCCTTGGACTGTGGTCTACTTCGAGGTTTGGACCCTGACCGCGATTCTCGGCTCCGGCTGCGACTCTTGGGTCTCCCCCGTTCAGGATAACGATCTTTGCTTCGACTTCGCCCTCGTTCGCGATCCGGTGGTTTCTCATACCCAGGAGTATGCCCTCGCTCACTTCTGCGATCTCCACTGCGTGGTCGACCGTCAGCACTGGACCGCCCTGGGCTCCGACCACGGTCCTGTCCGCTTTTACGGCGATCCGGCTGAAGGCAATCCTTCGAGGTATGGTCTGTGGCATCGCAATTGTAACACCTCAATTTATGAGGACAGTCCTTTTGAGTGTGGTCTTTAGACTTGCAATTGAAGCATCGACCCTCAGATTTGAGCTTGGCCGTAATATGTGACCGGCTTGACAGTACACTGCCATGTGGAGAATTTCTCCTGTCGTCATATCGCGACTGAGATGGCCCGCGGCCTCCGGTTTCTCCTCCACTGCGATCCTTGCTGTCCCTTCTGTGGTATGGGGACCTTGGCGTACCATCTCGATGTTGCCGACGGTCATCGTGTCGATCACGGCTGCCATTTCGACGTTCTCGGCTGCCGTCTCGGCGGCCCTGGCTGCCATCCCGGCGTGAACGGTGCTCATCTCGTCCCCGGGATCGTGATCGTTCTCTGGAAACTGCCCGTACACTGGCCGCTTCATCCGTCAAAAACTCCTCCTCCATCTCAGCATACTCGGCGGAACTTAAGAAAGGCATGACATGCATAAATAGTTCCCAATAATTGAATTCTAGGCCTCCATGATCTGCCTGAACTCGATAAATTTTGTTGTATGCCGCCTTAGTTGCAGCATCCTGTGGGCATTCTTTCACATGTCTGCGAAGCTCCTTGATGAGTCGGTCACGTGCTTGTCTGTGGGTGACGCCTCCCCTCACCAGACTGCCCTCCTCTGACCAGTCATTCATGAAATCTGTCCACGAGAGGGTCGTGAGGGGTTCATTGGGCAACGCACGTCTTCTCCACTTTGCTCCAGGTTTGTGGATGTTTACCATGCGACGTCCAGTGATGTCTTGCCACAGCTCCTCCAGGGATAGACCTTCTCTCCTTCTATTTTTGGCATGGCGGTCACGGACGTCTTCATTTGTCAGCGCCGCCAGAAGGATGTCAGACTGATGTTTTTCATCAAATCGCTCGGCGTAATCGGCCCTCCACTCATTGAATCGTTTGATCCACGCCTCTTGCGTCGCTCGCTCGCAATCCCAAGTGGGCACTTTGGCCATCTTTTTCAGTACTTCATTTACTTGGGGATCAAGCCACGAATTTGTTTGCGTTCCAAACATACCCTGTTCCGTCCGCGGGGCCTCACCAGAATCCTTCAAGTATTTCTGCAACTCATCCATCAATGGCACTGCCCGGACCTCCTTGAACGCTCGCATGTCATCTGGTACACCTGTAGGGCGTACTCTGTACTTCATCTTCATGTTATCGGCGCTCCTGCGTACCATATTAGGCACAAAATGCCCATCCTTCACATATGGCGCCACTTGCAACCACGTCAGTGGATTTTCTTTAGGACACCAATCTGGTGGAGGTTCGTCCGAGCTATTGCCCATGGCACTCGCCACCTCGTATGGGTGTGCATACGGGCGCACCATCTCAGATGCCTCACTTCTCGTGGGCAACGGGGCCGCGTGGTGCATGGGTGGCACCGAGCTCAGTGGCGGCTCTGGATGGTCTAAGACCACAGACGATGTTCCGGGGATGTCGTGCGCTGCTGTATGAGCTGGTGGTGCTGCAGCAGTGGGTGCTGCAGCCCCATGTGAGACCCTGGACACAGTGAAAGCGGCAATCTGGGCTCGCACATCCTGCATTGCCTGTTCCACCTGCGTTTTGTCCGCCTTCTCCTTCTGTAATTCTTCAATGTGACTCAGACGGGACTCCACGTGCGCTTTGTCGACCTTCTCATTTTGTGTGGCTTTGACCCTTCTGATTTTATCTTCCAACGCTCTGAGATCTTCAGAATTTGTGAAGTTGAGGTCCTGAATAGCCTCACCAAGGCGCTCCCGATCAGCCCTGTGATCCTTGTCGGAATCTTGGAGTTGCTGTGTGAGGGTACCTATTTGCGTCTTGAACTCCTCCCTCGTGACTTTCTCATTGTGGATCTTAATGTTCGCTTGGTCAAGGCGATCAATACTCTCCTGCACACTTTCGGAGACGCCCTGTATCGCCCTGGCATGATTCTCATTAGCCTGTGCGACTTCAGATTTGGTGGCCTTCTCGCACTGCATTTTGTTTTGCATATTTTCCACGCGGGCTAAATTCGTACTCAGTGCAGACGAGGCGTCCTCCAAAGACTTGTTTTGTGCAGCGGTCGCACTCGCCAGTTCCATCTTCGTGGCATATACCAGATCCAGCTGCACCCTCAGGGCTGTAGTGTCTACAGTGCCCGGGCTCGGACTCTTTGGGCCCTGTGGGGTGCGTGGGGAGCGATTGTCTGCTCCACTGACCTTGGCTGACTCTGCATAAGCCAGCAACCATGATTCCATCTCTGTGGCCTTGGTCATTAAACCCTGTGTCTGGGCAACGAGCTGGGTGTGTGATTTCTGCATGTACTGCACCCTTTCCTCAATTTGCCTGCTAGTGTCGCCCACCTGTTTCATTGCGGCCTCCGCCTTAGCGACTGCAGCAGTGTGGACACCCTGAATTTGTATGTGGATCTCCTGGTTGATTCGGGTTTCGTTCTCCATGGCAGCCTTGACCTTCTGTCCAGCAGTGCTCAGTCGGCCCTCGGTTTCACAGACCTTGTTGGCCACAGTGTCAATTGCCTGCTTCACCTCTTGGACAGAGGTCGCCACATCCTTCACACTGATCATGTCCCTCTCCATTTTAGCGGCCATTGTCTCCACTCGTTGTGATTCGAAGGCGATGGTTCGCACCGCTTCTGCCGCCTTGTCTTTCTGGCTTTTCGCCTCCCGTGCGCCCTGGGCAGCATCCTCCGCATGCTGCTTTATGGCCCCTTCAGTGGCTATCACCCTGGCCACCGCCGTGTTGGCACTCTGGGCTGCCTTCACCGCCGTGTTGCTGAATTCCTCGATTCGTCTTGCCATTGTGGCGTCCCCTGAAGGGGTATTGTGTTCTGGATGTGGTGCCCTGACACTCTGGCGCTCTAACTCGTGAATTCGTGCGCCCAGGCTATCCACCTCGTGCGTTGCTGCACCTTTGTGGACGTCCAACGTCTTCTCCAACTTGTCAATCCACTTCTCCGCTCGTTCAACCCGTGACTCAAGAATCTGGTTTTGCGTCCTTGGGATACCTTCGTGAGCCTCTTTTTCTAACGTAGATATCCTGTGCTCCAGCTTACTTTCGTGATGAGCCTCTCTTCGCTGGAGCTCGGCACAGTCTTGGCGACGGGCGGCCTCCTGCTGCTCCATTCGTGCCGCCAAGGTATTGACTTGTACCTCCAACTCGTTCATCCGCTCATCCAATCCACGATGGTCCGCAAGGAGTGCATTCCATTTGGATGTACCTTGTCTGTCTACTTCCTGGACCTGGGTCTGCACCACCTGGATCGCCTTCTCCACCCGGGCTGGCATCTCCACCACACGTGACGCCTCCTTGGTCTCCAAAGTTGTCACTATCCTGGACAACTGGTCCAATTGCCTCACGATGTCACTGACGTCGACGTCTGACCTTCGTTTCGACACCTCTGGTCTGGTCTGCTTGGCCGTCATCTTATGGATGGCTCTCTTGACGATGGTGTCGATGGTGGCGTCCGGTAGGGCCAAGATATCAACTTGGGAACCTTCATCAGGACGATGCCGCTTGCGCTGGATGAATGTAGTAGGCTTTCGTGATGGCGGTGGTGGCATATCGGTTGACGAGGAACGGGACTTGGTGGGCACATAGGTGATCTTCTTGTTTCCCAAGCCAAATGAGGCCCTTTTGGCTGTTTCACCATAGCTGACCCGCCGATTTACAGGGATGTTTGTCCCGTGTGCCGCCTCGTCTATTCCATCTCCAAACGGAGTTTCTGAAATGTGAGTCAATTTGGCTCTCATTTGCCCAGTTTGGGTTTTCAATAATGACCTTTTGGTCTCCGTGTGGATTGGGGTGAGCAATTGCTCGACTTCTTGGTCCCATTCTTCCATTTCGGCTCTATGGATTTCCTGAGCGCTCATGTGTCCCAAAGGGGATCGATTTGTACTGCTACCATGTAATGGAGTAGCCCCTGAAACTTCCATTGTAGTGCCTTGCTCTACGTTAACCAAAAATCAAAAATAGAAAAAAGCTAGGGGCTTGAGATTTCTCTAAAATTTCAAAAAGAAAAATCCCCGAGCAAAGCTAATAAAATTTGCACAAACTCTCACCAAGGCGAGGCAAACAGCACACAATACAACACAATTTTGTGTCTGACTTTTCCTCGTGGTCCCGGTTGTGCTTGGTGCGCGGAATGGGCTCGGCGCTTACCTTCACGATTGATATGACTCTCCTTGTAACAAATTGATAATCCACCACTTGAATTGAATTGAGTATTAATTGAAATTCATTTCAAAGAGTCCTGAGATACGAAAGAATCAGACCAAATCAAAGAGTGTCATCGAGGCACTCCATGCATAAAACATGTCGAACACATGGAAAAAGAGATGGAACGAAATTTGATCAAACATCAAACCTATAACTTAACCTCAAGACAAACATTGCATTCACTCGTGAGGTCATGAATGTAATTACACCACGGAGGTCAAAATACATAATGCATATCATGGCATGACACATGATCGAATATCGACTCGCATGATGAAGCATGCACACCTACTTGAGCCACCTCAAGTTGGTCATTAATCTAACATGGCAAATCAATTGCATACTATGTCTATTTATCCATGAAATGTAAATTCAAACAACAACATGGACCAATGTCGTGTAAATCCACAAGAGTTCAACGAAAGAGTATCCAAGACTAACCTTCATTAATTTTCACGGTTCAAAAGCGAAGCATTGAACAATCAACCAACTTCAAGAGAAATATTGGCTCCTTGCAACAAGATGAAAATTCATGCCCAATTGAGAACAATACCATGGTAGGTTGGAAGACTCCCATCAATTGAAAAGATTCAAGGATAATTGAATTCATGGCATTCCAACAACCATTCACAACTCACCACAAGAGTGTGCAAACCCTTCGAAATTGTCACATGGACCAACATACACATACATGATTGTGACAACAATCCATTGGCACCATGAAGGCTTCGCGTGACGAACATGGTAAAGGGAACCTCACAATTCCTAATTTAGGGATGACCTTGAGTAACACCTCGTGATCGAATATGCATTCATTAACCATGGAAACCTTACGAACATTCACGGATTCTAATTTATGGACGGCTTTGTGTAACACCTCATAATTTGAATATACATTCATTTGCTCGAACACTCTTGGTCTCTCAGGGAAGCATGCATGTCTTCGACATTACAACAATACGCGTGGCTTCCGAATTAGACTGGTACATCCTTCAATTCAAAGCGACAATTAATTATGCTCGACCCATATTCAATTCATTCTTGGCGGCGTGACTCAGTCAATGGATAGTAAATCGAACTGACCAGGGAATGCGAAAAAACACCAGATTGGAACAAACAACATATCTGTCGAGACTCAATCATCCAAAATTCTGTCTTCGTCACTGGAGATTGCAATCCGCGACCTGTCCGGTCTCGGCCAGCGACTGTCCAATTCCTGCAACTGGATTACTGAATTTCTGAGTCCTGACTGTTGACTGTCACCGATCCAGAGATGTGCAGTTCTATTACACTGTCTGGCGGGACCTGCCGGTCCTTAAGGCCGCCGTCTGGTCAGGAGGAGCAGGGCGGCATCTCCCGGGCGCACTCCCATGGCTGCGGGGCTGCGGAGACGCCTCTCCCCCGCCAGCTGAGTTGCGGGGCGCCCTGGAGCACGTGTACTCCAGGCCCAGGCACCACTTCCTGGTGGCCGCGGACCATGGGGTGGAGCTCAGCGACGACGTGGTCGCGCTGGCGGCCGACGTGGTGCAGTGCCTGGCCCCCCATGCCATGATGCTCCCGAGGGAGGGCTGGGAAGGCCAGCGGCACGACCAAACCCCGGCTGCCCTCCTCATTGCGAGGTACGTCGAGCTGGGGGGCTCAGAGGCGGTGTACCTCGACCGGTTGGAGACGCCGGGCATGCGGCACTGGACGGCCCACCACCTCGTGGCCCCTAACATGCGGTTGGCCGTGGACCCGCTGGGCCGGCCTGTGGTGTCGGGGGCCCCGCCCAAATGGCCGCACACGTGGGACATGGCAGTCCGGACGATGCGCATGGCACCCAGGGGCCAGAGGGCGGGATGGCCGGGTGCAGAGCATCTGCTGGCGGAGGCCCGGGCGGCACAGGTGCAGCAGCCGGCCGGCAACACCAAGGACTGTGGCGTGTGCGCCCTCATGTCCGCCGTCGGCAGCCTCCTCAGAGTGCCGAGGCCGGGCAACCTCCTGTCCGCGCTGGACAGGCGGTGGGTGGCGGCGGTGGTCCTCAACAGGGACATGGGGCTCATCGCGCGTCTGCCGTCCCTGGGGGAGCTGCCTGCAGCGGTGTTGGAAGCCCTGCCGGCACCCCGCACGCCCTTGGACATGGCGAACGTCCCGCACAACGTGGGGCTGCCCGGGGCGCGCATGCAACATGCCCTGCTGTGTATGGCGGCGGCGGCGGACGGGGGGATGTCCATGCTGGCGACGGTGTCCCTGCAGCACGTGCAGGACGCGATGCAGCAGCAGCGGATGCATGCCCCCCAGCCGTGGGAAGAAAGCGCCGAGCGGTGGCTAAGGGTGGAGAGCGTGCCTTCCACCCCTGCGGTGGGCATGGCGGATGTGGGGCGGCTGGTGGTGTTGGAGGGGGCGGAGTATTGGGCCTGTGTTCGGGTGGAAACAGGGGGACTGGAGTGGGTCGTAGTCACCGCGTGCCGGCTCAGGAGGCAGCAGTCCAGGGGCCCGGCCTGCTACCAGGTGTTCCGGGAGTGCCTCAGTGGGCTGGGGCCGGTGCGCAGGGCGCACAGGTGCACGGCCGAGGACATCCCGCCGGCGCCAGCGGTCTTCGTGGAGGTCACGCGGCCGCCGGTGATCCAAGGGCAGGACGTCTGGCCCGTAGCCCCGAGCAACTTGTGGCAGGCTGAGCATGCAGCTGGCATCTGCAGGGCGCTGCAGGGTCACGCGGCGGCCCTCCCCAGGGCCCCGGCGGCGCAGTCCTCCAGCAACAGGCCGGCAGCCTCGCTGGCACTGCTGCATAGCGCGTCGCGGGCGTGGTATTGGGTTGTGGTGGCGTTGGAGCCCCACTCCTCGGCGCTGCGCCTGTACGATCGCGGAGAGGGCACGGTGCTCACGATCCGCCCGGCGACCTGGAGGCCCTGCACCTTAGTGCACTGAGTGGCGACGGGGGCGACTCGCTGTACCTCCAAGGGACCGTGGCAGGCGCGGCCGCGACACGCTTCCGCCGGCAGAGCGGAGGAGATGCCCTCCGCCTGGTCATGGCGGAGAAGATGGGGCCGTGGTTCCGGGCGTTCTCCACGTCCAGATGGAAGGTCGAGGGCGACCGGGAGAAGTTCGGCGACGCGTGGCGCCGTTCGGTGGAGGAGCAGTTTCCCGTGGGGGGAATGCTGCACCTGCCGCAGCCACCAAGCATGCCACCAGTACGGCCTGCGGCACCCCCGGCCGCGGCGGCGAGGCAGGCCCCGAAAGCGGCGCCCAAGCCGCCGCCTAAGAGGGGCCAGCCGCCTCAGTATGGCGGCTATGCCAACATTTGGTACGTGCTGCAGCACTTCGCTGGTGACTTGGCCACGGATCAGCGTGGGACAAAGACGATCAATTTCTGCCCCAGGTCTCGGCTGGATGGGGCCGGTCACTGCACTTGGAAAGCTGGCACGCACTGCCGGCCTACCCACCTCCACCCCAAGGACCTGCTGGACCACATCCAGCGGGACCATGCGACTGATCCGGCGCAACGGGACCAGGCGCTGGCCATGCTGGCTGGCGTTATGCCGGGGGGCCAGGCGGGGCCTTTCGCGTCGGCCCAGGCGGGGTCCAGAGCGCTCACGCTGCCCACGGGTGCCCGCCCTGCGGCGGAGCGCGGGGCGTTGCCGTCGGCGGCACGATCTGGAGCGATTGCGTCTGCAGCACGGAGTGGGGCAGTGACTTCAACGGGGAGTAGGGCGGCAAGTACATCCGGCGGACAGGCAGAGGGGGAGCCCACCGCATCTGCTGGGTCTCAGCAGGCGACGACCGCCTCGGGCAGAGGCCCACGGGGTCAGGGGCCACCTCGCCGGCCGCCCGCACCGGGTGCGGGTGGTCCCCCTGAACCTGCTGGTGGCCCCTCTCCGTCCGGTCATCCGGATCCGGCGGGGGGCCCCGATCCACACGTGCAGCCATGAAGGGGCCCAGCCTCCGACACCCGAGCGGCGGTGTCCTGGAACGTCCAGGGCTCGATGCGGGGGGACGGCGTACCAGTGGCCCCAGGTATGCTCGACGGTAAAGCGGTGGCGGCGGGCATCATGAAGGCCGAGGGTGCCATCCTGGGCGTATTCCAGGAGACCGGCCTGCAGGACCCACAAGGTGTGGTGCACTCCGAGAACCAGTGGCGTCACCATGGGTATCATGCGTACCCAGGGGTGGATGCCCAGGCGGCGTCGGCGGCGGCATTGCGCGGCGGGCTCTTGATCGCCCTTCGGGCGGACGTGTTCGCCGCGCAGGAAGTTCGAGATATCGTGGACATCGTGCCAGGCAAGGCCATGGCCCTTGATGTGGTGACCGCAGGTGGCACCCTCACGGTCATCAACGTCCACGGCCCGGGTAGCGGCGGCGACTCCTGGGCGTCTGAGGCGTCCTTCTGGGCTGACGTGGCCATGTACACGGCGGCCAAGAGCGCGGGAGGCACCAGGGCCGTGCTCCTCGGAGGGGACTTCAACGTGTGGCTGGAGTCCCCATGGCACCCTAGCACGAGGAGGTTCCAAGCCCTGTGGGAACAGTGTGGTTTCCACAGGGCAGGCCCGGAACGGGAGGAGGACAGGAGGCCCACGAGGGCAGGGCACCGACTGGACTCCTTCCTTCTAAACTCGCCTCTGGTCCCATGGGCGGCGCGTGAGCGCCCTCAATTGGCGCCGGGGCGGTCTCCTGCGTCACTGGGGTCGGATCATGGCCCTGTGGTCCTGGACATCCCACTAGCGGTGGCCGGCAAGGAGAGGGTCACCAGGATGGCCTACTCGCACGCCCAGGGCAGGCTGCATGCCATACGCCCGGACTCCCCGGGGGTTCGTGAGGCGGCAGCGGCAGTACTGCAGAAGGCCCGCGGGGATCAGCGGCTACAGGCGTGGCTCTCGTCGGACCAGAACACTGCCACCATGGGCACGTCGGAGGTGCAAGCGGTCTTTGACCTGCTCTACCCCTTCCGTGATGACGTGTCCAGGGTCACGGGGGTGCGCATGCCTTCAGGCGTGGACCCGCAGTACCCGTACGGGCAGGCGGAAACGGAGGCGTCGTTGGACCAGGTCCTCTCGGATCAGCAGGCCCTGGCCTGGCAAGCCCATCGGCTGTGGCAACGGGACGCGGCGGCGGCCGGACTCCACTCCCAGGAAGCGACTGCCCTGCTACAGCACCTCGGGCGAACGGACCCCGACCTGTCCCCCGCCTCGGTAGAGGACCTGCGTGCCGCATTGGACCATCAGCTCCACCAGCTGGAGACACGCGTGGAGGAGCTGCGGGATGTCCTCAGGAGCAACAGGCGCCGGTCCATCAAGGACTACTGGCGGGGCAGGGTGCCGGATCTGCAACTCTGATGGACGGCGATACGGGGGGCCATCAACGTGGTGAACTATGCCCCGTCAGGCCTATGGTCCGTACGCGTCCGCGAGTCGGAGAAGGTGCTCTTGAAGGTCTCGGACGTCATCGGTGAGGTCCAGAGGTATGGGGAGGCGCTGTACGCCAAGCGGCCAGTGAACTTGCCGGCCTTCAAGCGGCTGGTCCGGGCTCACATTCCCAAAGGGGTGCCGGAGGAATGGAGGTCGGTACCGGACTACACCCTGCAGGACCTTAAAGACGCCGTGAGGAAGGCCGTGGCGGACGACAAAGCTCCGGGGTCCAACCGGGTCACGGCTGCCCCCATAGCAGAGCTGCCTGAACCGGTGCAGGGGCTCCTGGTGCATGCGTACAGGGCAATCCTGCGGGGTGCGGATGTACCGGAGTCCTGGCACGAGGCCATTATCTGGCTGATGCCCAAGGGCACAGCCACGGGCAACCTGGACGAGTACAGGTCGATAGCGCTGGGGCAGCAAGACATGCGAATGGTCATGACTCCCCTCATGCGGAGGTTCACAGGTGTTCTGGCACGCAAGGAACTGGCCGCGGACTGGCAGTTCGGAGCCATGCAGGGCTCCACGGCGGCTGCCCCGGTGTTCCTGGCCCAGCGCAGACTGCAGCGTGGGCTGGAGGAAAACCACGTCCTGGCCTTCGATGTGTCAAAAGCTTTTGACATAGCGCCGCACGGAGCGCTAGCGCTCCTACTGCGCCACATGGGTGTCCTGGAGGAACTCATCAGGCTCTTCCACACCCTCAGCTGCGGGTCTCTGGTGCGCATCATCACCGCGCACGGCCCGACGCCGAGCATACGACTCCACAGGGGCCTGCGGCAGGGCAGTGCGGAGAGCGCTGTGCTCTACCTCCTCCTTTTGGAACCTCTCCTGCGGAGCCTCGCCTGCAAGACGCGAAGAGATGCTCGCCATGCGGTGCCACCCCTGGTACAGGCGTACTGTGATGACCTCCTGTTGATAGCGCACTCCCTGCCGCAATTCCTGGAGTATGCGGCGGGGATAGCGCGGTATCTCACTGACATGGGCATGTCCCTCAACGTGGGCAAATGCGCCTATGCCAATACTGCTCGCATCCATTTGATTATGGTATACCTGAACCCAGGGGACACGGCGGCCCCATGGGTATGCTTACGTGCCAAGGGCACGGTACCATACTTGGGCCTGCGCCTCGATCCCAGGGGGATAGCGACCATGAAGGAGAAACATGTACTCCGGTGGGAAGCTCTGCTCGGCTGGTGCAAGAACACGTTAGGGCAGGCGTCGGTGCCTCATGAGGTGATGGCGGCTGTGGTTGGAGGCATGGTGCGGTACGCGGCGCCCTACCTGTCTGACACGGCGGAGGCGGTGATCAAGCTGAATACTGCCATCAAGGCTGCGGCCCTGCAGTTCGAGAAGCTGCCCAAGGACCTGTCCAACGTGGCGGTGCGGTCAGGTCATGGGCTACGGTTGGCGGATGTCCAGGTTATATGCCGCGACTCCGTCGTGGCGACCATGGCTCAGCTCACCCACCACAGGTCGACGACAGTCCGGGATGAGCTGCGGGCCATGCTCCGAGACATGCACGTGCAGTACGGAGTGTGCAGGCAGTTCATGGTGCCCTCTGCGTCATTCGCCACAGACGCTGGCAATATGTGGGTGGACAGGGTACTCAGAGCGATGGGGACGTTGCGCGTAGGGCTTCTCATGCCATCGTCGGTGTACTCGTGTGTACACGCCCATCTGCCGCAAGTGCAGTGGGCGGGGCGGAAGTGGGTGTCCCAATCCTATACCTTCAAGGGTAGGGACATCTGCATTCTCTCGGGGCCCCGCACAGATGCGACAGTACAGTCCCTGACTGATCCCGCAAATGACCTCCTGCATGCGCGGCTCCCCTGCCCTGCGCCTGCGGCACTGGGCGGTCCAGCTTCAGGAGTGCCATGAGGACCACCTGCAACTTCCGCACGCGGGAGTAGGGCCCCACCAGCTGGACCACGTGTGGCTCACGGGGCTTCGTGACGTCTTCCGGCCGCAGCTGCCCGGTCCGTTGACTCACCGGCTAATACACCCGGTGCGCCGAAAGAAGGCCAGCAAACGCAATAGACAGTCCGCTGCGGGGGACGTGTATGTGGTGGGCGGATACAGGGAGGAAGGATGGGACCCGGCCAACCCGGGGCTGTCCATGCCGTTCGTCCCGCTAAGCGCCCTCCTGTTTCTGTTGGGGGACGTCTTTGAGGGCTACCAACAGCAAGACGATCCGGCGTCCGTCCCCTGCTCACTCCACACGCCGGGGGCGGCATAAGCCCGCCAACACTGTGGGTTGTGCACGGGCGGTCAGCGTTTTCCAGGGCGTGCGCGGCGGTGCACAAGTGCAGCGAATAGGCAACTGTTCCTCTGCTGCCGGCAGGCCCAATCCCGGATCCGGATGAGTACTCGGTCCCGGAAGTGGTCCGGATGTCCAACGTGCCGCAGGATCGGCACGTCGCCGTCACGTCGTTGCGTGATGGCAGCGCAGTGGAGCAGGGGTCTGTGGTGGTATACCAGCCTTCCTGCTCCGCAACAGTTTGGGGAGCGGAGTATACCACCGCCCTGGACGCCATAAAGTCAGTCTGCGGATGTGACCTGGCCTGGAGACCACATGCGGTGTATCGACCGAGGGTGTTCCTGTCCCCGGAGCTCACGGCCTCCAGTGCGGCGTCCCTGGGAAAGGTGGTGCAGAGCCCCCACTCCGACGTGGCGTGGCTGGAGCCCCACCGGTACTGCTGGGTGCCGGTGGCGACTAAAGTCACATCGTCTGACGCGTCGCCCCAGGGAGACGACGCCACAAACGTGGCGGTGGCCAGCCACGGAATCCCCACGTGGACGGGTGCCATCTACGGCACGGTCCCGGAGGCAGAGATCATTGGCGCGGCGGCGTACTTGTTGCACACGCCCCCGTCAGCGTGCACGGTGCACGTGGTGGATGTGTCCGTCATAGGGGCGCATCTCCGCAGGGCGCAGGAGGCCCTGTACCGTGGCATCAAGGGGCCGACATCACATCTGGTCAATCAGCACGCACTGAGCTGGATAGTGGAGGGGCTGCGGCGGCTGCCGCGCCGAGTTGGGGGGCCGCACCACTGGGTGGTGAGGCAGAGCTCGCACCTGGCGGCGGTCCCGCTCGAGGCACCGGACTCTGCCGCGGCCCGTGCAATGGCCCCGCCTGTCCATCTTGTCCTGTCGAAGGAGCACGCCATCCTCTTGGTGCCGGCGGATAATGGTGAGCTCGAGCCGCGTGTGCCATCCATGCAAGCCCTTCAGCAAGTCTGGGAGATGGAGTGGCGTTCGCTAGCGGCTCGCACCAGGGCGCACACGCCACTGGCGGGCGCCTGCGAGGCGATGCCCCTGGGAGCTGTACACCACGGCCCAACGCACAGGAATATGCTGCGGGCACGTGACGGTCGCTTGTCCACCATGCAGGTCATGCGACGGTGGAGACAGAAGCTCACGCGTGTGGCAATACCAGCCCAGCCCTGTATCTTCTGTGGGGGGCCGGAGGAGGACATTGGCCACATGCGCCTACTGTGTGCGCGGGACGAGGAGGTGGCTGGGCTCCTGTGCAGGCGTGTGGAGGAGTTCACGGCGGAGCTACACCTGACGGACAGGGCGGTGGAGTTCGTGGCGTGGAGGGAGCACGGCTGCAGGTGGACTGAATCCCTGATGGCAGGTGTCGTCCCCGGGGACCTGAAGCGGCTGTTCGCTGCGGTGCGAGCGGCGTCGTCCCTGGGCCCTGCCAAGGCCAGGCTCTTTGTGGAGGACATGGTCCAGATTGGGGAAGATGTGTATGCCCGCAGGAACCATCGGCTCACCCAGATCATGCAGCTGCCAATGCAAGATCCAAGGAGAGCGGTATACGCGTTCCTGCGCGGTGACACACCCTTCTGCCAGCCGGCAGGGAGGGTCCAACAGCGTCCGCCGTGGAACCCGTTTGCCGGCCTCCCCAGCGACCTGCGGGCAACCTTTCAGAGGGCACCGCTGCACGCACTGCTGGTGTCGCGGTCGTGCATCGAGCATGACGAGGCCCTGTCCTTGTTCCCTCACTGGATGGCGGCGGTGGCGCAGGCCTTCGACCAGTGGATCCGTTCCTGGGTGGCGCGGGACATCACGACATTCAGGGAGTGGTCCCGCGTGGTGTCGGCGCAGTCGTGGGGCCAGGTGCGTGGTACCAAGGTGAGAAGCCCTGACGGCCAGAGTGATCCCTGGCTTCAGGTGTACGCCAACCATCCAGCTGTGGGGAACGTCATGGGCTGGCCTCGCGAGGTGCTGCCGGTCCTTCAGCAACCTCTGTGCAGTCTCCCAATCCTGGCGGTGGCTGTCGTACTTGACGTGGGAGCGTTGTGGCTGTATGACCGGCAGCTGCGACGAGCCGTACCAGCGGTCACGGAGCAGCGGTCCATGGCAGTGTTAGTGGGCTCCAAGCAGCTGGCACGGGTACAGGGCGACAACGCGCAGGGCCACGTCACGGAGGCCATGTTCTCTCTGCCAGAGGGGGACGACCACGTGGCTGCCGATGCCCGTCACACCCTTGACACCCTGGGCCTCGAGGCAGTCATTGAGGCTCGGGCGGGAGGACCACGCTTGGTTCTGGCTTCCGCCAGGGGCCCGAAGCAGGACGGGGTTGATGTCATCGGGGAGGTCTTACGGGACTATGGTTGGGAGCTCCTGGCGCATGGCACGCGCAGCCCCAAAGTGGCGCGGTGGCCCCGGCTGCTTGAGAGCCTGCCGGTGATACCCGACGGGCGACCGATACTCCGCCCGGTGTCCACGTGGGAGGAAGCGAGGCGCAGCCTCCTCAGTTGTGCCACAGCACGCACGCTGGCAAGGGCTTTGCTCGGGCTCCAGGACGCGTGCTGCGATGTATGGCAGGACCTGTGGTCGCAGTGTTGTGATGGTAGCTGCGTTCCGTCGCGGTCTGTGCTTCCGCAGCGATGCCACGGGTGCGGGGAAACGGTGTCAGGTTGGGTTCATCAGTGTGCCTCCGCCCCGCTGTGCGGGACATGTAAGGAGCGTGCCGATAGGGGGTGGCCTAAGGCGAGGTGGGCACTGTGGCACTCTGGACAGATGTCCTGAAGTGCCTGGAAGACTATCCAGGATGGCCTGAAGAGCGTCCGAGTGGGAGGGGTACGGTGCCCTGGGCGCCGTCTGCGGCCCTGCCCCTGATGCTGTGGTGGGCGGCTCTGGAGGGCTACTCACGGATACTCTGGTTGTGGCATCGCGGAGGAAATGGTGACGGCGTGGTGGGGGCCGGGGGTGCAGATTGATGGGGTTGGGAATTGTGGGTGCACCAGCTACCGTCCCTACGCTGGACGCAGCGGAGGGGGTAGCGCCTGAGAAGCAGTGCCTTCACGGCCTGATTGTGCGGTACTGGCAGGCAGCGTATGACGGCCAACGCGATGTGACAGGTCGTGCCGGCCTGATGGTGAGCCGTACTGCCCCCGTGCATGAGGGTCGGACAGGGATGCTTCACCCGCCTGCCCCGGGTCGCCGCATACAACAGTGAGGTGTCATGGGTCGTCCCGACCAGGGTAATAAGGCCCAAACCCCTGTAGGGTATTCCCATGGCACCGGGGTCTCTACTGGCGGCCCGGCTACGGCAGTAGTGGGAGTGGTTGCTCGGGATACACCGGGGGTGCACGGAGTTGTCTGGGGGTTACGGCGTTGCGGCGCCCCCTGGGAGTGTTACACAGGGTTGCGGGGTCAGCCTGCAGGCCCCGGGAGCGGCGACGAGGCGAAGATGTGTGCGTGGAAGGATATGACAGTGGGGTCGTCAGGGGGACAGTATGGCGGGCGTCGTGGAGACGGCGTGGCAGCCTGGGTTGGGGTTAGGGGGGCACGTGGAGTTCCAGGTGACGGCGTACTGGAGTCTTGGGGGTAAACGCGGCGGTACTGGGATCGGTACGGTGGGGGTACGCGGCGGTACTGGGGAACCGTACAGTAGGGGAGCAGCGGGGAAGTTCCAGATGACGGTGTAATGGCGTCGTGGGGGTATGCGCGGCGGTACTGGGGACCGTATGGGGAGGGTACGCGGCGGTACTGGAGGGCCGTACAGTGGGGGCGCTACGGGGTTGCATGGCGTTACTGGGGTGTCCCCCTGACCCCTCTAACAACTCAGGGGGAGCGCGGGGGCATCCCCTGGCCCCGTTAACAAACTAGAGGGACCGTGCCTGCGGGCATGTACATAGTCTGACCTCTGACCTTGGCCTTGTGGTTGCGATGGTGCGTGTCGTGGCGGCTCGCAGGTGGCGTCGGCGTGGCAACAGCGGTACTGCGTGGCGTCGTAGCGAAGAGTATGCGGTCGCCTCACCACTGTAACGGCTTACCCCTGGGGGGCGCCAGTCCGGTCGGCTAGAGGCGAGGAGCGCAGAGGAGCGGCATGCTGAGTGGTCCGGGGGGTGACGCGCGGGCCAATGCTATAAGTAGGCTCGCCACGTCGTCGGTGGGGGCCAAACCTGCGGCCTGGCCGCTGCTGTGGCGGAAGAGGCGCAACCACGGGAGCTGGCCAATCAGTGCAGGTAAGGGTCAAGGGTAGGTGCCAGGGCAATGTATGTGGGCCAGATGAGTTGCACCTGGTTACCACGGCCCGGGGCGAGCCTCTGGTGGGTACCCCTACAGAGGGTCGATAACCAAGCTACGGCACCCACCAGCCCGAATCCCAGCCAGCGATATTCACGGGTTGCGCCACTCCCGTCGCGTAGCGGCCGGCGTCCCCCCCTGTAGACCCTCAAGATATATTATATGTGGGCAAGTGGATACCTCGAAGCAGATTGGGAGCTGGCCCCTGACATGGGGTGCCGGCATGGTATATATCTGGGGTATGGGAGCAGCTCAGGGCCACGGGGACGTGGAATGGGTACCGTGTTTCTGTACTATACTAGGGGGATGGTGCGGTGGGTCGGCGGCGTACATTGTGGAGACATGGGGGCGATGAAAGCTGAGGGCCAGGCTAGGCTGGAGCCTCCCAGAAATCCTGGCTATGCACATACGGGCTATTGCGTGCTGGCAGAGGGATACGTGGAGTCAGGGGTGCTGGGCAGTTTCGAGGACGCAGACGGCAATGGATTCCATGGGGTCATGGGTGATGGATGTCTCCACGGTGGCGGGAGTACGCGAACGACGGCGGGTCAGCTCTCGCTTCGCCGCATGCGTGCTGCTTTATTCCTTGGTTGCCGCTTTGCGACGGACAGAGATGCCCTTGGTTTCTGCTTGTTGCGATGCTGCTGCGCTGCTTTGCCTTGCCCCCTTACCCCCGGCGAACAAACGGGCCAGCGTCCGTCGCCGTTGCTAATGCTAACGCTTTGCAGTTGCCACTGCCCCCAAAGCCTGGTCGACCGGTATCCCCGGTCCTCTGGGTCCTCCGTCATGCTGTGGGCCACCTCAGACAGCCCTGGGACCCACGGGATCGAGCGAGGCAGGAACCACCTGTCGGCGCGAGATGCCCGGTAACTCCAGTAGACGGCATGATAAGTGGTTATGACTATGACTATGACTATATATATATATATATATATATATATATATATATATATATATATATATATATATATATATATATATATATATATATATATATATATATATATATATATATATATATATATATATATATATATATATATATATATATATATATATATATATATATATATATATATATATATATATATATATATATATATATATATATATATATATATATATATATATATATATATATATATATATATATATATATATATATATATATATATATATATATATATATATATATATATATATATATATATATATATATATATATATATATATATATATATATATATATATATATATATATATATATATATATATATATATATATATATATATATATATATATATATATATATTACTTTACTACACCCCTCTCCCCTTAAATCTAGCTAACAAGCAACAAGCAAGCAACAACAAGCAAGCAACAACAAGCAACAAGGAACAAGCAGTTCTCCTCACCGTTTTGGCCATCGCTCCACATCATCGCTCTGGGCTCTACTCTACGCTAGCCATCTTGGAGCCCAGGTGGTGTCCTTGCCAAATCCAAGTTTTGAGCCAAAAACTCAGCGCCGGCGGCCCGAGGCGGGGGTGCCAAGTCGGGACGTGCCCTCCCAAATCTGCGCAGTTTTGGGCCAAAAACAGCCATTTTTCGCCCAAAACAGCCCCAAAACCCGGGCGAAACGCCCAAATGAAGGGATACGGTGAGTACACCGCACGTGCGGCTTCACTTCACCGTGTCGAAGAGCTCTCTAGTGCCCTTCAATTCCACGATATGTCCGAGAAACAGGCCAAAAAGGCGCCAAAAAGCCCCAAAAACCTGCGCAATGCGCACCAACACCCCGAAACCAAGCACGGGGCGTATCTTGGGCTACGTGGCTCAAATCCGAATTCCAAGGGCGCCTAGTCCACCCGCAAGCCCCCACTTTTTGTGGTTTCCAAGCCTCAGAATCGCCCAACGAGCCACTCACACCCCCGTACCAGTGGTCACTTGGTGGAGCCGGAGGGCAGCCCGGCCCGCGCACGTTGGGGGCCAACGGTGGGTCCACCAGGGTCCCCGTGGCGAAAAAAATCATTTTTCCAAAGTTGTTCCTAGACCACTTAGGATGTTCAGAGAAGTGTTTTTAGGCCGTTTTGAGCTCGTGGTGGTGCGTTATGTGCCATGGAAAATCCCAAAATGCCTTGAAAATGGGCCGTTTTGGGACCAAAAATCGGTCAAAAATGGGTGAAAAACGCGTTTTTCCAAAAGTGATCCTGGACCATTTGGGATGCTCAAACAAGTGCTGGGATGAGTCCCCTTCGGGATGTAAGTTCTCACGCGGCGCAACCACAGTTCCCGACCTCCAGCATCGTGATTGTGTTGCATGCGGTTGGGTGTACACGCCAGAAAGCACAACTGAATGTGTGCCCGTATCATCTCCATCAGCATCGACATCTCCCATGGATTCAACACCACCGCGCAAAATTCCACGGCCAAATCCCGCAACACCAACTCAAAGTTATATCCGCCCTCAAGACTTGAAACACAAGGCCGCCATACCAATTACAATGTACGAAACCGAGGATTCGTACATCATACTCGCTCGACACGGAGTCACAGGTACAGCGGATGCTAATGCCGTTACACTGAACTTCGAGAGTCCAAGGGGTATACCCCCCAAAGCTATTGTCCACGTGAACGAATTGCAATTGGCACATGAATTGCCAACACCGGGGACAACCAATGAGGGCACGGAGCCTCACAGTTATCACCGCACCATTCAATTTCCAAAAGCAGTTCATCCTAAGCCGACTAAGGAAAGCAAAGCAACTTATATTGTACTTACGTTCAAGAAGGAAAGCGGCAAGCTTGTGTCCTTCTAATGTGCTTCCTTGATGCAATTGAATGCCTAATTCAATACATGTGTGCGACATGTCGTGCCACACTATATTATTCGTGCACTGCCGCCGCAATTGTGCAGTCGAATATGCATTTCTTCCATACTTGAATGGTCGGAGAGCCTCCAACTTCATCAGATGATGATGCGTGTAGCGCTTCTCAATAGGCGAACATCAACATTCACGTGCTTCGTCCCTTTGCACATTTCACACAACAGTTCGGCCGCATGAGAGGTTCCGTTGCAGCTAGTTTTATCTTTGGAGTTCCCTTCATTTACAAGCAGCAAGCGTACAAAGCACTCATCCACGTTGTGCTCGCACCTTCAATTGTTGCAAACGGTTTGTTAGAATCCTCTCACACAAAGGGTGATGCATCTTCTAAAACATACGGAAAACATTTTGGTAGCAAAGCGGGTGTACTCTTAACGGAGTTACCTTCAATTATTTTCATCCATTTGCCAATCCATAAGAGCAGGGTACAATTAGTGCACGACATACAGGGCAGGTGTACTCTTAACGGAGTTACCTTCACTTATCATTAAATGACGTAAGATGCAGGTGGACTCTTAACGGAGTTACCTTCTCTTATTTGCAACGAAAGTACAAGTCAAGGTTACAACTGTTTCTGTACAGTGATTACCACGAGACTCGCAAGTAATTCCTTCACGTGTTTTGCCAACTGTGCTTCGTTCCTTCAACACTGCCACGCGGTTACGGTAGATTGCGGTTTGATGGACATACGTACGGACCGGCTCTTTCTGAGCGGATATAAATTCCCATTAGCCTTCCCCTCCACCTTGTGCACAACTCCCACATAAAGAACCCGCGTGTCTTTTAGGAGAGGGGTGTAGATTAGAGGATATATATATATATATATATATATATATATACATATATATATGTATGTATATATATGTATATATATGTATACATATATATATATATATATATATATATGTATGTGTGTATGGGGGGGATATGTGTGTATGTATGCATATATATATATATATATATATATATGTGTGTGTGTGTGTGTGTGTATGTGTGTGTATATATATATATATTACTACACCCCTCTCCCCTTAAATCTAGCTAACAAGCAACAACAACAAGCAACAAGCACTTCTCCTTTCCGTTTTGGCCATTGCTCGGCCTCATCGCTCCGGGCTCTACTCTACTCTAGCCATCCCAGAGTCTAGGTGGTGCCCTTTCCAAATCGAAGTTTTGAGCCAAAAACTCACCGGTGGCGCCCCGGGGCGGGGGGGCCAAGTTTGCAGGTGCCCTCCCAAATCTGCGCATTTTCTGCCCCAAAACAGCCTTTTTTGGCCAAAAACGGCCCTGAAACTCACTCAAAACGGCCAAACGAAGGCAAACCATTGTACACTCCACGTGCGCCTCGATTGCCCCTTGACAAAGAACCTTTTGTGCCCTCTAGCTCCACGATATGTCCGAGGAAGCCCAAAAATGGCCAAAAATGGCCTGAGTGTGCGTTGTTTGTGTCCAACAGGCCCGAAACCAAGAACGGGCCGTATCTTGGGCTACGTGGCTCAAAACCGAATTCCGGGGGCACATAACCCACCCGCAACCCCCCACCTTTTGTGGTTTTCAAGCCTCAGAATCGCCCAACGACACGCCTAGACCCCCGTACCAGTGGTCACTTGGTGAAGCCGGAGGGCAGCACAGTCCGCGCATGGTGGGGGCCAACGATGGGTCCACCAGGGTCCCCGGGGCAAAAAAAATCATTTTTTCCAAAGTTGTTCCTAGACCACTTGGCATGCTCAAACAAGTGTTTTTAGGCCGTTTTGAGCCCGTGGTGGCGCGTTTTGGGCCATGGAAAATCCCAAAATGCCTTGAAAATATGCCGTTTCAAGACCAAAAATGGGTCGAAAATGGGTCAAAAACGCGTTTTCCAAAAGTGATCCCGGACCATTTGGGATGCTGAAACAAGCGTTTTTAGCCCATTTTGAGCTCGTTTTGAACGCGTTTAGCCCCTTCCACCACATGTATGCACCATTTTGTGCCCTTCGCACGTACGTTAGAGCCGTATGGTGGAGCCACCTAGAGTTGGGGAGAGGGGTGTAGATTGGAGGATATATATATATATATATATATCTACATACATACATACATACATCCAGATACATATATATATATATATATATATATATATATATATATATATATATATATATATATATATATATATATATACATATATGTATGTATGTATGTATGTGTACGGATATGTGTATGTATGCGTATATATATATATATATATATATATATATATCTACATACATACATACATACATATATATATATATATATATACATATATATATATATATATATTACTACACCCCTCTCCCCTTAAATTTAGCTAACAAGCAACAACAAGCAACAAGCAACAACAAGCAACAACACGTCTCCTTGCCGCTTTGGCCATTGCTCCGTCCCAACGCTTCGGATCATTTGCCCATGTAGCCATCTTGGAGCGTAGGTGGTGGCCTTGCCAAATCCAAGCTTTGAGCCGAAAACTCAGCGGTGGCGGCCCGGGGCGGTGGCGCCAAGTCGGGAGGTGTCCTCCCAAATCTGCGCAGCTTTAGGCCAAAAACAGCCATTTTTCACCCAAAACAGCCCTAGTAAGGGTTCAAAACAGCCAAACGAAGGCAAACGGCTGCTACATTGCACGTGCGGCTTGACTTTCTCGCGACCAAGGGACCTTTGGTGCCCTCTAACTCCACGATATGTCCGAGAAACGGCCCCAAAAGGCGCCAAAAAGCCCCAAAAACGGCGCAATGTGCACCAGCACCCCGAAACCAAGAACGGGCCGTATCTTGGGCTACGTGGCTCAAAATCCGATTCCGAGGGCACCTAACCCACCCGCAACCCCCCACTTTTTATGGTTTCCAAGCCTCAGAATCGGGCAATGAGACATGTAGACCCCCGTAGCAGGGGTCACTTGGTGCAGCCGGAGGGCCGGCCAGCCCACGCACAGTGGGGGCCAACGGTGGGTCCACCAGGGTCCCCGGGGCGAAAAAAATCATTTTTTCCAAAGTTGTTCCTAGACCACTTGGGATGCTCAAACAAGTGTTTTTAGGCCATTTTGAGCCCGTGGTGGCGCGTTTTGGGCCATGGAAAATCCCAAAATGCCTTGAAAATGGGCCGTTTTGGGACCAACAATGGGTCAAAAATGGGTCAAAAACGCGTTTTCCCAAAAATGATCCTAGACCATTTATGATGCTCAAACAAGTGGTTTTAGCCCATTTTGAGCCCGTGCGGACGGGTTTTGGCTCATGGAAACTCCCAAAATGCCTTGAAAATGGGCCATTTTGGGACCAAAAATGGGTCAAAAATGGGTCAAAAACGTGTTTTTCCAAAAGTGATCCCGGACCATTCGGGATGCTCGAACAAGTGTTTTTAGCCCGTTTTGAGCCCGTTTTGACCCAGTTTAGCCCCTTCCACCACATGTATGCACCACTTTGTGCCCTTCGCAGGTACCTTAGAGCCGTGTGGTGGAGCCACCTGGAGTTGGGAGAGGGGTGTAGATTGGAGGATATATATATATATATATATATATATATATATATATATATATATATATATATATATATATATATATATATATATATATATATATATATATATATATATATATATGTATGTATGTATGTATGTATATATATATATATATATATAAATATATACATATATATATATACATATATATATATATATATATATATGTATATATATATATATATATATATATATATAGTCATAGTCATAGTCATAACCACTTATCGTGCCGTCTACTGGAGTTACCGGGCATCTCGCGCCGACAGGTGGTCCCCGCCTCGCTGGATCCCGTGGGTCCCAGGGCTGCCTGAGGTGGCCCACAGCATGACGAAGGACCCAGAGGACCGGGGATACCGGTCAACCAGGCTTTGGGGGCAGTGGCAACTGCAAAGCGTTAGCATTAGCAACGGCGACGGACGCTGGCCCGTTTGTTCGCCGGGGGTAAGGGGGCAAGGCAAAGCAGCGCAGCAGCATCGCAACAAGCAGAAAGCAAGGGCATCTCTGTCCGTCGCAAAGCGGCAACCAAGGAACAAAGCAGCACGCATGCGGCGAAGCGAGAGCTGACCCTCCGTCGTTCGCGTACCCCCGCCACCGTGGAGACATCCATCACCCATGACCCCATGGAATCCATTGCCGTCTGCGTCCTCGAAACTGCCCACCACCCCTGACTCCACGTATCCCTCTGCCAGCAAGCAATAGCCCGTATGTGCATAGCCAGGATTTCTGGGAGGCTCCAGCCTAGCCTGGCCCTCAGCTTTCATCGCCCCCAAGTCTCCACAATGTACGCCACCGACCCACCGCACCATCCCCCTAGTATAGTACAGAAACACGGTACCAATTCCACGTCCCCGTGGCCCTGAGCTGCTCCCACACCCCACATATATACCATGCCGGCACCCCATGTCAGGGGCCAGCTCCCAATCTGCTTCGAGGTATCCACTTGCCCACATATAATATATCTTGAGGGTCTACAGGGGGGGACGCCGGCCGCTACGCGACGGGAGTGGCGCAACCCGTGAATATCGCTGGCTGGGATTCGGGCTGGTGGGTGCCGTAGCTTGGTTATCGACCCCCTGTAGGGGTACCCACCAGAGGCTCGCCCCGGGCCGTGGTAACCAGGTGCACCTCATCTGGCCCACATACATTGCCCTGGCGCCTACCCTTGACCCTTACCTGCACCGATTGGCCAGCTTCCGTGGTTGCGCCTCTTCCGCCACAGCAGCGGCCAGGCCGCAGGTTCGGCCCCCACCGACGACGTGGCGAGCCTACTTATAGCATTGGCCCGCGCGTCAGCCCCCGGACCACTCAGCATGCCGCTTCTCTGCCCTCCTCGCCCCTAGCCGACCGGACTGGCGCCCCCCAGGGGTAAGCCGTTCCAGTGGTCAGGCGACCGCATACTCTTCGCTACGACGCCACGCAGTACCGCTGTTGCCACGCCGATGCCACCTGCGAGCCGCCACGACACGCACCACCGCAACCACAAGGCCATGGTCAGAGGTTAGACTATGTACATGCCCGCAGGCACGGTCCCTCTAGTTTGTTAACGGGGCCAGGGGATGCCCCCGCGCTCCCCCTGAGTTGTTAGAGGGGTCAGCGGGACACCCCAGTACCGCCATGCAACCCCGTAGCGCCCCCACTGTACGGCCCTCCAGTACCGCTGCGCACCCTCAGCGTACAATCCCCAGTACCGCCGCGCATACCCCCACGACGCCAGTACACCGTCATCTGGAACTTCCCCGCTGCTTTTCCACTGTACGATTCCCCAGTACCGCCGCGTACCCCCACCGTACAGATCCCAGTACCGCCGCGTTTACCCCCAAGACTCCAGTACGCCGTCACCTGGAACTCCACGTGCCCCCCGTGAGTGCCCCACCCAGGCTGCCACGCCATCCCCACGACGCCCGCCATACTGTCCCCCTGACGACCCCACTGTCATATCCTTCCACGCACACATCTTCGCCTCGTCGCCGCTCCCGGGGCCTGCAGGCTGACCCCGCAACCCTGTGTAACACTCCCAGGGGGCGCCGCAATGCCGTAACCCCCAGACAACTCCGTGCACCCCCGGTGTATCCCGAGCAACCACTCCCACTACTGCCGTAGCCGGGCCGCCAGTAGAGACCCCGGTGCCATGGGAATACCCTACAGGGGTTTGGGCCTTATTACCCTGGTCGGGACAACCCATGACACCTCACTGTTGTACGCGGCGACCCGGGGCAGGCGGGTGAAGCATCCCTGTCCGACCCTCATGCACGGGGGCAGTACGGCTCACCATCAGGCCGGCACGACCTGTCACATCGCGTTGGCCGTCATACGCCGCCTGCCAGTACCGCACAATCAGGC
Source organism: Eutreptiella sp. 'Long Island Sound 2002' (assembly GCA_964036045.1). Lineage (NCBI taxonomy): Eukaryota > Euglenozoa > Euglenophyceae > Eutreptiales > Eutreptiaceae > Eutreptiella > Eutreptiella sp. 'Long Island Sound 2002'. Next base: position 87,258,266 of record OZ038379.1, on the reverse strand, counting down.
CGCGAAGGCTCTGCTTCTCAGGCGCTACCCCCTCCGCTGCATCCAGCGTAGGGACGGTAGCTGGTGCACCCACAATTCCCAACCCCATCAATCTGCACCCCCGGCCCCCACCACGCAGTCACCATTTCCTCCGCGATGCCACAACCAGAGTATCCGTGAGTCGCCCTCCAGAGCCGCCCACCACAGCATCAGGGGCAGGTGAAGCCGGTTCGGACCCCCGTGGCCATCTTGGGGTCACTTGGGGTGTGTATCTATGTGCCGGCAAGCCGCCATTGGCTGATATCATACTCTCCCATCCACCCGAACTAACCCGATGTGATAGTGTGATAGGTTTGGCCATTCCGGCTACGAGCGGCCATATTCAGTACCGAGGCGCCGCCAGCTGAGATTTATATATCAGAATATCAGGAATCAACAAGGTTTTTATTATCATGATGTTTCCGTAATTTTTCAGCCTTTCGTTCTGATGGTCAATGTATCGGCGACCGTCAGTTGGCTCGCGATTTTGCGTTAACCGATTGGTTAACTGTTATTTCCAGATATTTTGGCGGATACTCCGTTGAAGGGTCAGATCTCATCAGCAAAGGGTTCGTTGCTTCCGCAATTTTCTAAATAAGCACTCGAAATTTTAATCTGAATTTTCGCGATGTCGAAATCGGATTTTCGACTTCGACATCGCCGCACTTGATTTGGTCTTCTTCGAGTGGTCATACTCTTTTCCCTATGCCCGAATCAGGTTTCCCTTATACTTGCCACCCATTTGACTTGGAGATATAAGGGAAACAAAAGTGAATCGTGGGACCACTTTGAAGGACCATATCTACGCGCGGGTGTGAGGAAAGAGAATAAGGAAGGTTGGGTTGCAAGCGCCATAGTCTCAAGTTAATTTAGGAAGCATCAAACGCCTTTGTTGTGTACACATGCCCGTTATAGCAAGGGATAATGATCAAGAGGGTATAAAGTGATATATAACTCTTGGACCGTGCAACCGAATATTTTAATGCGACTTTCGAGTGTACCGCATGAGTGTTGGGGTTGCATAGATACTTTCTTTGGGTTCCTACATATTTTTAACGTGAAGTTATGCCCATGGAGGGGCATGGCATATCATGGTGGGAGCCACTTTTGAGAGTATGTTTTATATGCATGGTATATGTCTTGATATGCTCACGCCCATGTTATATATCTTCGTGTGGCCGAAGAGATGGGGAGCCATACGTAACAAGGGTTTTGCCCATGTCCCAATTGTGGAATTCAAAGCGCTAGACTAAGTCTACAGCATATGTATTGCTCATGGTATGTTTGGGAAAGAGATCCATGAGTGCACTCCCATTTTCATGGGGCATGTAGATATGGGTGGCGAAGGTATCTCCATGCGCCCGATTGGGGATCCAAGTGGGGGAATTGTTCGCAAATGGTTCCAATCATTTGTGTATTGAGCCATGAGCGGATATCATGGGTGAGCATAGAGATATAGTATCATGACAACTTTGTGTTTGGACATATTTTCATGTTTTTGACCTCATTTTATGCTCATTTTTGTGTTTTATGTGTTCAACTGGTCGGCTAACAGCAAAGTGCCTAGAGATCCGTGAACTATGGTATGTTGCTTACATGTTGGCATATGCTTCGGTGTTGTACCTCACCTTATGCCGGATCACGTGGTCACTTTGGCTTGGCACACGAGGCCTCACAAAAATAGGTCTCAAACTCATGAGCTGACTTGTGAAGCATGCCATGTACATAACCGGAGGAGTTTCGGAACCAATGATGCGATATTCCTGGGCATGGACCTTTGGTCTATATCACCCTTGTATATTACTTTCCGGTTTGACACATGCATGGAGCACATGAACATTTGCCATATGCATTTTTGAGTATATAATTGATTTTTGGGCATAATGGTGTGATTTGCCTGATTTTGCCATGTTGTGAGGTCATCTTCATGGGGCAGTTCTCCAAGCCCATTCGACTCCAAGTCCAACCAAGGTTATGTCGGGGTAGGGCATGGTCCTGAGTGCCACTCTAGGCCATGACACGCCACCTCCCCTATTGGGCTAGGATTTAGAGGCTTGGGAGTGAACACATTTTTGGGGTTTATGTAATGACTTTTGACATATGGCATTTAACCATCTTATTGGACTGGGTTCAGGGCATCATGTTGGTGAGTCAAGGGAAGGTCTTGAGTCCAGGGAATGAGGGGTCTATGGCTGTGATTGTATACATTTCCATCTTTCCCCATCTTTGCTTTATTTGTGTTCATATGCCAATTTCAGGGCTTTCTTCCTTGGTGCAATTCTTGTACATGCCCGCCACCGTGGGAATACCGGTGTGCTGAACGAAAGCCCGCAGCCTGATTTGGATTGTGAATTGGGTTATTGCTGTATTTGTGGGATCTGGTTGCCATTCAGGGTTGAAGGAGGATTTTATTTTCTATATTTTTGGATTTGGAACCTTGGATTTTGAGCAATGCAATCGTTGATCAGGAGCAAATCGGCAGGGGTTACAGGCGGAAGGGGCACAGCGGGGGCCGGTCCTGGTAGGGACCTTCTTTATGGTAGCAGAGGCTTACCTGCTGCCCCTACCTACCGCCGACCCGGGGACTTGGGCCCTTATGAGCCCTGCCCAAGTACGCCCCGGGTGCGTATTGTGGACTCGGTGGAGACCACGCCGGAGATTGGAGCCATAGAAGGACCGAGACGTTCAAGAGCATGGCGAACTCCGGAAGTTGAAGCCCGAACACTCGGGAAGAGGAGGACGTGACATGGAGGATCTGGTCTCCAAGTGTGAGCGTCGCTGCCGAAAGGCATGCAACCTCCGCTCCGCCGCGGAGGACTCTGATGAGGCCTGCCATTCAGGCAGCAGTGGACGACGGGCCCGGCGCTACCGGAAGCGCGGGTCACCCAAGTCCGCGGCAAGGGACGCCGGGGCTATGGACACGGACCCCAGCCCCGTCAGGCTGTGGGAATCCGAGGGGCACTCCGAAGGCTATCCGACAGCCTACGAGCCACCTTCGGAGTCGGAGATTTCCGCGCCGATCGCCAGGGCGCATACGGCCCCCGAGCCCGCCCTGAATCACGACGCCGAGGGCTTGGAGAGGCCAGCCAGGGCCCGGACGGCACCTGTGCCCCGGCACACGGGATCAGAGACGGACGCCATAGGCGATACGCCCATGGGCGACGAGTCTGAGGTGCCGGGAACCGCGGGATGCGCCGGATCAGGCGGAAATCGGGCTGAGTGCCACTGCGAGCACGTGTCCTTCCTCATGGGTAAGTACCCAAAGATGGGGATGGACGCCATCGTGCATCGCCTAGACCGCCTGGACAATGCGAAGGACGGTCTAGAGGAAGACGCCGCGGGGATCCTGGATGATCAGTCGGCTGCGGAGAACCACATGGAGGAGCTGCGAGCGGATCAGGCCCGGTACCGGGAGAATCTGGAGCTGGCCCTGCAGAAGCAGCAGCAAGTGGTGGACAGCCTCCTCCACCTGGTGGAGGACATGTCGGGACGCCTGAAAAGGCTAGAGGAGCTACAGCCCCTCGCCTCGGGTCCGGAGCTCCCGGCAAAGCCGGCCGCGCACAGAGCTGGTGGAGCGGGTTAAGACCCTCAGGAGCGCCATGGAGAAACCCATGGGCGGCCCTGCAGAGGCACCCTACGCGCCTCCGCGTGTTGACCCGGGTGCGCTGCCGTTTGTTCCCATGTTCAGCGAATCCACAATGCTCGGGGAACACACGGCACCGGCTGGGTCCATGCGGGAAGGGCACGTAACCACGGACCCGAGGAGCCTGACGGTACAGATGTCCCATGCCGCCCAGGATGTACCGATCACGACGAATATGGTAGTCTATGCGGAAGAGAAGATCGAGATCCAGAACCAGACCATGCAGGGGCGAACCATGGGAAGCGCCGACGGACATGGTCGAGGCCATCCAAGCGGAAACCTGTGGGCGAAGGACCCCAATACGGGAATATGGGCGGCCGATGGAGCAAGTCCTTCCCGCATTCCAAACCCCATGGGTTCAGGCCCAACTGGACCGCACTCCATGGAGGAGAGGGATGTACGGGGAGTGTACTCACACCCCCCGGCCACAGGTGGTATCCGTCTTGGTGGAGTGGTGGCTGGGGACGTCGGAGACGCCATCAGGATTGACGACCTCAGGGGAATCGAAATCCCCTATTACGATGGGAACCCGTCCAACCTGGATGACTTCATCCTGGACTGGGAGGACTTCGCCGAGGAGGTCGTCGGCGAGATGCGGGGAGCGCCGCGGGACAAGTGGGTATGCCGGACATTCCCACACCGGCTGGCGCAGGACCTGAAAGAGGAGCTGCGGGATCAGATCCGGGAAGGACTGATCCGTACGGAGCAGGCCTGCCTCCAGTGGTGGGAGGATGAGGAGCGGGTGGACGCTCCGAATCAGAAGCTGGAGGACATGTGGTCCATTCCACTGCCGCTGGACCGCGGTGAGTTGCGGGTCCGGGAGTGGAACCGGTATCTGCCGAAGTACCGCAGATGCCTCAAGCTGGTGGAAAACTGGAACGAGGCCAGTGAGATCCGCCACTTGCTGAAGGACGTCCTCCCCGGCAACTGAAAGAGGAGAGTGGAGGACGAGGAGAAGAAGCGGGCGAAGAAGCGCGTGGCGGTGAGGATCATGGCGGCGGAGGATACCCATTCGGGTATCATGGAGTTCTTCAGGAGGAACCTGGGCGAGCCCAACCGGATGTTGGGACTGAAGAACGCGGTGTACGTGGAGGTATTCGGGGACTCCATGGGGCAAAGGTTGCTGCGCCTCAACAACGTGGAGTGGAGGCGCGGGGAGCCGCTGAGGATGCAAGTCATCTTCGCCCGCATGAGCCTGGACGAGATCGTGAAGTACATCACGGTGGAGTTGAAGCTCAATGCGAAGAACGAGGCCCACGTGCAGGATCGACATGGTCATGGGCAACGAGGACACCGAGAAGACCGCCATCATCGGGAGATCCAGGAGGACACGGCCAACTCCGCGGAGGACGGTAGTGGAAGTGGCCAAGACCACTGGACCGGGTCCCGGGAGGATCACGAGCAGGCCCATTTCTTCGCGTTTGTGGCGCACAACGTGAAGAACCATGGGCAGGATCGGTCCAGATGGAGCCAGCTGGGACCCAAGAAGAGCAGAGAGCCAAGGAGGGTCGGGAACCCACCGCTCTCGTTCCGAGAGTACAGGTCTCAGCACGACGGGTGCTGGGTCTGTTATGGCAAGGGAAACAACCATGCACACGACAAACGTCAGTGCAAGGTGTACGAGGCGGACAAGAAGGCCTACTTCGCCGCCCACCCCGAGAAGAAGCCCAAGGAGCAGCGGATTTCCGATTGGAAACCGAAGGGCGGAGACGGGGGAAAAGGCCAAGGCAAAGGCCAAGGAAAAGGCGGAGGAAGAGGCTATGGTGGTGGACCTGGCCAAGACCGACGAGTGAGGTCGATCGAGGAGGTTGCTGAGGACATGTTGAGGACGTTGGAGGAACTCAAAGCCCAGCAACGTGGTGGACAAAGTCCTGGCGGATCGCAGCCGGAAGTGGCTGCGGGAAGCCAAGTCTAGAGGAGCCCCCACGGGAGTGGGACCTCGGAGGTCTCTTCTCCGAAAATCAGTGGAATCCCAGAGAAAGCGAAGGCACATCGGGTGCCGAAGAAGGCTCCAGAAGAGCCAAAACCACTGAGTTTCGCCACTCCCAACCCCTGGAGCGCCCTGCCAAGGGAAGTACATGTGGGTACGGGACATGGCAAGAAGGAAGGAGCGACCACGGAGAGCCCCGTGGACGGGCAGGACCAACCCAAGATCTACACCATCCGTGACCATACCCTTGAAGTCCTGATGCACCCGGACGTGCTAGAGTTGCATGCCGTGAGAGTCGTCCATACACCTCATGGCGATGAGCGGCAGTTGCACTTGAAAGTGCGAGTACGGTGCGGACGAGAGGAGAAGGTGGTGGATGTGTTGGTGGATACGGGTGCCCAGGTGAGCCTGGTCCGGAGAGGGTTGTTCAAGGAGGAATTCCTGCAGCCCAGCCGGAGACCGGTCCGCCTGAAGGTCGCCCACGGAGAGATTATGGGTGGTGGCACCCATGAGGCCACTATCAGTATGGAATTCTGGGAGCATGAGCGCTTGAACCGCCCTGATCAGGCGAAGAGAAGCACTCTATCCGGGAACTTCTATGTGGCCGACATTACCGATTGGGATATGATCATGGGGTACAACTTCATGGTGGCCAACGCCATTGGAGCCCTTCCCCATCGTGCAACGCTGGTCCGGGAGGATGATGAATGCCTCACATGGCTGTCCACGGACTATGCATGCGGATCATCCCAATGGAATGCTGAGGAAGAGGATCGGATCGTCCAAGCGGTGCAAGCTGTGGGTGCCAAGTCCAGAGGAGACCGTGGAGTTCAGCTCACGGAGTATGGAATGGCGCCGCAGGTGTATGCCAGGATGATCCAGACGCTGGGAGCCGAAGCGCCCGAGACGGACGTCTTCGCTTCCCGGGATGCCCCACTTCTGCGGAAGTGTAGGAGGCATTGGCATCGAGGAGACTCGGACTGGCACAGGCATTGGGGTTTGAAGGAGTGGGGACCCATGTATTGGCATGGTTCCCTGGACAATACCAGACGTACGGTGGAGAAGATCATCGCGGATAGGGCGAAGGGGATCCTGGTCATAACCGGCATAGGATCCACCCCATGTCCGCTGGAGGGTCTCAAGTCGACGCTGGACTCCATCACCCTGAACGAGATGTCATTTGGGCCAGAGGAGGAGTTGTTCATCGACGCCAAGGGTGTATCAATGCCCTCCCCGGGTCAAGCGTGGGGTACCAAGGCTCCCCTGGTGGATGGGGCGCAAGCCCAGCCCACGGGTGATGAAGCATTCATCCGTAGGGTGGAGGCGGTGCCCATGAAGGTCATGTTTGAGCCCAAGGAGGGGAGGGATCAGCCAATTGATGGCCTTGACGTCCTGTCCCACGCCGAGATCGACAACGTCGTCAACTACATGCGGATGGGGATGCACGACCGTGTGGCAGCCAAGAAGAGGCGGGCCATGGTGTCATAAAATCACACCAGTCTGTCATTATCTGATCCTTTTTGGTGAATAATCCGAGGTTTCTGTTATCAGTCAGCTGTCAGCTGCCCGGACATTGTGCGCGATTTGAACAGTTCACGTCTTGAAGAGTTCACAGATAATTACGAGGGACAGATTGCAGAAAGACCGTTAAATATAACGCTTTGAAGAATGATTGGATCGAATAAAGAATGCCCCAGCCGATTTCATGAACTTTCAATTCGGAGCTTGGATGGACGTGCGTAATTGAACTTATGGTGCATTGAATGTATGTTGTCGACTCCATGAGAGGTTTTAACTCCAAGGTTGATGTGGTTGATGGACGAATCTAAATAGTATTTCTTGATGGTCATGATGGTTATTTTTGAGGAGTAGACAAGGTGGTTATGTATAACTACGAGGGCAATTCGAATCGCTTGTGTGTCTCATGATGTGCATAATTATCAACGAACCCGTACATGCATGAAGAGTAGTAGACACATGAGTGTACATGGCATATATGAATAGTGTCTTGCCCATTCATGCGCTTGTCCACTTCGTGATCAATTGTGTGAGAATTTCATGTTAATTGATAGGCACAATTCTTGAGAGCATTCAACCGGATTTCAACTACATGGTCAAATCCGGTTTTCATGTGTTGGGTTTTTCTTCACATGCTTTGTGTATGTTTCACACATGTTGTACGTACAAGTTCACTATCATTTTGATATTATTTATTATTATATTTTGGGTTTGACACTTATGATTTGAGACAACTTGTGTTTACATAAGCTTTGATTTCCATGTTCATATATTTTCATGTTCTTCTCTCAGGACTTCCAATATTATGTATTGCTTTGCAATGAAGTGGGAATCACAAGGAGTATAAGAGCCCAAGAGACCGAACACCCATCACCAAGTACACCACAGGTTCAGCCAAACACCGACCCTTGTTGTGTTGACTTGTTGTGTGTTCTTAGGGTGTTGCGAAGGTTGTTGGGATTTTGATTGTTATTTTGGTGGTAAGAAAATCAATTGGAAATTTTGGGGAATTATCCATTTTTCACTAAAGCCCAACAACATTTAGAGTGATGGAGTCTCCAAGCACTAGTAGGAGTACTCTATTACATGGTAGCAGTTCAGGTGTTAAGCCGTTCGTTCCTGCCAAAATTGGCCACGAAACGGACAAAAGTCCATTGGTTGACACAAGAGACATTGAGTTTGTGCAATTTTTAGAAAGCATGACTCCACAACGTTCGTTGGTTAGTGGTGATGACGAGTTGGGTAAATTAACACCACGACGAGTCAGTTACGGTGAACCACAAACAAGACAACAACACGACGGCGCCAACGATGCACACATGCCCCCTCGCTCGAAGCGGCTACATGGCAAGCGGCGCCGCATCCACGCGATTTCGAGTCCACAAAGCTCACAGCCGCGTGGTGCGATGGTCACGAAGGAGTTAGCTATCAAGGTGGCGAAAATAGTGCTCAAAGCTCAAGAACGACAAGGAAAAAAAGTACGGGAACAAAAGTACGACGACTCGAGTTCAAGTGTCCCAAGTTCACATGAGCCAGGTTTGAATGCAAAGGCTTTTGAAGTGTTACGTGAAGAATTTGAAGCTTACAAAACTCACATGAACGATGGAATGGACAAGATGAAGAAACAATTCGAGGAGTTCAAACAATCGGCGCTAGTTATGTCTTCGACCTCGCAAAGTGACAACAGCGCCTCCGTTGCTAGCCTACGAGAAATTCTGGAAAGACATCAAACAACCATGGGTACACATGAAGCTTCTCTTGGAAATATTCGCAGCGAGATGGAGGCCTTCAAAAGGGATCACAATGCCGCGCGGGAAACAGCGTTGACGACCATTCGCAGCGAGGTTGAGAGGCACAAGAGCAATGCAAACACCCTGGTTGTACAATTGGAGAAACAAATACAAGTCTTGCAGGCTGACAAGACACAACTGCCAACGATGGCACATGTCAATGAATGCCTGCAAAAAGTGCAGACAGGGGCTGAGGAATTGGCAATGCTGCGCCGTTATGTGGACACGGAAGTGAATACTGTGAGTAGGAAGGTGGAAGCCACAGCCGCACAGGAAGAGAAGGATCACAGGGATGTGGAAGCAAAAATCAGTCTCCTCACAAGACAAGCCCAGGGCAGGGATGCTGATGCCGAGGACATCAAGAATGAGGTGAGCCAGGCACGTCAAGACCTCCGTGAACTCCAAGGACAACTCCACCAGGTGCAATCGAAGACGGCCCTTGATCAACAGGGCATCAGTCACAAGTTGGCGACCAACGAATCGTTTGTGCAGCATCATGGCAGGGAGACCAAGGCATCCCTGGAGACAATTTTCAAACGGCAGGATGAGATGGACGCCTGGATGACCCAGCAGGACAATGAAACCAGACAAGTCCGAGCCAAGGTGCAGGAGCGCCATGACGCCCTGGAGAGATGGCTAGAGGAGCATGATAATCGCCTCAACCGGATTGGGGTAAGTGGGGCAGGATCACAGGCCCCAGATTCTGCTGGAGGACGCCCTGAAATAGTGGAGGTGATCAGTGAAGCGAGGAAATATGCCGACAAAGCGCGAGGATACGCCAGTGATGCTGAGGGCCATGCAACCACCAGCAGCACGTGTCAGCAATTGGCACAGGCAGCACTGCACGACGTGAATCGGGTTGCCACAGCGGTCTCAACAACAAAGGAGGCCATGGAAACGGAGATGGAGACGGCGAAGGCAGGGCTGCAAGGTATAGAAAAGGAGGCACACGGCCAGGCACTTCTCAGATTGCAAGCGGCTGAAGGCATGGTGCAACGTGCTGAGCAGGCTTTGGTCAACAGTAAGGCCACCAGACCTGCCGCTGATGCCAGCGACTTCGCTCAGGAGACATCAAAGAGGCTTACCACGATTGAGGATACCGTGAAGCGGGCTGAACAGCTCTATGCCGGATTGTTGGACATGCAGAAAAAGTCGGACGAGGACCGGGACCAGCACAAGGACACGTGCAGGACACGGTACGAGACCAATGCGGCCGACGTCAGTAGTCTGCAGCAGCTCTATCGTGAGTTGCTGGACCGAACAACGAAGGCGGATGGAGAACGAGAAAAGCACACGGGTTTGAGTACAGAGCGATTTGAGACTAATGCAGTCAGCGTCCAGGAAGTGCAGCGTCAATTAAACACTGAAGTTGATCAGCGAGTTGCGTTGGACGACAAAGTCCGCGAAATCGGACGCTGGTATGGCCAATGGAGGGAACACATCGAGGCAAGGGTGGACAAATTGCAGAAGGAGCGCAGGGATGGAAGTCCGAGCCCCACAGACCCTGATGCTACCTTGAAGGGGCATGTAGACACTGAAGTACGCAAGATCTACTCTCGTTTCGATGAGTTCGATGAACAACGACAGCAACAGGACATCAAAATTGCAGATTGCCAGACAAACGTCGCGTATTTGCGTTCTGTTGCAGAAATGCACGTACAAGACCTTGACGACGTCAAGCAAAGGGTCGAGGAGGTTGCTGAACTGAGACAATCAGCAACAGCATCCACATCACCGCCACCGCCACCGAGCGCACCGACAGTATCACCCCCAACCCACTACGTCCCTGGCTCGACATCGGAGCCACAGAAATCGCCTGGGAGGCCGCTGGCAGCAGACGACGGACTGCCGCCCACACCCAGTGAAACATCGGCAGTCATCCGTGGGACTCAAAGATTGCCGGACCCCCCCGCGTGGCTGCAGCCCATACCCAAACGTTGGTCGTCCGACTACTCGCCAATGTATGGGGGTGAGGTTGATCTTCGATGGGCACAGCTGGCCCAGTATGTCCGCGATGGGTGTTTTATTCCCAATCTGGCTCGGGTATCACAGGCTGATTGGAAGGCTGGACGAAGGATTCCAAAAATACTCCCTACTGGCATCCCAAGCGGCAAAGCATTCCAGGAGACTACACCCTGGGTGAAGCCTGCTATCACAGGACCAGTACAGCACGAGCCACGAACGGGAGGTATTGCTGGAGTCTATGGAAGCGGGGGCCAGTCGTGGGTTGACCCCACAGCGGAGTCCGTGATACAACAGATGGCAGCAGTTCCAAGATGGGATGGCGAGCCGGACACGTTGGACGAGTGGGAAGAACGGTATGATCGATGGCGAGTGGGATATGGCAGACGATTCGATGAGGAGGAACAAATGAATTTGTTGCTGACAGCCGTTGTTAATGAGAAAACCCGCGAAAGACATGCGAAGAATCGCCATCGTCAACGTATGACCTTTGCGGAGTTATACCGCGACATCACGGGCCGCAAAATCCGGAATTTACATGAACCGGGAGCTCGATTCCGCAAGAGGAAGATTCCATCAGAAATTATTACCAGTGCGTCCTGGGCTGATTTCATGGCGGACTGGTCTGAAGAAGGTGCTGAGGTGACTGATGGCATGAACTATCGACAAGCAACTGAAGCGCTTATGGTCCTGATGCGGGTACACATGGAGGAGTGCCCCGACGACACGACGATAACAAGGGCTTACCGTCTGATATGGAAACAGCAATCTGAGTATGGCAATGAATACAGCTACTTGGAGCTGTATCTATTGGTGATGAAGATGCTGCTGCAGGACGAATATGCCAAAACCTCAGAGAGATTCATGATGGAGGCGCATGGGGCTGAAGTCCATATCCGGTCTATGCAGACTTATCGGGGAGATCATCACAGGGGCCGAGAAGCACATCGCAGTGGGTCCCGATCTCCACATCGACCATGGGGTGCGAGATCGGGCGGAGATGGTCTGCAACAGGACCGACGATCTGATTCCAGAAGGAATGAACGACCACATTCACGCGAACGCCCGTATGACAAAGACCCACACCGGTCCAGGTCCAGCGAGAGGGATAAGGGTCATCAACGCTCTGGATCCAGAGACTCTCATAAATCGCACCAGTCTCACAGAACTGCCAGATCGGACGAGAAGCGCAAGGCATTGGACAAAGTTCCCTTTGACCCCAACACCAAGTGCTTCAATTGTGGGCATACAGGACATAGGGCTGTGGAATGTCCCCTGTATAATCCGCGAAGAGATGGCCGTCGTGATAAGGATCGCCCACGGACGCCTGATCAGTCCCGACCACATAATGGTGCACAACGTCCCAGGACACCGGAGCGAACCCAAACGCCTCAGCAACGGAGGACACCGGAACGGCAGAAGACCCCAGAGCGCAGGACGACGCCGGACAGGCCCAGAACGCCGAACAAACGACGTTCGGGATCTAACGACAGTCGGCGGTCGCGCTCCGTGGACAAGAATCAGTGCAAGGCATGTGGCAAGTACGGGCATTGGCAAGACAAGTGTCCCAATACTGTCACCAACAAGTAGGATTCTGGCAGGTTGCCCAAAGCGAACCGCAGACACCAGTATTTATTGGGTCTGCGGGAAGCAAGACGCGCCCGGGGGCCGTGCCAGGCCACAGCCAGTCGGAAGGCAAGGACGGTCAGAATTCTGCATGTTGATGCTAATAAGATCATCCGACATCAGCAAGTCTTTGCCGCTGATCTGTGCAGTATAGATATGCGCGATATTCAAGACGAGGTTTTGAAATCACCGCGCAAGCTTAGAGCCAAATCGGCCAAGGACTGTCGAGAGCTCACCACACAGACCAAATTGCAGTTTGCAGATGCGCTGGCATTGCCAGACGTTTGGATTACCGCCCTTGCTGACACGGGCTGTGAAGTTATGGGTGTTATAGGCATGGAGTTGCTGAAGCAACATGTGACAGCACTCCAACCAGCGCCTATACCAGTTGTGTTGTTGACTGCTGGCAAAACAGCATTGCCTGGCGGCAGTCAAGGAGTGTTGGTTAACCTGAGTTTACCCGTTTTTACTCCTGAAGGCACTAAAATTTTCAAGTGCCAGCAAGTTTTTTTACACGTTGCTGCTGTTGGGCCACGGCTGATTTTGGGGTATCCATTTTTGTTGTCATACGGGTTGGCGGTTGTACCAGGACAGGAGGCATTGGTACAGGTCAAGGGCTGCTTTCGTGGGTTGCGTACCCCTCGTTATCAACATGGTAAAACCCAGTCTGTACATACACCCACTGCCATGGTGCAGGTGGCCAAACCGAAGACTGCGGATCAGCAGTGTGCGGAAGCGAATCCAGTCAACGACATAACTGGTGAAGCTGCAGGTATGCTACATCCAATCCTCAACGGAAAGCCAAAGAGAGTCTCATTTGATCTCCACTTGGAGTATCAACATGCGGTCCATTGCGAGGGCCCTTGTCAGAAAATGACCTTTGTGTATACGACGTCTCTCAAGGGGACACCACAGTCTGCATGCCCTCACTGTGGGCCTTCTGCAGTTATGAATACTCCCCAGGGGACAGGTTTTCGGCGTAGGGAGGGAGTAGTCAAGCCCAATATTCTTCGCATTGTCCAGCAATTCGATTTGGAGAATGATTCGATTGATACACCCCCCCCTGAGCCAGCCACTCCCATGGGGTTGCCAGGCACCAGGAGTTTCAGTGAGCCTGAGATCAGACCAGATTTTGTAGCGGGATTGCATGTATATCCGTCCCCCCTTGTGCATGAAGCCACAGTACCTTCTTATCCTGAAACCCCCTCCCCACCTTCCTTCACAGCGCTTGTGGAGACTCATACGCGCAAAAATCCATTGAAGGTGAAATTATTAAGCGCTGTCGCCATCGTCCCGACACGGGGATCGCAAGGGGCAGCCGGATATGATTTATATGCCCCCAGAGCAATTACCATACCAGTGCAACAACAGGTGTGCATCCCTCTGGATCTGGCGTTTCAGTTGCCTGTGGGAACCTATGGCAAGATACAAGATCGATCAGGGAATGCAGTGAAACACCGACTGAGGGTTGGGGCGGGTGTCATTGACTGCGATTTTCGGGGAAACGTAGGCGTGGTGCTCAAGAATGAGGGTCTGACGGAGTTTCAGGTGCATCCTGGCGACAAAATAGCACAGATGACATTAGAACTTAATCTGTTGCCAAAAATTGAAGTGGTACAGGAACTGTCCCACACGCAGCGGGGGTCTGATGGATGGGGATCCACCGATCAGCCACGGCCAATTACCAACGTCTGCAAGGAGGGGTTGAGTGTACCGCCCCCCCCTGCCCCATCCCTTCCTAAATTGCCTTCTCCCCTCCCTAATGCCGCTGCAGACGACGTTCACCTGATCCATCCCCATTGTCCACCTGGACCCTCATGGCATACACAGTTTATGTCTCCTTTATTTTTATATGTGCTATATATGATTAGTACTGCCCGCAGGGCAACAACAGCAACAGCAGTACGAACAGAGACAGTGAGTAACAGTTGTAAGGAGTATACGGGCCCTGTGACGCGAGCTCGGCAGGCCCAGAAACAGTCAGTAGTAGTATCTCCGGAGTCAGAGACGTCACCAGAGACGCGACTCCAGCCCACCGCGGTTGATGTGGGTGTGGCTTTGTTGGTGTTTTGTATGCCAGCAATTGTGTCTGCGTTTATCTCAGGGGTTAGAGTCATCAGAGACCAATCCCCGCTGGTAGGGGATCGCCCCCCCATTCCAGATCAGAAATCCCCCTCAATCATTCCCAGGGATGTTGAGAGGAGGTCGGTTGCTCCGGGTTTGCCTGTTGAGATAGCCGCCCTGTTGGACAGAGCGCTTGTGGACGCCGTCCCAGGAGGGCCAGAGACCTTGGGTCCTGGCGTAGCTGAAGTTAAGACTGTAGAGGTTCATGATGACCAGTACGGTATCACTTCGGAGGCAGAGTCGGAAGGGCCCTCCGCTCACTCTGAAGTGCGCCGCATGTGGGGTTCGGCCCGCATGTCGCCTGACAATGTTGCATGTCACGTGGTACAGGTGGAACGGGACTGCTGTGATTTACAGCAGTTGGATCTATGGGCGGACTCGGGTGAGACCGCACAGGGTGGAGCTGACCCTGATCTGAGTTCAGTCAGAAGGAGTAGGAGAAGTAATATACCAACTGAGACAGCAGCATTGAGGCCAGTGTGGCGTAGTGCAGCTCAGCATCAGAAAACGCAGGCACGGGAGAAAAAATTTCGCAGTAAGAGAATGAAGGGAGCAGTAGCAGTGAGACAGTGTGTAGTAGATCGCATTATGCGGTGGATCCAGACCGCTACAGTGTTTGGTCAGTGTCCACCGCTGACAGATGCATTTGCAAGCAAATCTTTAAAACGGTTTGATCGGTTTTGGGATCGTCAGACGGATGCCTTGTTCCAGCCCTGGAACGAGGCTCATTTATGGTTACACCCCCCCAATGAGCTGTGGGAACAATGCGTCCCTAAATTGAGATTTGATGGGGCGCGGGGTGTGGCCATTCAGCCTGTGCGCAGGGATGCAGCGTGGTGGTGGGACTTTGGGGAGGTTGTGCTGGACTGGATAGACATCCCCATTGGTTCCCCGCTGTTTGAGGACGCACAGGGCATGGTACACACAACAAAGTGTGAGTACAGAATTGCGTTGTTTGATGCTTTTTGTAGTGATGCGGAAGGGGAAGGATGGGGTGATCCTGAGGACGTAGTTTCTGATCCCCATACAGTGCCAGCTTACAAAAAGGGCTGGATTTCTGAAGATTGGGACTCCCCCAGCACTGTAGCCCCCCCCCCCTCTCCTCACAGAAGCACTTTCGACCTGCCTGCTCCACACCCCACCCCATCTGAACTCCTGCGGCCGGATTCTGATGCTGAAACTGAATCTGACGATGACTCTCCTGATCCTCACAGGATGTGTCGCGGGATGAAGCGCAGACTACACCGGGAGCAAGCGAAACGCGAGAAGCGTCAAGCAATGCCTCGATCTGACTCTGAGCTTGGTATGTGCGCGAATTCTTCGCCTGATTTTTCTGACAGTTCTCCCTCTCTTCCTCAAGCAGCAAACGGCATTAATTCCCTTCCCCATGATCAGTGTGATTCTGTCCGTTCTAAATTCGGACATCGGGCACGTCCACCGGGCCGCACACATGTGCAGGCAGGTTGGACTGCGACGCCAGAGCGGCATATAAGGTCAGTGATACAGGCAGATGAAGATTGGTCAGGTGCTGAAAGCCTCAAGGAGACTATCATGGAGAAGTACAGTGACAGAGTTTTTCGTTCTATACCGACACATGAGGTCACCGAGGAAGCACAGGCCAAACGGGGTCCGCATGCTAAGGTCAGGTTACAGTTGAAACAAAAGCATGCAGGACCCCGAGCTGATAAACCCATCAGAGCAGTAGGACCGAAGGAAAGTGCCCTCTATGATAAAGTCATGGGTTTTAAGAAAAAAGGGATGCTTCGGAAGTGTGAGGGCGACCCACAGTGGGTTGCTAGGGCATTTTTGGTTCCGAAACCGGGTGGGAAATGGCGTTTAGTCATTGACTATCGCCATCTCAACTCTTGCCTGGAGGGCAAAAACTTCCCCCTCCCCGTCATTGAGGACCAGCTGGCCAATGAGCAGGGAAATTTTTTATATTCGCTCATTGATTTGGAAGACGGCTTCCATCAAATGCACCTTGAGGAGGACAGCAAACACCTCACGGCGTTTTGCACTCCTTTTGGTGTGTTTGAATGGAACGTCTTGCCCATGGGGGTTAAAGTGGGCCCAGCTGCTTTTCAGGAGATGGTGCAGCATGTCACGCGCAACTGCCCATCATCCAAGCCATACATAGATGACATTATGTCCTCTAATGGCAAAGAAATTTTGGACCCCCAGAAAACCACTATAGCCCAAAAACAGGAACCAGAAATGCTGCAGAAATACTTCCAGGCGCATGCAGAAAAGCTTTGTGCCTTGTTTGATGCGTTGGCGGAAGCCCAACTTACTGTGAAACCCGAGAAATGTCATTTATTTAAAAAACGGGTGCAGTACGTTGGGCACATTTTACAGAACGGCCAAAGATTTCCCAGCCCGGCCAAGACTGAAGCAGTACGGCAGTGGCAGCACGACACCATCACCACTGCCAAACAGCTCAAGGGATTTTTGGGGCTGGTGGGATGGTACCAAGTGTACATCCCGAAATTTGCAGAAATGGCCGCCCCCCTCATGGACGCCCTTAAGGGCAAGTATCAGTACGCCCCCCCTGAAGCAGCAGATGAAAAGACTGATACAAATGTCCCGAAGAAACGCAAACGCATCAAATTGAGTGCCAAAGAAGCGCGCATCCATTGGAGTGATGAGATGAAGAAACATTTTGAGGGTTTAAAAAGCGCATTAAATGCTGCTACAGGTTTGTATCTGCCCAAACCTGGGAGGCCCTGGCGCATACGCTGTGATGCGTCAGATTATGCTATTGGGGGTGCCTTGGAGCAGGAACAGGAAGATGGAGGGTACCATCCTGTCGCGTTTTTTAGTCGCAAGCTCCAAGGCCAGCGGGCAGGGCAGGGGGGCAGTACCAGAAACACTGGGCAGTATGCTTGGACCCCCCGGGAAAAGGAAACCTATGCGGTTGTGGCCTGTTTGCTCAAGTTCCAATCCTGGATTGGGAGCCAGGAGGTTCTGGTGCAAACAGATCACAGCTCCATAGTGAAATGGTACAAAGAAGATCTTTGTACCATTTCAGGGCCTTTGGGTCGGCGGGGGCGTTGGCATGAATTTTTGAGTCGATTCAATCTTACGATTGAATATCGACCGGGGGATGAAAACGACGGGGCAGATGCCCTTAGTCGATGGGCCTACCCAGCCGGGGTGGCCCAGGATACAAATTTTCACGGCAGCACTGCCGATATGGAGGGCTGGGGCCAGGCTGAGAGAGCTGAGTGGGAACGGGTGAGGGCACAGTTGAAGGCGGACCATCCTGAGGCATTTCAGGACGAGCATGCCATGGTGCAGCTCTTGCAGGATGTATACCGTACTGTGGCCTCATTGCAGGATAATTCTGGGCTCTGTGTGGCCTCTGACGGTTGTGAGTTTGCGTCTCAGGAGGCTTTGTTTTGCCATGTTTTTGACTGTTCTCAGGATCAGGCTGAGTGCCCTGTGCCACAGTCTGATCTTCATCAGGAGGAGGCAATGTGCCTTCCCAGACACATACGACGTCACCTCAGAACCGTACAGAACAGTGAAACCTTGCTTCAAGGCTTCACTGAGATGAGCTGGCACATGCCAGGGCTACAGACATACGTTCAGAATATCAAATCAGTGAAAGTGCCGCCAGCCATTAAGGTTCTCAGTGAAGATTGGGAGCCTCATTATGAGAATGATCCTCTTATAGCGCCGCACTGGGAGGTGTTGACAAGGGAGAAAGTCGTTTCCATCAGGGATAAGGAGTATGTGTTATACCAGGGAAAAATCCGAGTGGGTGGACGCATTTATGTGCCTGTGGCCCTCACCAAGCAGGTCGTCGAGGCACAGCACAGTTATGCGCATCCTGGAACCGGCAAGACACACGAGATGTTCCGGCGTCGCTATCAGGCAGGCATTAAAGATAGTGATATGACCGAGATCATTTCTCAGGTGGTGGGGTCTTGCCCGGTGTGCCAGACAGTGAAGGCACGGAAGGGAGTGCAGCCACAGAGCTGTCACTCGTACCCCATCCCTGAATATCCCTTTGCCAGTGTGGCCATGGACTTCTGTGATATGGGGTCACACTCGGTGGAATCCGGAGGAGTCACATATGACAACCTTTTTGTTGTTGTATGCCGACTCACTGGATATGTCATGGCAGTGCCATGTTCAAAGACCATCACAGCCCCCCAATTAGCTGAGTTATATTTGGAGCGGGTAGTGGGTGTTATGGGACTCCCGCACGAAATTTTTTCGGACCACGACCACATTATCACCAAGGAATTTTTCACTACCCTTTGTGAATTAAGTGGTGTCCAACAAAAGCAGTCCCCGGTGTATCGCCCCCGGTCCAATGGGAGGGCAGAAAGGGCGGTACAGGTGGTACTCGACAGTTTGCGGAAATTTTTCGCCCAAACTGGAAGGAAGAATTGGGTACAGTTATTGCCACTGGCCCTGTGGACTGCCAATGACATCCCAGGGCCAGTGTCAGGATATTCCCCCCATTTTTTGGTCTTTGGACGCCAGCCTATTGGCTTCGGCGACTGTCCCCCGGTGATTCCTGAACATGGGTCACAGGATGCCATCCAGTTTTTTCAGAGGCTTGTTGCTGATCGCAAGTATGTCCAGCAAAAATTGCAGGACATACATGATAGAGAGTCCAGAAAATCTTTGCAACAGCACCCCCGCCATGTATATCAGGACGGTGAGAGAGTGTGGTACCAAAACCACAAGAAGAACAGCAACAAGCGGAAACTGGACAGGCTGTGGCAAGGCCCAGGTGAGGTGTTGGGGAGAGTGGGTACCAACCAGTATCTGGTTGCCACAGAAAAGGGGGAGGTGGTTTTGGATTCAATGAGGATAAAACCGTACATCCCCCCCTCACCAGGTGAGCAGGTCCCTCTACATTATTACACAGAGCAAGAATTTTTGGTCGAAACAGACCAATATATTGTAGAAGACATACGGGGACATAAAACATCAGGGAGAGGGAAAAACAAGGAGATACTATGGGAAGTTAAATATAGAGGCTTCCCTGAAACTGAATGGCAGCCGGCGTCTGCCTTCATGAACAATGTGACAGACGTCTGGCTGAAATACAATCGAAAACACAATATAGACATCAGTATCAAGGATTTGAGGGTGCTGCGAGCACAGGATACTTGTCCTTGTATGCTGCATGACACACTGCATCAGCTGTACAGGGAGGAGATGGCTGCGCGGCGCTCGTTGAAGCGTTTGGAGAGGGACTCCAGACCGGAATAGCCCCCCCCCCCCCCCCCTCTGCACGCGTCAGGAGTGGGGATGTGTCATATCCACGCCTTGCTGCCTTGCAGGCTTCAACAGATTCAAGATCAAGGAGTCATTTTGGAGTCATTGAGAGGTAGGGTGCTGATTGAGAGGTACAGTGCAGGGTGGGATTCAGCTTTTGTTTGTCCGAGGTCTCCCCCCCTGTGACAGAACATTGCGCGACAGGTGTCATTAACGTTTCTATTTTTTTTACCAACTGTTGGCGGGTTGGCCCTTCAAAATTTTTCGGAGGGGAAGCCATTTTACACCGTGCTTTCTCATGACTTGTCGAAGTTCGGTGTGACACCTCCGCTCTGTCTGTGTTATCCTTCCCTTGTGTTTTTGTTGTTTTTGTTTGTTGCAGGCATCACGTTCAGAATCAATTCCAGTCAGCATGAAGCGGAAACCGGAATCCCCGCAAGGAATGAAGTGGAGACCGGAATCCCAGACTGGCCAGGGTTAATTAATCAATTTTTCTGAATCGGACAGGCCTGCATTGGTGTTTGTGTTGCTGAGATTGTAGTATATGGATACCAGGCGTTTTCAGTTCAGGATTGCTTGACTGGGACTGCTGGCATGACAGCTTTATCATTGGTTGGCTGTGGGGCGCTGGCTTAGCCTAGGTAGATACGACGTTGCACAGGGACAGCCATGGGCTGCCAGCCTCCACAGGACACACACAGGAGCACCCAGCCAATCATAGATACGTCGTGCCGCAGGCCTGCAGTACTCCTGGAGTCTGTGGGATCCTTTGCTCTATTCCTTTCCTCCCCTCCACTTATTGTGCTTGGCTGCACCACGGAGTACAGGTGACGGAATGTCTGACTGCTGGATTTTTCGTACAGTGGGCTGCTTCACACCCACAGGACCAGCCACTCCCCCTTGGGTCGTAGCTTAGGGAGGGAGTGTCATAAAATCACACCAGTCTGTCATTATCTGATCCTTTTTGGTGAATAATCCGAGGTTTCTGTTATCAGTCAGCTGTCAGCTGCCGGGACATCGTGCGCGATTTGAACAGTTCACGTCTTGAAGAGTTCACAGATAATTACGAGGGACAGATTGCAGAAAGACCGTTAAATATAACGCTTTGAAGAATGATTGGATCGAATAAAGAATGCCCCAGCCGATTTCATGAACTTTCAATTCGGAGCTTGGATGGACGTGCGTAATTGAACTTATGGTGCATTGAATGTATGTTGTCGACTCCATGAGAGGTTTTAACTCCAAGGTTGATGTGGTTGATGGACGAATTTAAATAGTATTTCTTGATGGTCATGATGGTTATTTTTGAGGAGTAGACAAGGTGGTTATGTATAACTACGAGGGCAATTCGAATCGCTTGTGTGTCTCATGATGTGCATAATTATCAACGAACCCGTACATGCATGAAGAGTAGTAGACACATGAGTGTACATGGCATATATGAATAGTGTCTTCCCCATTCATGCGCTTGTCCACTTCGTGATCAATTGTGTGAGAATTTCATGTTAATTGATAGGCACAATTCTTGAGAGCATTCAACCGGATTTCAACTACATGGTCGAATCCGGTTTTCATGTGTTGGGTTTTTCTTCACATGCTTTGTGTATGTTTCACACATGTTGTACGTACAAGTTCACTATCATTTTGATATTATTTATTATTATATTTTGGGTTTGACACTTATGATTTGAGACAACTTGTGTTTACATAAGCTTTGATTTCCATGTTCATATATTTTCATGTTCTTCTCTCAGGACTTCCAATATTATGTATTGCTTTGCAATGAAGTGGGAATCACAAGGAGTATAAGAGCCCAAGAGACCGAACACCCATCACCAAGTACACCACAGGTTCAGCCAAACACCGACCCTTGTTGTGTTGACTTGTTGTGTGTTCTTAGGGTGTTGCGAAGGTTGTTGGGATTTTGATTGTTATTTTGGTGGTAAGAAAATCAATTGGAAATTTTGGGGAATTATCCATTTTTCACTAAAGCCCAACAACATTTAGAGTGATGGAGTCTCCAAGCACTAGTAGGAGTACTCTATTACACATGGTCACATCTCCGCATTGGTGGGATGACAAGATGTTGGTCACCGGCAAGTACGAGAAGGATGAGTTCGTGGCGAGGGTCATGGATCACATCGCGGACCAATACGATGGTCCGGTTGGGTCGGACCCAGCAACGTGGGGTTTTCCAAGATTGGGAACCGATAGCGACGAGCACCAGCCCGAAGCCGCAAATTTTCGAAGATTATCGGTGGGAATCGCGACCCACGACGATGAAGACGGCATATCGGACGAGGAGAAGTCGGACTCGGACCCAGAAGAGGCCTATACCGCAGTGCGTTCGGTTGTATCGATACCGAAGCAAGCGGCTGAAGAGGCCCGGGAGAACCCGAAGGTCGCCGAGCTGAAGGAGAGGCTGATCCATGCCTATCCGCGGCTATTCAGTGGCGTCGCCAACAAGAACCCTCCAGATCGTGGGAGGTTTGGTACAGCGAAGATCAAGCTGAAGCCGAACCCGAAGATCTATCGCCATCGGGAGTACCAACTTCAGGGCGATCGGGCCGAGGCCATGAAGAAGCTGTTGGCCGAGTTCATTGAGCGGGGATGGATCGAACCCTCCGACAGTGAGTGGGCTAGCCCAGCCTTCATCGTGCCCAAGAAGGAGAAGGGCGAGTGGAGGTTGGTGGTTGATTACAGAGGTTTGAGGTTTGAGGTTTGATTTTGCGGGTACTAGACGCCTTTCGGCCCCGGGGGGCCACCTGGTCGGGCCAGGTGATATCCTCCCCACCGGGCCCTAGTGGGGGGCCCTCCAAGACGCACCTCCTGCCTGGTGGCGGAGTCCCCCGGGTTCACAGAGCTCGGAGCCCCGTCCTTCCCCGGCGTCCCCGTTTCGCCACTCCCCGGTCAGTGCATCAATTCGCAGCCGTGGCCGCGGGCGCTTACCCACTGCGTCGCCCCCCTAATGCGTGGTCGCCCGGGGCACCGGCGCCGCCGGGCCCGTGCTACTGGCTTGTCGCCAGTGGGACCCCTTTGGGCTGGCGCGGAGGCTGCCTAGCCTAGGGGTTGGGGCGTGGCGCTGTGCGCCACTACTGCCTTGGCGGGTGCAGTGTCCCGTCTGTGTGTGCGCGGCGCTCGCGGCCGGTTCGGGCGGGTTCGGGCCGGTACCTGGTGTTGTGTCTCCCCTTCTTCCCCCTTCCCGCCCCGCGTGTCCCGCGCTGCGTGTGGCGGGCCGTCCCGTCCGGGTGTCCCTTCTCCTCGCTCGCTGGTACGCCATTCCATGCGGTCTGTGCGTTCCGCGCGCTCAGTCCGGTTGCCCTTCTGGTGGTCCCCGCGTGTCCTTTTCGTGTGTGTGCGCTCGCGCTCTCGCGGTGTCCGCTCCCCGCTGGGTGGTGTGGCGCGCGCATCTCGCGTGGTCCCGGCACTGGGCGCTGGTAGGGCCGTTCCATGTGGTCCGTGCCCCTCCGCGTGTCCTGCCCCGGTCCCGTGCTCCGTGTGGCGTGCTTGGGGGGGGGCGGTCCGGTCCCGGTTCCCCCCTACTTGGCTTGGGGTTGTGGGGGCGGCGGCAGGGCGTCCCCGGGGGGGTGCCTTCGTCCGTTGCGTGGGGCGTTCTGGGTCTTGCGCTCCTCTTCCCCCGACTGCCCGTCCACTAGGTGGGCTGTCGGGGTCTGCGTTGCGGGCGTGCGGTTGTGGGGGCCCCGCTCTGTTCTTGCGGGGGGGGAGAGAGGTGTCGACTTGGTGTCCAGGCGCCGGCCCGCCGGATTCCCATGACGAGCCTGATGCGCTCGGAGCTTCGCCCTGCGGGATGCGTGGGGGGGTTGGGGTGGTTGATTACAGAGGTTTGAACGAGCAGACCGAGCACGACTCGTACTCGCTTCCCCTGATCGACTCCATCCTCCAAAAACAACAGTAAAAGCGGATTTTCACGGTGTTAGACCTGAAACACGATTATCACCAGATGCCGCTACACCCGGACTCCAGGCCCTGCACAGCGATGTTGACGCCGCTGGGGCCCATGCAGTGTAAAGTGGTGCCTATGGGCGCCAAGAATGGCAACGCCGCTTTCCAGCGCATGATGGAGGACCTACTCGGTCCTGTCCGGGACTGTGCCGATCCCTTCGTGGATGACATCATCATCGGGTCCGGCACGGAGAACATGACTGAGGACGAGCTCATCGACGCGCATGAGAAGGATCTGCGCCGAGTGCTGAGCGAGTTGGACAGGCACAACATGGTGTGCAAACCCACCAAAGCCTCACTCTTCGTGAAGGAAGTGGAGTTCGCGGGTCACGTGGTTGGTCACGGGCAACGCCGTCCCATGCCTGGGAAGCTGGCGTCCCTGCACCACTGGGAAAAGCCCCAGACCATCAGCGAACTCCGGTCCTTCATGGGGTTCTGCACTTACTTTTCGGGCTATGTCCGGATGTATGCAGAACTCTCGGGGCCGCTGCACAAGATGCTGCAGGTGGGGAAGTTCGATGGCCGGAAGGGGAGCAAGAAGAAGCTTGCCTGGACCCCTGAGGCTGAGGATGCGTTCAACCGCCTGAAGGAGCGACTCCTGGGGCAGTTGGGGCTGTTCCTGGTGGACCCGGACAAGGGATTCGTGCTACGGACAGACGCCTCGGACTATGCCGTGGGGGCAGTCCTCGAGCAAGTCCGGGACGACGGGACTCATGTTCCCGTGGCGTTTTGGAGCAGGATCCTGGCCGAGGGCCAACGCCGAACATTTTTTTTGCTCTATGGCTCCCAGCTATCCGGGTGGGGCCTCCCGATCCAACGCCGAACATGGACCGCGAGGGAGAAGGAGACATACGCCATTGTATGTGCGCTCAGGAAGTGGTCTGGCCACATCGGACTGCAGCCGGTGGTGGTTTGCACGGACCACCAGTCCCTACAGAGCTGGCACAAGGAGCATGTCGACACCCCCTCAGGACCAGCGGCTAGGAGGACCCGATGGCACGAGACGTTCGCCAAGTTCGACCTCAGCGTCGTGTACGTCCCGGGGAAGGACAACACTGTGGCGGATTGCCTCAGTCGCTGGGCCTACCCCGCGGGCAAGGCGTGGATGGACATATCCAGCCATGGCGACGCCGAGGAGACCGAGGAGGCCAAACGCATCATCAAGATGGAGAAGGTCATGGAGCAAGAGGGGGTCAAGTGCTTTGTGGTGATCGCAAATGGTACGGACCTGGCCAAGTTCCGGGGTGCCCGCGTCCAAGCTATTCGAGAGGAAACCCTCGAGCAATGGATGGTGGCCCCTGTAGAGCTAGTCAGGTCGGTGCTCACAGAGGACTTGTCGGATGACTACGCGGCATCCGAGCACTGGAGCAAGTACTGGAATGCCGTGAGCGCCCCGTCGGACGACGAATGGCCCGAGGGGTTGACCGAGGATGGCGACAAGTTGTTCCTCAAGGACAAGCTGCTGGTGCCCGAAAACCGAGTGGAGGAGCTCATTGACCATTGGCACAACGCCCAGCTCATGCACCCTGGCCGAGACAAGATGCAGCAGGACCTGGAGTGGCGTTTCAAGTTCCCTCCGGGGTACTACGCCATCCTGGATAGGTACTGCAGCGATTGTGCCGTGTGTCGGGCCACGAAGAGCCCCAACCACTCCACAGCGGGCAACCCGGTGTATGCGGCTATACCGGAGGCCCCTATGCGGTCCGTGGCCATGGATGTATTCGCCATGCCTGAGGTCACCGTGGAAGGAGAGACCTACGACTGTGTCATCCTGGCGGTGGATAGGCACAGTGGGTATATCGTGGCGGTCCCTGGCAAGAAGTCCAAGAAGAAGGACAAGAAGGACAAGCATGGAGTAGGGCTGCAGGCCAAGACCGTCACTAATGCCATGATCAGGCATTGGCTGACGATTTTTGATGTCCCGGCTGTCATCTGCAGCGATCGGGGCAGCCAGTTTGTGGGGACGTGGTTCAAGACGATGTGCAAGCACATGGGTATTAGGCACGCCAAGACCGTGGCGTACCACGGCCGGTCGAATGGCCGAGCTGAGGTGGCCGGGCGGCAGATGTTCGAGAAGTTCCGCCAGTTGCACATCGACGAACCGGGCCGGAATTGGTATAATTCGCTGTGGAGAGTACTCCAAGCATATCACGACCTTCCGGGGCCCACTGGGCTGTCGCCCCATCGCATCCTGTTCCTACGGGATCCAGTGTCACGCACTCTCCCGTGGTTGAACCATGGCAAAGTGGCCCGGGATGCGAACACCATGATGGCTGAGGCGGACGACACGGCGGCCAAGGTGTGCAAGGCACTTCAGGACGAGCATGACAAGAGGGCCAAGTACTTCAAGCAGGGAAAAGTCCAGAAGTATGCTCTCCAAGACACCGTGTGGGTGGAGCGGCACCACAAGGATGTCCTGTCCAGGCATCGGCAGGCATCTTGGTATGTGCCGGGGGTAATCGTGCGGAAGGTCGGGCAGGATGTGTATGCGGTTCGTGTGGGGGATAATAAGATCCTGGACCGCGACCATACCCAGCTTCGTCCCCGAGCACCAGACCCCAGCGGACGTCCCGTCACCTTCAAGTTCACGGCCGGCGATGTGGACTCGGACGACGAGGGTGAGGACGACGATTTCACCGCGGAGAAGATCCTGGCGGACAAGCCGGACCCGGGGACGCCTGGGGGAAGGCTTTATAAAGTCCGATGGAAGGGATTCGCCGCCTCCAGAGATTCGTGGGAACCTCCGAGCAGTTTTGTGCCGAGGTATACCACGGTCTGGATGGACTACCTAAAGAAAAAGAACATTTCTTTGGATGTCAAGGACGTGTTGGTCCACTTGGTAGCTGCTGTAGCACCGTAATGGATCCCCCTTGGCATTTTGTTTGTTTCTGTGCTTGGGGAGACGGGTGAGGGCGTTCATCCGGGGATTTTTGGGCCTTGATTGGCCATCTACCCCCTTCACTCGATCTCCACATATATATTTTACTGTGGTATACTTATTTAGGTCGACCGACGACGTTTCTCTATCTTTGATCGCCTTGGTCCATGTTGTAGATCAAGAGGAGACCAGATATGGCATAGGCCACCGATTTTCAGTGTCCTCACCCCTCCCTTGGGGCATGGGGGACGCCTACGACGTGTGTGGGGCCTCCATGTGTCCTTGAGACATGGAGGGGGGGGTTGGAGCCCATTGGGGTCCTCCCGTCCTCTCTTCAATGATTTCCGAGCGGTAACAACGCTCTGAGAAGGGGGGTGAAGCCGGTTCGGACCCCCGTGGCCATCTTGGGGTCATTTGGGGTGTGTATCTATGTGCCGGCAAGCCGCCATTGGCTGATATCATACTCTCCCATCCACCCGAACTAACCCGATGTGATAGTGTGATAGGTTTGGCCATTCCGGCTACGAGCGGCCATATTCAGTACCGAGGCGCCGCCAGCTGAGATTTATATATCAGAATATCAGGAATCAACACGGTTTTATTATCATGATGTTTCCGTAATTTTTCAGCCTTTCGTTCTGATGGTCAATGTATCGGGGACCGTCAGTTGGCTCGCGATTTTGCGTTAACCGATTGGTTAACTGTTATTTCCAGATATTTTGGCGGATACTCCGTTGAAGGGTCAGATCTCATCAGCAAAGGGTTCGTTGCTTCCGCAATTTTCTAAATAAGCACTCGAAATTTTAATCTGAATTTTTTGCGATGTCGAAATCGGATTTTCGACTTCGACATCGCCGCACTTGATTTGGTCTTCTTCGAGTGGTCATACTCTTTTCCCTATGCCCGAATCAGGTTTCCCTTATACTTGCCACCCATTTGACTTGGAGATATAAGGGAAACAAAAGTGAATCGTGGGACCACTTTGAAGGACCATATCTACGCGCGAGTGTGAGGAAAGAGAATAAGGAAGGTTGGGTTGCAAGCGCCATAGTCTCAAGTTAATTTAGGAAGCATCAAACGCCTTTGTTGTGTACACATGCCCGTTATAGCAAGGGATAATGGTCAAGAGGGTATAAAGTGATATATAACTCTTGGACCGTGCAACCGAATATTTTAATGCGACTTTCGAGTGTACCGCATGAGTGTTGGGGTTGCATAGATACTTTCCTTGGGTTCCTACGTATTTTTAACGTGAAGTTATGCCCATGGAGGGGCATGGCATATCATGGTGGGAGCCACTTTTGAGCGTATGTTTTATATGCATGGTATATGTCTTGATATGCTCACGCCCATGTTATATATCTTCGTGTGGCCGAAGAGATGGGGAGCCATACGTAACAAGGGTTTTGCCCATGTCCCAATTGTGGAATTCAAAGCGCTAGACTAAGTCTACCGCATATGTATTGCTCATGGTATGTTTGGGAAAGAGATCCATGAGTGCACTCCCATTTTCATGGGGCATGTAGATATGGGTGGCGAAGGTATCTCCATGCGCCCGATTGGGGATCCAAGTGGGGGAATTGTTCGCAAATGGTTCCAATCATTTGTGTATTGAGCCATGAGCGGATATCATGGGTGAGCATAGAGATATAGTATCATGACAACTTTGTGTTTGGACATATTTTCATGTTTTTGACCTCATTTTATGCTCATTTTTGTGTTTTATGTGTTCAACTGGTCGGCTAACAGCAAAGTGCCTAGAGATCCGTGAACTATGGTATGTTGCTTACATGTTGGCATATGCTTCGGTGTTGTACCTCACCATATGCCGGATCACGTGGTCACTTTGGCTTGGCACACGAGGCCTCACAAAAATAGGTCTCAAACTCATGAGCTGACTTGTGAAGCATGCCATGTACATAACCGGAGGAGTTTCGGAGCCAATGATGGGATATTCCTGGGCATGGACCTTTGGTCTATATCACCCTTGTATATTACTTTCCGGTTTGACACATGCATGGAGCATATGAACATTTGCCATATGCATTTTTGAGTATATAATTGATTTTTGGGCATAATGGTGTGATTTGCCTGATTTTGCCATGTTGTGAGGTCATCTTCATGGGGCAGTTCTCCAAACGCATTCGACTCCAAGTCCAACCAAGGTTATGTCAGGGTAGGGCATGGTCCTGAGTGCCACTCTAGGCCATGACACGCCACCTCCCCTATTGGGCTAAGATTTAGAGGCTTGGGAGTGAACACATTTTTGGGGTTTATGTAATGACTTTTGACATATGGCATTTAACCATCTTATTGGACTGGGTTCAGGGCATCATGTTGGTGAGTCAAGGGAAGGTCTTGAGTCCAGGGAATGAGGGGTCTATGGCTGTTATTGTATACGTTTCCATCTTTCCCCATCTTTGCTTTATTTGTGTTCATATGCCAATTTCAGGGCTTTCTTCCTTGGTGCAATTCTTGTACATGCCCGCCACCGTGGGAATACCGGTGTGCTGAACGAAAGCCCGCAGCCTGATTTGGATTGTGAATTGGGTTATTGCTGTATTTGTGGGATCTGGTTGCCATTCAGGGTTGAAGGAGGATTTTATTTTCTATATTTCTGGATTTGGAACCTTGGATTTTGAGCAATGCAATCGTTGATCAGGAGCAAATCAGCAAGGGTTACAGGCGGAAGGAGCACAGCGGGGGCCGGGCCTGGTAGGGACCTTCTTTACAGGGCCGCAGACGGCGCTCCAGGGCACCGTACCCCTGCCACTCGGACGCTCTTCAGGCCATCCTGGATAGTCTTCCAGGCACTTGAGGACATCTGCCCAGAGTGCCGCAGTGCCCACCTCGCCTTAGGCCACCCCCTATCGGCACGCTCCTTACATGTCCCGCACAGCGGGGCGGAGGCACACTGATGAACCCAAACTGACACCGTTTCCCCGCACCCGTGGCATCGCTGCGGAAGCACAGACCGCGATGGAACGCAGCTACCCTCACAACACTGCGACCACAGGTCCTGCCATACATCGCAGCACGCGTCCTGGAGCCCGAGCAAAGCACCTGCCAGCGTGCGTGCTGTGGCACAACTGAGGAGGCTGCGCCTCGCTTCCTCCCACGTGGACACCGGGCGGAGTATCGGTCGCCCGTCGGGCATCACCGGCAAGCTCTCCAGCTGCCGGGGCCACCGCGCCACTTTGGGGCTGCGCGTGCCATGCGCCAGGAGCTCCCAACCGTAGTCCCGTAAGACCTCCCCGATGACATCTACCCCATCCTGCTCTGGGCCCCTGGCGGAAGCCAGAACCAAGAGTTGTCCTCCCGCCCGAGCCTCAATGACCGCCTCGAGGCCCAGGGTGTCAAGGGTGTGACGGGCATCGGCAGCCACGTGGTCGTCCCCTTCTGGCAGAGAGAACATGGCCTCCGTGACGTGGCCCTGCGCGTCGTTGCTCTGTACCCGTGCCAGCTGCTTGGAGCCCACTAACACTGCCATGGACCGCTGCTCCGTGACCGCTGGTACGGCTCGTCTCAGCTGCCGGTCATACAGCCACAACGTACCCACGTCAAGTACGACAGCCACCGCCAGGATTGGGAGACTGCACAGAGGTTGCTGAAGGACCGGCAGCACCTCGCGAGGCCAGCCCATGACGTTACCCACAGCTGGATGGTTAACGTACACCTGAAGCCAGGGATCACTCTGGCCGTCAGGGCTTCTCACCTTGGTACCACGCACCTGGGCCCACAACTACGCCGACACCACGCGGGACCACTCCCTGAATGTCGTGATGTCCCGCGCCACCCAGGAACCGATCCACTGGTCGAAGCCCTGCGCCACCGCCGCCATCCAGTGAGGGAACAAGGACAGGGCCTCGTCATGCTCGATGCACGACCGCGACACCAGCAGTGCGTGCAGCGGTGCCCTCCGAAAGGTTGCCCGCAGGTCGCCGGGGAGGCCGGCAAACGGGTTCCACGGCGGACGCTGCAGGATCCTCCCTGCCGGCGGGCAGAAGGGTGTGTCACCGCGCAGGAATGTGTATACCGCTCTTCTTCGATCTTGCATTGGCAGCTGCATGATCTGGGTGAGCCGATGGTTCCTGCGGGCATACACATCTTCCCCAATCTGGACCATGTCCTCCACAAAGAGCCTGGCCTTGGCAGGGCCACGGGACAACGCCGCTCGCACCGTAGCAAACAGCCGCTTCAGGTCCCCGGGGACGACACCCGCCATCAGGGACTCAGTCCACCTGCAGCCGTGCTCCCTCCACGCCACGAACTCCACCGCCCTGTCCATCAGGGGTAGCTCCGCCGTGAACTCCTCCACACGCCTGCACAGGAGCCCAGCCACCTCCTCGTCCCGCGCACACAGTAGGCGCATGTGGCCAATGTCCTCCTCCGGCCCCCCACAGAAGATACAGGGGTGGGCTGGTATTGCCATACGCGTGAGCTTCTGTCTCCACCGTCGCATGACCTGCATGGTGGACA
This sequence comes from Eutreptiella sp. 'Long Island Sound 2002', assembly GCA_964036045.1. Taxonomy (NCBI): domain Eukaryota; phylum Euglenozoa; class Euglenophyceae; order Eutreptiales; family Eutreptiaceae; genus Eutreptiella; species Eutreptiella sp. 'Long Island Sound 2002'. The sequence continues at coordinate 87,227,097 of OZ038379.1, read as the reverse complement.
AGCGACCGTCACGTGCCCGCAGCATATTCCTGTGCGTTGGGCCGTGGTTTACAGCTCCCAGGGGCATCGCCTCGCAGGCGCCAGCCAGTGGCGTGTGCGCCCTGGTGCGAGCCGCTAGCGAACGCCACTCCATCTCCCGAACTTGCTGAAGGGCTTGCATGGATGGCACACGCGGCTCGAGCTCACCATTATCTCCCGGCACCAAGAGGATGGCGTGCTCCTTTGGCAGGACAAGATGGACAAGCGGGGCCATTGCACGGGCCGCGGCAGAGTCCGGTGCCTCGAGCGGGACCACCGCCAAGTGCGAGCTCTGCCTCACCACCCAGTGGTGCGGCCCCCCAACTCGGCGCGGCAGCCGCCGCAGCCCCTCCACTATCCAGCTCAGTGCGTGCTGATTGACCAGATGTGATGTCGGCCCTTTGATGCCACGGTACAGGGCCTCCTGCGCCCTGCGGAGATGCGATCCTATGACGGACGCATCCACCACGTGCACCGTGCACGCTGACGGGGGCGTGTGCAACAAGTACGCCGCCGCGCCAATGATCTCTGCCTCCGGGACTGTGCCGTATTGGGACCCGTCCACGTGGGGATTCCGTGGCTGGCCACCGCCACGTTTGTGGCGTCGTCTCCCTGGGGCGACGCATCAGACGATGTGACTTTAGTCGCCACCGGCACCCAGCAGTACCGGTGGGGCTCCAGCCACGCCAAGTCGGAGTGGGGGCTCTGCACCACCTTTCCCAGGGACGCCGCACTGGAGGCCGTGAGCTCCGGGGACAGGAACACCCTCGGTCGATACACCGCATGTGGTCTCCAGGCCAGGTCACATCCGCAGACTGACTTTATGGCGTCCAGGGCGGTGGTATACTCCGCTCCCCAAACTGTTGCGGAGCAGGAAGGCTGGTATACCACCAGAGACCCCTGCTCCACTGCGCTGCCATCACGCAACGACGTGACGGCGACGTGCCGATCGTGCGGCACGTTGGACATCCGGACCACTTCCGGGACCGAGTACTCATCCGGATCCGGGATTGGGCCTGCCGGCAGCAGAAGAACGATTGCCCACTCGCTGCACTTGTGCACCGCCGCGCACGCCCTGGAAAACGCTGGCCGCCCGTGCACAACCCACAGTGGTGGCGGGCTTATGCCCGGTGGCGGTATGCAGACTGCGGCCCTAGCAGACTGCGAAAGACTGCGCACGAACATGCGACACGCGTAACTGAAAAAACCACCGCAACTGACAGAAAGGTATGAATTTTATGTTGTTGTTCTAATTAGTTCGAATTACACCTTCTGATCACTCTGTCACTTATTATTAATTACTGACAGATGTGTGATTGGCCAGCGTTGCCCTTTACTTCGCTGTTTTGAACGCGTTTAGCGCTGTGCGCAAATCGACTCCCTCCCCCTCAATTTCAACTCCCTCCAAGTGAATATCCACTCCCTTCTACTCAATTTCTACTCCCTCCAAGTGAAATATATACATATATATATATATACAAATACATGTATGTACATCTATATATATATTTATATATATATATATATAGATGTAGATATGTAGATATATATATATATATATATATATATACGCATACATACACACACATCCACACACACACATACATACATACATATATATATATATATATATATATATATATGTATATATATATATATATATATATCTATATATGTATACATATATACATATATACATATATATATATATATATATATATATATATATATATATATATATGTATGTATATATATATGTAGATGTATGTATGTATGTATGTATGTAGATATATATACATATATACATATATATATATATATTGCTGTATACTCCCTCCAAGTGAAAATACACTCCCTTCCCCTCAATTTCAACTCCCTCCAAGTGAATATCCACTCCTTCCTACTCAATTTCACCTCCCTCCTGCTCAGTTTCCACTCCCTCCGAGTGAAAATCCACTCCCTCCAAGCGAATATCCACTCCCTCCTACTCAATTTCTACTCCCTATATACAAATACATGTATGTACATCTATGTATCTATATATATATATATATATATATATATATATATATATATATGTATGTATGTATATGTATGTATGTATACTCCCTCCGAGTGAAAATCCACTCCCTCCTACTGAATATTTACTCCTTCCAAGTGAAATATATACATATATATACAAATACATGTATGTACATCTATATATATATATATATATATATACATATATATATACATATATATATATATATATATATATATACATATGTATATATATATATATATATATATATATATATATATATATATATATATATATATGTATATAGATATATACAGACACACACACACACACACACACATATATATATATATCTGTATACATACATACATACATATATATATATGTGTGTGTGTGTGTGTGTGTACATATTGAGAAGGAGGGTGTGGACTTCCGCTTGAAGGGAGTTGGTACACGTTGACACGTTTTGCGTTCCGTGTGTGACAACCCAAGCCCTCAGTTGTGATGCACGCACCGGCTTTCAACCCCAATCGCCTGGATCATGACGTGCACTTCCACAATGCCACCGAAGACACCAATCTCCGATGAAAAGAAGGCCAAGGCAACGGCATATGCTGCAGCCAGGGCAGCGGAAGGGCCATCTCTGATGGATTTAATGGGGAGCGTGCCTGGCCCACAAAAGCACAAGAAGCGGCGCGTCTCCTTTGCCTCGCAAGCCGAGGTACAAACACTCACGCCCGAGGGTGGGCACCAAGTACTAACCTCTGCGCCCATCTCCACACCCAAACCTGAGTCCCAAAGCGCGAAGCCTGACCCAAAGTCTGACCCGAAGCCTAACCCATCCCAGCCGTCAGACCAACCGGTTGCAGCCGAGGCCATACCTGACCCAGAAGCAGAGGTGATGGTGGACGACGCGGAAGACGAAGGGATTTCGCAAACACCCCCAAATCTGGACATGCCGGATCTAGGCGAGTTCACCTCCCAAACGTCCTCTTCACCAGAGCTCCCCACCCCTTCTACCCCTCTTACTTTGACGCCTACGTCAAGCCAACAAACCTCACAACCTTCTCAATCTTCGACGGCTTCATCGGGGCCGTCTAGTATCGGTGATATAGATCTGTCCCAAGATTGGGATGAGGTAAAGAGACAGATCCACAAGTGCACGGAGAAAATAGAACTCCGTGCCTGTATCCAAAAATTGGAAACGTGGGTCGCATCCTTAGGGGACTCTCCTTTTCGAAAAAAGGTGCAGGATTTTTTCCTCCAGGAGGCCGAAGAGCGGGGCGAGCTCACCCAGACAGCAATCTCTTTCCTCTCCTTGCGAAACAAGGACGATCTTTGGGCCCGAGTGCAGGCACAAGTAGGGTGGGAGGATACCCACGATGCCCGCCAACCCGTTTTGGAGCAGCTTGACATGAGCCGTCCGTGGGCTCATGAACTGCTAGGTCTGCCGCGTGGGGCCGATGAGGCCGTCGTTAAAAAACGGTATCGGAAACTGGTGCTGTGGGCTCAGAGGTTTGACATCAGTGTCATTCAGAGAATCAATGGGGCGAAAGACGTCCTTTGTGGGGATAGCCGACGGCTGTACGAGGCTCATTTGAACGGCCTCGTTGCACCACGGGGGGAAGATTTAGGGGATGACCCTGCTCTTTGGCCGCGTGAACACGTTTGGTGGCCATCAATGGCCGACGTGGAATCTCCGGAGCCCATGCAAGCTGCTAACCCCGGCACCACTGCGCTGCACGGACCCATTAGCCCTGAGCCAGCTTCAACCTCCTCACCTCCTCACCCGGTATATATTGATGCCGACGACACCCCATCTCCTCCCGAGGGCCCTGCATCTGGGGTAGATGGCATCAGAGTCCTGAGCATTTTCTTGACAAACCGTGAAATAACGGAACAATTGGGGGGTGATCGTTGGATCGGAGATAATTTGATTGAAATTCGAGTGCAACTCATGAATTTGCTCCTCCATCGGAAACTCGGCCTCCAGCGAAGGGTCTGGCCTGTTACCCTTTGGCGCAAAAAGTGCTTGCCACAGAAGGAAAACCTCTTTGCCCTCGATTGGTTTATTTTGGTCTGTGGCGAGCAGGGGCACTGGTGGGTGGCAATTTTTCTTCATCTGCTCTCGTCCCCTGAAGTGTGGATTCTGGATTCTCTGTGTCCGAATTCTGCCCAACGGCAACAGCGTGGAACCGTTCTGTGGGACCTCCTTAAGCGGCATTGGAAGGTGCATAACCAGCACCAGCCATGGCCATTCTCTACTGACCCGAACCTTAAGAAATTTCACTGTGTACATCAGCCAGATGGTACAAAGAAAAAGCACCCTCACGGCTCCTTGATAAAAGATTCGATTGCCACAAAAATGAAAGGCTATCTATTTGAGGATGCATTTCCCAAAAGAATTGTTAACAAAATATTTGATAACTCCATATCATAAAGAATGCTTGGATATTAACTAAAAAAGGTGAAAAGAATTGATGAACATGTTTTCCCAAAGAGTATGTTCCTACATTAAATCAACAACAACAACAACAAAGCGAAGCAAGACAAAGACAACAAGATAAGATGGCCATGATCACCATAGGACCGCAACGTCCGTCAACTCCTTGTTTTCCAACCATTGGTTTGCACACTCTTCGTACAAATCCAACATCGTCTTGCAAGATACTCCACGAGTATCGTTCCACTTGTACATCCCAAGATATCCCCATGCACTGATCCATACATGTCACACCATGGCTAAAGAATAAGCACGGCGTATGTATGACAAGTCTCAGAGATTCAATAAATGCATGCAATGCATAGTGAACATAACAACTCAATGAGCGATGCAATCGGGAATGGACATCAGTACAGATTGCGGAGCGAATTAACAGTGTTTGTTCTCTAACACTATTTTCAAATCCACAGAAAATTCTCGAATCACACATAGTAAATTTCTATGAAGTCTACAGTCGATTTCTGATCAGTTCTTCATGAAGAGAAAATATCATCGTCGACAGGAAATGTCGCCGCGACTCAGGTTGCGGAATTAACACGCACAGCGGCAACACCAGACACTGCAGCGATGCAGTGTTATGTACATTCAACAGAACAGAAGGCATCCCTCAGGAAAGGCAATTTTTCTTACTCCCCCCCAGACATGACTCACCTGGCATGTCTTCAGGGGGTGACTTCTGTAATCATCACACCTACCACTTCTCAATCCGAACACCAAGGCTCAGTCCAAACGCAATGCACGTGTACTACCATCCCACATACACATTTGGGTTGGTACATCAGAAGAAGGTGATTCATTTTGCCACAACACAACAAAACATTCAAATACTTACCAGAAGACTGTGTCTTTTAAACCCTGGATAAGCACAACAAAACAGAAGCTAAACCTAACATTTGCAAAATTTGATAAGCCAGAGAAATCTGGTGATCTCTCAGCACAGTGACAGCTAAATGGGCTCAAAAAAAAGAAATAATCTTATTTCAGGGGTAGCTTCGCCAGGACCACAAAAAAAAAACAAAGTGTCATTTATCGCCTCAGGGGTGGTTCACGTTAGGGGACCCCCCCCCCCATTCAGGGCAATTTTAATTGTTAAAGAGACAGAACTGAAGTTGTATCCTGCGGAACCTGTGATAACCCTTCCTTCAAAGGTACACTGAGGTCAGCAGGGTATGTTCCGTACAAAAACAGAGATTGGGTGTAACAACGGAGAGCTGTGTTTCTGACACTGACACTGACATATTTACACCACTGACTGCCCAGACCACTGACTGTCCAGACCACTGACTGTCCAGACCACTGAATGTCCAGACCACTGACTGTCCAGACCACTGAATGTCCAGACCACTGACAGTTTGGTCTAACCAATCCCAGGTTTCCGCAATAAATTGTCAGAAAAGCGCGACCACGTTTTTCATACTGAAAGTAGTGTCACTGTAATGAAATGAGGATCATGTCCACTGCACGGTGTTCTGTACAGTGAAAAAGCACAACAGAAGAAGCACAGAATTCAACTGGACTGGCTGCAGGCAAATCAAACTGTCAATCATCAAAACAAGTTAACCAGGAGAAATGTGCTGCCCACCCCACCACCGTATGGATACAAGCACAGGCTTATTCCCCCTTGTGGAGCTCTTCACATTGCGGGTAAAGGAATATTTTTCTCCTAGTGGATATCAGTGGGCTTGCTTCATTCGCTTACATTATCCTAATTCCTCCTTGCTTTTCTTCACGCTGTGGGGAATCCACTGTGGATTCCTAAGGGAGAATGTTCCCTCAGTGCGTCTCAGGTACACCTGAAAAAAGGTAACTTCTGAGATCAATATTACGGGCATACACGGCCCGCATATCCTTCAGGTGGAGTGTGATATTGGGGGTACTGTGTGAGGCAAACTTGCGGCTGAAGCTCAGGCGTTCACAACCTTTTGACAGTTTGATCGACGCAAGAACACATGTCTCGTCCCGGAAACCCTGCGGGCCATTTCGAACAGTCCCAGGGACTCCCCGGTCTGGTGCCAGGGCAAAACTGTTACCGGCAGAAAGGGTTTGATACCTGAACCAGCCTCCAGAGGTTACTCCCTGCAAGGGGTGCTTCTGTGTCACACAGCATTTATCTCCCACATCACTCCATACCACATCCTGCCATAGATTCCGGGTACCACCCCAGAGGTGTAAGCTTGAACTTGGGGTGTGCTCGGTGTACCCTTGCCTGCAGGATGAAGGTATGAGTCTACAAGCCAACAGTGTCTGAGGTATCTTACAGTGTTGAAGGCCTGTGACTAGGTAACTGTTTAACCCGAACAGATAAGGGGTATCATTGTTTATCCTGAACAGCGAGCCCGGCTTCGCCTTCGGTGAGGGTACTTATAGGCAAACTGAAGGAATACAGATGACGTAGGGGAACTCAGTGGTGCACGCCATGGCTGTAACATGGAACCCTATAATACATTGGCAGAGCGAGTCACGCACCATCTCAGTCATTGATGGCTTTCATGACATTGTCATGCACGAATAACCGCGGTAGAGAGCAAGTACTGTACACCGTACTCTTTACAACGCACCGGCTCACGGCCTTCGGGTGCGCTTTCAATGGTCCTCCAGGGACCACGAGCGTGAGATGATTGGTTGCGAGTAGACTTTCAAATCAAATCTGCGTCAGTCCGTGTGACATCTTTCACTTTCAGGATCACCCGCAAACTTTTCCACACCACACACAGCAAAGGTACATCGCACACGAAAACGGGCTGCGCATCCTACCATTGGACATGACTCCTCTGGGTGGTGCATAGTATGTCTGGTCAGAATCAACTCTCATTTATGATTTAAGCTGCATGCCATGCAGACCTGCATCGTAGGAAACGTCTGCACTCGCCTGTATAAAATCGAAGCCTGAGTACTCTTCTGGCTTTTCTGCCTAGCACTGGTTGTAGCCTGGAGAGCTGGTTGAAAACCGCACGCACAACGAAGAATACCCCACCAGGCGTTCCTGCAAAATAAAGCAATACGCCCCAGGCGACCTCCACCAGTTATAAAATAGGGGGGTATCATACCATTACCTGCAGGTGAGGATAGACAAACCCCAATCCACCTTCAGGCGTGCTGGTAAACTTACATCCACTCAAGAGCCAGCGAACAAAGGAGACTGAAACTGACAAAGGGATAGCACAGCTCGAGAGGAGCATCGTAATCATGCGGCCCTTCACCTACAGTAGGTTTGTCGTACTGATCGACTGCACTCTTTCCGTCCCATGTAGCAGCATTGCTTTACCACTGGGTGTATTCTCAGCGCATCCCAGGTACAGGTTTCCATAGCAGTGAATTGCACGCTGGTTTTTCTGGATAGCGCCCCAGCTAGCGCCAGAGTAGGAACAGGGGGTCAAGTCAGGACACACTAGATTTGTTGGATAGCGCTCCAGCTAGCGCTTGAGAAGAGACAAGGGGTCCGATCAGTAGTACCTACAACCGGGAGAGTGCTTGTCGTTGCTCCTACCCTCAGCAGCAAGGGCCGGACGGTCACGGCCCTGGGTGTCATTTTCGGCCAAACAAAGGAAGAAAGGAGGTGGGGAGCAAAATGTCAGGCTAAACTCAGTATCTAAACACAACATTAGCTGCAGGTTCCTTCTTGGCTATCTCCACAGAAGCGGAACAGTTTGACGCTGGCCTGCACATGGTGTAAACACATGTTGCTGTTCACTGGCCTCAGGCGTGTCATGCATGCTGGACACCCTTGTGTACACAGGAAGCGGGGACCATCATACCTTACAGCAACAGGTGCCAACTGAAGGTCGTGTATGACTGTCCAGATCCAAGTGAAGAGCTGTCCAGTTCTACCATGATCCCAAAAATGACTGTGGTGGCCGGTCTGACACGTGGTGCGGATTAGCTGAGTCAAATACCAGATTGCGAAACGGCCATGCCCGTAAGCTTCCCAGTGTCGCAACACCGCAGGGTCAAAGACAGACAGCGGAAAGCACAGCATGAGGGGCCCAGAACGGAGTAGAGACTGTGTCTTCATGTGGACGCCCCCCCCTTGTTGTGAGAGGGGGGTCACCCAGGGTAGTCTCGGCTTGCGTACTTTGCATCGTTCCCCAAGCCGCGTGCTTTCTCCTGAGTTACCTGCCTTTCTAAAATCTCAGCAAAAAAAAGGTGGGAACCCTGTATTGTATCCTGGTACTTCACGCTGCATCAAACCTTAGACTGTGATAACAACAAATGTTGGGGGTAACAGCGTCCCCGTGTGCTCTAGACACATGAAGCGTAAGGAATATTCGCAAGTGCACACATCTGAAAAAGGGTCCAGACAAGAATACCTCGTATGCCCTTTGTACACCAGACCTGAGATCATCAACCGCCAACGGCTGTCCAGTTAAACACCTGAACCTGGCCTTGGCAGACCTCGGCAGCAGCAAACATAGGGGACTGGCACCCTGTTTTATAGGGGAAGTAAGCATTCAAACTTCGCACACACACACACACACTGGGTGAAGGGGATCAGAGGACGCGCACATCCTCCCACTAAGTAGGCTGTCTTTTGTTGGTGCCGTGTCAGTGCCCATACCCGTCCTGCCCCATCACCAGCCACGAAGGCCTGAGAGACAATCTCAGTATTCCTGTGGGACACTGGGTGACACTGACACATACACACACCTACACATAAACAGTAGGCTTCAATGAACGAAAGTTCAGACTGGTTCAGGTCAGTGGAGACTACACGAGAAATTGTTGTAGCACCAACAGGTTTTTTTGCAAGGAAACCAACAAGCAAACAAGCAAACTCCTGAGCAAGCAAGGGATTGCATCCTGGGGAGGAAGAATCCGCACCCAATTTGGCTGGCATTGTCGACGAAGTCCAGTTCCAGCTCCCAGAACAATTATGAGCGTCTGTACGATCTCCAGAACCTCATAGTCCCGTTGCAGGCACTGGCTTGGTCTCTGTTGGTGGCGTACTGACCATGGAGTCGCTGTTGAAGGCGCTCTCTCCAAAGGCACCCACAGTAGACTAGTTTCCCGCTCCGAGTTCATGTCGACGCACTGGTTCGCTGGGCAGTGTCAAGGAGGAGGTCCCAGCTTCGCGGTGAAGTTCAACCTCAGGTTCCTAGGCGCCGAAACGCCAGTCCAACGGGTCCAGCTGCATTTCCATTAAGGTGACATAGACACCCAGAAGATAGCCTGCATGCGGCACACCTGCTGGAATACTTGTCGCGCCCGGACAACATTAGGTCGAAGCCAGGTGAATGTTGAGCAGACAACCATGTCTGCCTCCCAAGGGTACTGAAGATTCAGTCCCGTGTCCAACGCTCTGCAAGGGCGTAGCACAGTCAATCATTATTCTCGTCTCTGGACTTAATCATATGACATCTTTGTCTTGGTCAAATACAGCCCGCATAGCCTCCAATCGTCAGATTTCAAATAAAGGCTTCAGTCTTATCCTTAGGCATGGCATTGACATTCCACACTACATAGCAAGCAGCCAGGTTGTCCATTGCATGGGATGCATCATGATAAACCTTGGGAAAGGCCGGAGACACAACAGTACAGCTTGAAACCAGTTGAACATAAACTAGGCTCTCATGTAGAAAACCCCTGAACTTGTGTAACTTTTCGGGGTCCACTGATCTCAGAAACCATCCTTCAAAGCCTCCTCCTGCGTATCACTCCGGGTGAGGTTTACGACCATCTCTGGTGTTTTGTCATGGAATTCAGTATGGCTCACTGGCCGTGTCTTGGAGTCCACCTTACAAAGAAGCGCCATGAAGGAGAGCCTAAGGCTGCCATAACGCACAAATATACCAACAGCCTCACAACTGCAGCGCTCCTTCTCAAGCATCTCTTCTCCTTCAAAGTGCACCAGAAGAATAGTGCTGCAGACATAACTCCTGCTAACGACGTTGCGCTGACCAGTGAAATGATGACCTCTCAAATTGCTTCCCCTCCTTAGGGTCGATTCGTACTGACCCGTCACGGTGATCTCCCGAGCAGTGTACCGCGTGGGGCAGGGGCCAGGGCACTTGCTGCCGGCCTTCCTCCGCCCTAGGGCTTCACTGTCCGTGTCACTGTGATCTCCACAGCACTGTACCGCATGGGGCAGGGGCCAGGGCATTTGCTGCCGGCCCTCCTACGCCCTAGGGCTTCCCTGTCTGAAGTCACTGACGGGGTGTGCATTCAGTGGATACGGGCCCTTTGGGCCGCTCGGAGCGTTTCCTCCACAGGGACGTAAGGAATCGGGTTTTCGGATGCTGGTCCAGTTGTCACACACACGCATTATCCAGCCCGTGGTGTGGCGTCAGCATTTCCAACAATTGCTCAGACATGCTCCCCACTGTGGTTCAGTCAGGGGATAAGCCATTGACTGTACACTGGTACTGTGGTACAGGGTTCTGAAACTGGCCCACTGAATAGTTGCTCAGTTCCAGGACGTCTGCAAATGATAGCTGGACACAGGCAAATCTCCTTCAAAATCATCCTGACGGATATACAGCCGAGGAAAGCGTGGGACCTCACATTTGCAGCAGCTTGCTCAAGGGATAGTACATCACTGGAAGCGCAAACGTGAGTACGAGCACACCCAGTCCTGTCCCCTCGCAGGAGTCTGTTCCAGACAGTAAACAGGTAGTAGGCGCAATAGTCGAGCTGGAATTTCAGTCGAGGTGGCAAGTCCAAAACCAGCCAAGTCGCTGACCCGACAGGTGGGAAGGTGGTCATTATAATACGCCATGAGCTTGCCAAACGTAATAGAACATGTACTCTGAGTTCTCCGGGAGTACGGAAGTCTTGGCGATCCAATGGTAACCGAGCCAGATATGATACCGGTGTATTGAGTCAGCAAAAGGGAACAAGGCCATAAGTACCATCCTCAAAGGTCTCCACGTAGCAGGAGAATATATTGAGAAGCGTTGGACAACCACAGCACTCAAACGCAGTTGCAGTGTATCACCTGGCCACAGCCACGGGTCTCACCATTCATGCATACTCGCAAGCGTCCAAGTAGGTAGTGTCGGGCTGGCGCCTGGTCAGACATCCACGCACCAATGGGTCGGATGTACAGATTAATCACACCGAATTAAAACAGACCACGTGGGTACCGGTATTTGCCTTCTGCAAGTTGAACTGGTCCACTTGTAACTTTGAAATTTTGAATACACCAGGCCTGATAGTCTGAATGACACCACCACACAAAATTCTCCCATCCTCCAGCCAAGTCGTGGGCTTAACTGGCTACTGGCAATCAAACCAGAGAAGGGGCTCTGCAGACGCCAGCGGCACAAATTCTGCAAGAACTCCGAGGTGGTCTCGCTGATGGTGGCGAAGTGCAGCATGTAGTCGTGACCAAAAGAAAGATAAACAGTCACAGTTGACCTCATACGTGTACCCAGTTCCATCTCAGGACTTTGTGAAAATCAATGAACGTGGTCTCATACCCAACTGGATACCACCGTGTCCAACGCATAATGCAAGCGTTATTGATCACTCACTGTACAAGTACTCCATTTTGGACGGCTCGGTTAGAGAGGATTCTTGACAAACATTGCTGAAATCTCAGACCCAGAAGTTGCTAAGAGGTTTTTGTTTTGACACCACGGAGCGAAAATCTCCAGACAGGCCCAATGGCACAATTGCGGCAGGTCGCAGTTGGAGTGTCAGCATGAAATATGACCTCGCACAGATACCTCGTGAAAGCCTTCCTTTGAGTCTCCTTCATGATACGGGACACCTCAGAATCGAAGTTGGTCCACAGCGCCAATGAATGCGGCGCCATCGACATAGCAAATGTAGCCAACCCTTCTCCATTGCGACCTCTTGTGGCATTGAGGTAGGGACAGAAATTCCTGTCAACGGAAAGAGCATGCAGTCAGTTTGCAGAGCTCACTGGACCACTGATCACTCGAGAGGAACGGAAGTTTGCTATTCATGGATCCTTTCCAGCAGTACCCATCCTGCGTAGCACTCCGCCCGAAGGCATAAATTGTACCGCCTGTAAGTGACGAACGCCCGCGCACAGATGAACGAAAGCTTAGGCAAATGGAGTCGGCAGGGCAACAGAAAATAGCCACATCTCGAAACCACCATTGCATGGTGTAGAAGGTGATCGCTCGGGCTCTGCCCCTGGGTCCAAATAGTCATTAGTCTGCTCTGCACTGCGCAGTGGGAACAGTGAGTTAAAAGACGCTGCCAGGTAATACCCAGGGACCAGTACAGCATCCAAAAGGTGCTAGGCACTGCCCGCCATACCGAGTGCCGCTTTGGCATTGGAGGCACATGTAGGGTCTGTCGGTCACTCCTAGAATGAATACCATCTCAATGCACCACACCAGAAGCGCCGTCATTCCTGCCAGCGTTGTAATCAATGGTATGCGGTACGTGGACAACGGGACAGCGTTTCAATTCAACGTGACAAATGCAACGCACTCCGTCCGTACGACACCGATGGTAGGCAAGGCAAAAATCTCTAGGGTAACCACGGTCCTTGCTTCGTGATTGCAACCGGATCCATCACTTCGAGTGTGGATATATTGGGAAAGAGGATTGTCACGGCCCCAAGCCCATGCAAAGGCGATGCTCGTGCCAAGAGATGAAACCAAGCGACGGCACACGAATCCTTGCCTACACAACCACCCTGTCATAAGTAGGTACGGTAATGCCATGCCTCGAAGGTAGGGACGAGCACAAATAACGACATAACAAATCCACAATCTTGATTCGTCAATTTCGTCAATTGCAAAATAATTCGTCGTATGAATGTAACGAACTCCCTTTCCCCGAAATATGCAGTACTTCGAAGTCCGCGCTTCACACGCGCTTCGGGATATCCCAACAAAATGAAAGCAAGAAGCCGTCACGTGCTTCAAACGATGATCGTCCATACAAAGCAACAAAGGGCCGTCATAGGTAGTGTCCACGTTCGCGAGTGCCACCATCGGTTACCAGTGTTCCTACTCTCATCGGTGGTTGGGACCAATTCAAACACTTTGACCAACGAATCAACACCGTTTTGGCTGACACCCCACCGCCGACCGACGAGCACCTCTTGTTGCAAAGTCTTAGAACTCATCGGGGATCCAAGATTCGTGATAAATACCACTCATTTTATCATCCTTCGTACATGTCTTCGAAATTCACAATCTCCATTTTCGCAAGGATGCTCGAGCACAAACTTGTTATTGGTATCATCGTGCATGTGACCACCGAAGTCAATTCCCATGTAGTGTCGAACAACCATGGTCCTCCACGGAGCCCCGCAAATAATTCTTCTCCCAATTTGATGAAGCCAAATCCCTTGAGAGAAACGAGGAAAGAGGACATGGTATCGAGCACCAAATGAACAACTCGGAAATCAAAAGTGCAGCGACCCCAAGGCTTCCTTAATGTTATGCGTTCCCGAAAACGCTCAAAGGACCAATGATAGGTGTGTCTACGCATTTGTCCGTGGCGCCGCCTCATCATTGTCGTATCGGTCTTGAAGGACTTTAGATAGTTTGATCCCATATTGAGTTGAGGAGAAAAGGGGGCACCCATTGGATTCAGTGCATGGGGACTTTGTACCGTAATCCTTGTTCGTAAATCAAATCTTCGTAGAATATCCCAACGGAGATGGCAATCAACCACAAGATATCGAAACAATTCAAGGAACAAGGTAATCAACAAGGGAAAATTTATATCGTAGGAACATCTTTGGGTGCCCAAAAAAGGCATGTTTTTGGTCCTTGGCGCTACCCCTTGATGGAGCCTCTACACGATCATGAGGTGAGGAAAACTCACAAAATTCGAAACCATATGAGGTGATGGGTGTGGGTCTCCACTCACCTAAGCCTCTGCTACCACAAAGAAAAAGCACCCTCACGGCTCCTTGATAAAAGATTCGATTGCCACAAAAATGAAAGGCTATCTATTTGAGGATGCATTTCCCAAAAGAATTGTTAACAAAATATTTGATAACTCCATATCATAAAGAATGCTTGGATATTAACTAAAAAAGGTGAAAAGAATTGATGAACATGTTTTCCCAAAGAGTATGTTCCTACATTAAATCAACAACAACAACAACAAAGCGAAGCAAGACAAAGACAACAAGATAAGATGGCCATGATCACCATAGGACCGCAACGTCCGTCAACTCCTTGTTTTCCAACCATTGGTTTGCACACTCTTCGTACAAATCCAACATCGTCTTGCAAGATACTCCACGAGTATCGTTCCACTTGTACATCCCAAGATATCCCCATGCACTGATCCATACATGTCACACCATGGCTAAAGAATAAGCACGGCGTATGTATGACAAGTCTCAGAGATTCAATAAAGGCATGCAATGCATAGTGAACATAACAACTCAATGAGCGATGCAATCGGGAATGGACATCAGTACAGATTGCGGAGCGAATTAACAGTGTTTGTTCTCTAACACTATTTTCAAATCCACAGAAAATTCTCGAATCACACATAGTAAATTTCTATGAAGTCTACAGTCGATTTCTGATCAGTTCTTCATGAAGAGAAAATATCATCGTCGACAGGAAATGTCGCCGCGACTCAGGTTGCGGAATTAACACGCACAGCGGCAACACCAGACACTGCAGCGATGCAGTGTTATGTACATTCAACAGAACAGAAGGCATCCCTCAGGAAAGGCAATTTTTCTTACTATGGTTGGTCGTGTGCAGTGTTTGCGTGCTGTGGTGCAGAGTGGGTCGTTTCCCTTGTTTTACGCGGTAGCGAGGTTGATTTGTCACCTCTATCGCTAGAACTAAGCGACTTAGACCTTAGGAATATTTTACGTAATTGGCACAGAACAGTACGTCTGCTGCATACGGATGTAGTTCCCGATCATGCGCTCTTCCCGGATTCTAGAACCCCTTCTTCAGTATCCACAATGCCTGCCCGTCGTGAGGAACAAGTGAAGATGGCAGAAGAGGAAGGTATGATATATCACTGTTGGGCGAGCGTCTCGCCGATGCATGCCAGCAGCAGTCCTCCCATCGTCGCCTACAGTGCCAAAGACGGAGGAGCCAAGAGAGCCGGAAGCAGGCAACGTGGAAGGTGTGGAGGCAGCGGAAGGAGGAGCAGCGGAGGAAGTCGCCGCTGCGGAAGAAGCGGGAGGAGAAGCGGCAGAAGGAGCACCATCACCAGCCGGAGAGGAAGCAAGAGGAGAAGAGACGGAGCAGGAATTGCCACAAGAACTCCCTGCAGGTTTGCCAGGAATTGCACGACACTACATTGTGACACTACATTACTACGCCTCACCATGGGAGCCTATCAAGTTCGTGCACCAGAGGCCCCCGGTAAATCAATAGTCAGGGGGTAGCCTATCAAGTTCGTGCATCAGAGGCCCTTGGTAAGTCAATAGTCAGGGGGTGGCCTATCAAGTTCGTGCATCAGAGACCCCCGGTAAGTCAATAGTCAGGGGGTGGCCTATCAAGTTCGTGCATCAGAGGCCCCTGGCAAATCGATAGTCAAGGGGTAGCCTATCAAGTTCGTGCATCAGAGGCCCCTGGCAAATCAATAGTCAGGGGGTAGCCTATCAAGTTCGTGCATCAGAGGCCGCTGGGAAATCAATAGTCAGGGGGTAGCCTATCAAGTTCGTGCATCAGAAGCCCTGATTATTGGTTTACCCAGGGCCTCTGATGCACGAACTTGATAGGCTACCCCCTGACTATTGATTTACCGGGGGCCTCTGATGCACGAACTTGATAGGCTACCCCCTGACTATTGATTTCCCAGCGGCCTCTGATGCACGAACTTGATAGGCTACCCCCTGACTATTGGTTTACCCAGGGCCTCTGATGCACGAACTTGATAGGCCTGCCCCTAACTATTGATTTACCGGGGGCCTCTGATGCACGAACTTGATAGGCCACCCCCTGACTATTGGTTTACCCAGGGCCTCTGATGCACGAACTTGATAAACCACCCCCTGACTATTGATTTACCGGGGGCCTCTAATGCACGAACTTGATAGGCTACCCCCTGACTATTGATTTACCAAGGGCCTCTGATGCACGAACTTGATAGGCTACCCCCTGACTATTGATTTGCCAGCGGCCTCTGATGCACGAACTTGATAGGCTACCCCCTGACTATTGGTTTACCCAGGGCCTCTGATGCACGAACTTGATAGGCCTGCCCGTAACTATTGATTTACCGGGGGCCTCTGATGCACGAACTTGATAGGCCACCCCCTGACTATTGGTTTACCCAGGGCCTCTGATGCACGAACTTGATAAACCACCCCCTGACTATTGATTTACCGGGGGCCTCTAATGCACGAACTTGATAGGCTACCCCCTGACTATTGATTTACCAAGGGCCTCTGATGCACGAACTTGATAGGCTACCCCCTGACTATTGATTTGCCAGCGGCCTCTGATGCACGAACTTGATAGGCTACCCCCTGACTATTGGTTTACCCTCTGCGTCGTATACTCCCCGACCCCCGTCCGCCCTCCTCCTCCGCTTGCTGTGCCATCACCCATGCAACCCCCTGTCCCATCGATCTGTTCCTCGTGCTGCAGACGAGGCAGCCAAGCTGGAGGCCGAGAAGAAAGCCGCTGCAGACGAGGCAGCCAAGCTGGAGGCCGAGAACAAAGCCGCTGCAGACAAGGCAGCCAAGCTGGAGGCGGAGAAGAAAGCCGCTGCAGACGAGGCAGCCAAGCTGGAGGCGGAGAATAAAGCCGCTGCAGGTGCTTCACCCCTCGGGCGGCACAGGCCATTGCCCAATCAACACACCCCGACCCATCTTAGCCCCTCTCGCACCCGCCATCTGACGAGTCCCACAGTCACCACCCATTACCACCACCGCGATCCTGGTCAACACATCAACAGTTCCAAAGGCACTTCTGATGCACGAACTTGATAGGCTACCCCCTGACTATTGACTTACCGGGGGCCTCTGATGCACGAACTTGATAGGCTACCCCCTGACTATTGACTTACCGGGGGCCCCTGATGCACGAACTTGATGGGCTACCCCCTGACTATTGATTTGCCAGGGGCCTCTGATGCACGAACTTGATAGGCTACCCCCTGACTATTGATTTGCCAGGGGCCTCTGATGCACGAACTTGATAGGCTACCCCCTGACTATTGGTTTACCCAGGGCCTCTGATGCACGAACTTGATAGGCCTGCCCGTAACTATTGATTTACCGGGGGCCTCTGATGCACGAGCTTGATAGGCCACCCCCTGACTATTGGTTTACCCAGGGCCTCTGATGCACGAACTTGATAGGCTACCCCCTGACTATTGATTTACCGGGGGCCTCTGATGCACGAACTTGATAGGCTACCCCCTGATTATTGATTTACCCAGGGCCTCTGATGCACGAACTTGATAGGCTACCCCCTGACTATTGATTTACCGGGGGCCTCTGATGCACGAACTTGATAGGCTACCCCCTGACTATTGATTTACCAAGGGCCTCTGATGCACGAACTTGATAGGCTACCCCCTGACTATTGGTTTACCCTCTGCGTCGTATACTCCCCGACCCCCGTCCGCCCTCCTCCTCCGCTTGCTGTGCCATCACCCATGCAACCCCCTGCCCCATCCATCTGTTCCTCGTGCTGCAGACAAGGCAGCCAAGCTGGAGGCCGAGAACAAAGCCGCTGCAGACAAGGCAGCCAAGCTGGAGGCCGAGAAGAAAGCCGCTGCAGACGAGGCAGCCAAGCTGGAGGCCGAGAACAAAGCCGCTGCAGACAAGGCAGCCAAGCTGGAGGCCGAGAACAAAGCCGCTGCAGACGAGGCAGCCAAGCTGGAGGCCGAGAAGAAAGCCGCTGCAGACGAGGCAGCCAAGCTGGGGGCCGAGAACAAAGCCGCTGCAGACGAGGCAGCCAAGCTGGAGGCCGAGAACAAAGCCGCTGCAGACGAAGCAGCCAAGCTGGAGGCCGAGAAGAAAGCCGCTGCAGACGAGGCAGCCAAGCTGGAGGCGGAGAAGAAAGCCGCTGCAGGTGCCCCACCCCTCGGGCGGCACAGGCCATTGCCCAATCAACACACCCCGACCCATCTTAGCCCCTCTCGCACCCGCCATCTGACGAGTCCCACAGTCACCACCCACTACCACCACCGCGATCCTGGTCAACACATCAACAGTTCCAAAGGCACTTCTGATGCACGAACTTGATAGGCTACCCCCTGACTATTGACTTACCGGGGGCCTCTGATGCACGAACTTGATAGGCTACCCCCTGACTATTGATTTGCCAGCGGCCTCTGATGCACGAACTTGATAGGCTACCCCCTGATTATTGATTTACCGGGGGCCTCTGATGCACGAACTTGATAGGCTACCCCCTGACTATTGATTTACCGCCCCTGATGCACGACATTGCTAGGCTGGTCCTTGCAATAGAACGCACATCCTCTGATCCAGGTGCAGCTGAAGCCGAAGTGGAGGAAGCAGCGGAGGAGGGCGAAGAAGGAGCAGAAGCGGAGGGTGAAGGGGCAGAAGCAGGTCTGCCACTGATTGCACAACACCACTGATGATCAACCTTGATAGGCTACCCCCTAATAACTGATTCACAAAGACTCTCATAAACGAAACCATATGCCTGCACCTATAGGTCCTGCGAGTCCAGTGTCGGCGACGACGAAGGAAACGGTGGCCGAGCTGCTGGCCGGGTTCGAGTCGGACGAGGGGGCGGACGAGGGGGAGGATTGGTGGAGGACGGCGGGGCACAGGGAGAAGCCGCAGCGGGAGAAGAAGAGGAAGGCGTCCTGGGACCTGCACCGAGGGGATGTGAGAGAACTTGGTATGTAATTACATGCGTAAGTGTTTTCTTCTGCTGCTGTGCTTCTTGAGAATTTAACTCTGATCCTTGCTGTTTGTATTCAGTTCTCGGCAAGAGGGAAAGGGGAGAGGAGCCCGCGGAGAAGTGGGCTTATGAGAAGGAGCGAAGCCCAAGCCCAAGTCCTGAACGCCAGCTTCTTGGAGAAGGCTCGCCCAGCCCCGGGCCCCAGTCGCCGGTGGTCAGCCCAACCCCGACCGACGTGTTGGTGGAGGAGGAGGAGGAGGAGGAGGAGGCAAAGAAAACGGAGGAGGAGAAGGGGAAGGAGAAGGACACCGAGACTGCGGAGGCGGAGGGTGGGCGGAAGGGGGCAGAAGCGGGGGGCGGGGGGGTTGCCAAGCAACCGGAGGGGGTCACAACGGGGAGCCGAAGCACAACGAAACGCCGACTGAGGGACACGGGGGCGGCGGAGGCCAAGCAACCGGAGGGGGTAACAACGAGGGGTCAAAAACGCCGAGCCACGGACACGGGGGCGGGGGAGGGGGAGGGGCAACGGGCGGTGGTGGAGCGGCCGCATTTTGTTATGGGGAAGCACCTCCACATCGTGGAGTCCACGATTGGGGAAGGCCGGGGGGTGAAAACGAAGGTGGATATTGCGGCGGACACCTGCCTGGGGGAGTACAAGGGGGAAAGGATTGAAGGGACGGCACCGGATTGCCTGACGGGTAGGGGGGATAAGGTTTTGTGCATCAAGGGCGGGGGGGCAGATTCAAAGACTGGGAGGGGGGTTTGGGTGGACGGGGGTAAAAGGGAGAATATTTTTAGCCGTATCAACGCTCGCCCTCGCCAGGAGGATTGCGACGTGATCATCCACCTGGATGACGGTACCCCCAGGGTTTGGACCCGGCGGGACGTGAAGGCGGGTACCGAGCTGGCCATGTTCTATGGCGTAAATTACCCATTGCCCCCTTCGCCTCCACCTGCTGATGCTGCTGACCCTGATGAACCTGCTGCAGAAGGTTCCAACCAGCCAGTTCTAACCACCCAGAACATTCTTCCCAGCGCCTCTGCCCTGCCTGCAGGGCAACTGTATGCTGATGACGGGTCCCTGGTGGGTCGCCAGTATTTTTCTTCGAAGGTGACCTACCCCAGCCAGGCCACCGTGACCCATGTTGATGGGGGGCAGTTTATTGTCAGGAAGGGGGACAGGGTGCGTCTGCTGTGGTCCGAGATGGGGGGGCCGAACTTGACACAGGTTGAAAGCCGGACCTGTTGTTTCAAGATGGACTGGCGGACGGGGAGGTTCGTCAGGCCGTTGACCACGGTCTGGGGTGACCAGGATTCTTTGGGGGGCGACTTCATCACGGCTGGGTCGCGACTTGCAGGCGTTTACCCTCCCTGGTTTTGTTACGAGTTCGAGGGGGCTGCTCCTGGGGGTGTCGTAGAAATGGTGTTTGTGGGTGGTAAGTGGGAGGTGATTTCGGTGCAGAATAGGAAGGACGTGTACGGCCAGACGGGTCAGTGGCTGCAGGTCGGAATCGACCTCAGGGGGTATGATGCGGAATACCAAGCTGCAGCGCGTGGTATCCGCCAGAAGACATTTTTTGTCCGGGCAGAGAGGGCTATGGGCGTCGACAGCCGGTGGGAGGCGACGCTGGATTGGGCTGAGTGGCGGGCGGAGCACCT
Source organism: Eutreptiella sp. 'Long Island Sound 2002' (assembly GCA_964036045.1). Taxonomy (NCBI): domain Eukaryota; phylum Euglenozoa; class Euglenophyceae; order Eutreptiales; family Eutreptiaceae; genus Eutreptiella; species Eutreptiella sp. 'Long Island Sound 2002'. The sequence goes on along the minus strand of OZ038379.1, from coordinate 87,206,153 downwards.
GGTAGCTCCGCCTGGCAAAAAAACGATCAAGACCCAGGACAAGTCCGTGTACGAGAGGGTGAAGGACAGGGTGTATGGGCATGTCCTTTGCAGGGTTAATGGTCATGCCATTAAGCTCGTCGACGGCGGTGGAGGGACTGGGGGAGGGATGGGCCACTGCATCTCGGTCATTGCCGAGTGCAGCAAGGATTCGAGGGGCAAGTCCAGCTGGTTTCTGCTGGTCTGGGAAGCTGGAGGCTTGGATTCGCCGAGGATCAGGCGGATCTGTCAGGTGGTGGTGGACAGGGCGCTGGCTAAGATGCCTGATCTGCAGTCGCGGATCGAGCATTGGGGAAAGAGCTCGACCGTCAGCCCCCCCTGCGGCGTTGAGCCTGACGAGCCCAAGGCAAAGAGGGCTCGTGTCGATGGGGGTCCGTACCGTTGCACCTTTGCAACGGCAAATTTTTTTAAAGAGTTCATTCGTAGGGGGTCGTTGCCGGTGCAGGGAGCAGGTTTGAGGCAGCAGTTTGACGTTCGGGATCCAAGTTTTTGTTGGACAACTCTGTCCAAGTTTGTTGTTTGGGGGGGGAAATGGCAGATGAAGAGGTCTGTCCCCGTTCAGAAGGCGAAGGCTGAGGTGGAGGAGATGCTCAGCAAGGGCAATCCGACGCAGTGGCTCCTGCCACCAGAAAAGGCCGTCCCCTATCTCCCCCTCGCTCTGGTCGACTCCGACCAGTGCACCCCCCCTTTCACCTTCTGTCGGCCCGACTCCAAGGGCCGACTCAGCAGTTTTGAAGCCTTCTGGGTCCCGAACGTCAATCAGAAGCGGCTTGCAGGGGGTAGGAACTTTCGGGAGGTGGAGCGGGAAACCAAAAAGGGGGGAACCACCCAAGTTGCATGGGTGGTCTATCTCCCCGATGAGACCGCCATTGGGTTGGAGGATCAGTGGGGGGGCTCGCGCGAGGGTTCCGGTAACCCTAATTGGAAGCGCTAGAAGTTTTTCTAGTGCTTGCATTGTGAAGTGGTTTGGGCAGTAAGATGATGGCGTGTGTAGTGGCAGAGCGCATCGCCGGACCAAGACTGAGATCTGAACCCACGCATTGCAGGCTCCGCGATTTTCTTCTACGGCGGGGGGGTCAGCAGACTGCTGTTTGCTTGGCATATTTTACCCTTGATACCGGTTCCCGGACCCAGATATAATATTGAAAGGCCAGGCTCCATTGCATTCTGTTCCTTTCTCTGCGCGGTGAATTCTGTTTGACCTCCTACTGACCTCCTACCTGATACGCGCTTGTCTAGCCCTGTGACTTTCTCTTTGGCGCTATTGGGGTGTTTGTTCATTTTTTGGAGCCAAAGGGCACCCTATTTCGTCTCATTTGACCTGATCTTGACCGGATCCCAGTGCTTACTTTCCATCTGGTTTCACCAGGTGAGACAGATTGCAGGTACAGGTACTGGTTTCTGTTACCGCAGGTGTTGTTACAACACGCTATTTTTTAGCCTCAAGAGTATTATTCAGATCTACCCCATTTCGTCTGATTTGACTGGTTTGACCGGACCGAACCCTTTTCCTTTGTCCAACCTTGAGAGTAATGGCTGATACAGGCTACAAAGACACCACAGCTACAGTGCGTTTGCGTCGTTTGCTTCTTAGTTGCGTGGGTGCGGTTAAGGGAACTCGAATTTTGAACCCAAATGGGTTCAAGAGAATTATACAGACCCAACCCACGTTGTAAGTGGGCATGAACCTTGTTCCTGACCTTAAAAACAGGTCAGAAGGGACCTGGGAAACGGCGCTGGCCAATTAGTGCAGGTAAGGCAGCTACCGAGGCTAGGGGAAGGTACGTGACGCCACAGATGTGCGGATCCTGTGTGGTCACACCCCGGGAACCTCGAGTGCCAGAGGGTCCCCCTACAGGGGGGCGATAACAAAGCTACGGCACCCTCTGGGCCGAATCCCAGCCAGCGAGTTTTGTTTCCAGGTTACCGGCCAGTTTTTATGGTTTACCCCCACGTGCTTATAAGTGTCAGTTAGCGTTGTCGTCATCAGCCTGATTCTGACTCCCCATATGTTTCTCCCGTTTAACCCAAGTGTGAACAAATGCTAGTGGATCCTTGAAAATGATGTACTGGATTCGCACATTTTACTTGCTCAATCCTTCTGCTATTGATTTGTTTCGTTCCCTTGCCTGTCGTGCTTGGGCCTGTGAATGATTCATGATTCAATCACCAATTGAGTTGATGCCCGTCGTACATCAGACGCCCCAGTGTTCCCCCCTTTTACCCCTTTACTCCCCCCTACGCTCCCCCCCCCCGGGCCCTCCCAAACCTCCCCTCCAACCCCCCCAAGCCCCCCCACCCCTCTCCCCCCTACGCCCCTCCAGCTTTTCCAACATCCTCCTCCCCCGCCCCCCCCCCCCCGCACCCTCCTCCCATCCCGGGGCCCCCCCAATTCCCCCTCCAACCCCCCAAGCCCCCCAACCCTCCCCCCTCCCCTCCCTCCCCTCCCCCCCAGCTCAGCCCTCACCTCCCCCTCCACCCCCCCTCATCCCCCCGCATCCTTCAAGGCTGGGGAGGGCAATGTCTTGCCATACATGAGTCAGACGGTAACCTATCAAGTTCGTGCATCAGAGGCCCCGGGTGAATCAATAGTCAGGGGGTAGCCTATCAAGTTCGTGCATCAGAGGCCCTTGTTGACTCAATAGTCAGGGGGTAGCCTATCAAGTTCGTGCATCAGAGGCCCCCGGTAAATGAACAGTCAGGGGGTAGCCTATCAAGTTCGTGCATCAGAGGCCCCTGGTAAGTCAATAGTCAGGGGGTGGCCTATCAAGTTCGTGCATCAGAGGCCCCTGGTAAATCAATAATCAGGGGGTAGCCTATCAAGTTCGTGCATCAGAGGCCCCAGGTAGATCAATAGTCAGGGGGTAGCCTATCAAGTTCGTGCATCAGAGGCCCTTGTTGACTCCATAATCAGGGGCTAGCCTATCAAGTTCGTGCATCAGAGGCCCCCGGTAAATCAATAATCAGGGGGTAGCCTATCAAGTTCGTGCATCAGAGGCCCGTGGTAAATCAATAGTCAGAGGGTAGCCTATCAGGTTCGTGCATCAGAGGCCCTGGTAAATCAATAGTCAGGGGGTGGCCTATCAAGTTCGTGCATCAGAGGCCCCCAGTAAATGAACAGTCAGGGGGTAGCCTATCAAGTTCGTGCATCAGAGGCCCCTGGTAAGTGAATAGTCAGGGGGTGGCCTATCAAGTTCGTGCATCAGAGGCCCCCAGTAAATGAACAGTCAGGGGGTAGCCTATCAAGTTCGTGCATCAGAGGCCCCTGGTAAGTCAATAGTCAGGGGGTGGCCTATCAAGTTCGTGCATCAGAGGCCCCCAGTAAATGAACAGTCAGGGGGTAGCCTATCAAGTTCGTGCATCAGGGGCCCCTGGTAAATCAATAGTCAGGGGGTGGCCTATCAAGTTCGTGCATCAGAGGCCCCCAGTAAATGAACAGTCAGGGGGTAGCCTATCAAGTTCGTGCATCAGAGGCCCCTGGTAAGTGAATAGTCAGGGGGTGGCCTATCAAGTTCGTGCATCAGAGGCCCACAGTAAATGAACAGTCAGGGGGTAGCCTATCAAGTTCGTGCATCAGAGGCCCCTGGTAAGTGAATAGTCAGGGGGTGGCCTATCAAGTTCGTGCATCAGAGGCCCCCAGTAAATGAACAGTCAGGGGGTAGCCTATCAAGTTCGTGCATCAGAGGCCCTTGGTAAATCAATAGTCAGGGGGTGGCCTATCAAGTTCGTGCATCAGAGGCCCCTGGAAAATCAATAATCAGGGGGTAGCCTATCAAGTTCGTGCATCAGAGGCCCCAGGTAGATCAATAGTCAGGGGGTAGCCTATCAAGTTCGTGCATCAGAGGCCCTTGTTGACTCCATAATCAGGGGGTAGCCTATCAAGTTTGTGCATCAGAGGCCCCCGGTAAATCAATAATCAGGGGGTGGCCTATCAAGTTCGTGCATCAGAGGCCCTGGGTAAATCAATAGTCAGAGGGTAGCCTATCAAGTTTGTGCATCAGAGGCCCTGGTAAATCAATAGTCAGGGGGTGGCCTATCAAGTTCGTGCATCAGAGGACCTTTGTGAATCAATAATGGGGGTTAGCCTCTCACGTTCATCTCTCGTTGTAGACATGTCCATCTTAATGCTTTTGCTCTGCGCAATCTGCGATGTCGGCTGGAGCCTTGTGGGGCTGACCATAGTCCTTTGTGGTCTCGTTTCGGCCGCTGTTGTTCTCTCCCTTCTCCATCGGAGGCATCGTAGACACCACCAACGGCGGCGAAGACGCTCACCGTGTCAACTACTCCACAAGGGACGATGTGCGAGGAAGGAGATCCCCATTTTCGTGGCACTCCCCGACAGAACCCTCGTTCTGTGTGTGCCTAAGGATATCAGTGAGGCTGCCATCTCAGATCTGGTGAGGATCATCACTGGTGTGCCCGTTCAAGATCAGCGAATTTGTAGAGTTTCACGCAGAACCGGTGACTGGGTCCGTAACGAACGGGTTCTTGTCCTGTTTCGTCTCCGCGGTGGTGTTGCATGGAACTGCATCCCGCTGCAGGATCAAACCGCAGACTTCCTTCGAACCAACTGTTGGTCCCTCCACACGTCCATGGGCCACCCTACCCCCGCCCAGATGACCTTGCTTTTTGAGGGTGTATATGACGATCCATTTTGTGCGACCTTGAGATCTGTTTCTTCATCAATGTTGGACAACGTCAAAACGGAACCCGCGGAAGTGGCAGTTTCATCCAGACCTGCCCCCGTAAGAAACCCCCCTGCCATCCTATCTCCAACCCCGGCATCTGACTCGGGACCCACGGAATCTACGGATCCGGCCCCCTTAATTAAGCATGAGTTTAGTGCCGCCCAGTCACCGCGTTCTGATCCTAAACCTCATCTCGACATCCCCCCCCGCAAACGCGTGAAACGCGAAGCCCATTGTCCCTCCGAGCACTCCCCCCGACGTGGAGACGAGGTTGGCTGCACCTTCCGGTCCCATACCGAAGCTGTTGCATACCTGAATAAGATTCGGGGGGAGTTGGCAATACATAACAGCGTTACCAGCAAGTCTGCAGGGGGGAGTAATTGGGCACGTATTGGTTGTCGCATTTGGGGACGCCTAAAACAACACGGGCCCCTAAAGGAGACCAGTAGAGCACGCCCAGAAAAGCATCCCCGGCCTCTCACGAAGTCTGATTTGTGTCCATATGGTGCAACGCTAACCCATGATGCTGGCACGGGCCTGTGGAAGCTAACCGAGTGTAATTGGGACCACTCTGACCATTGGTGGCCTGACGAGGAGGAGGCCCCCCCACTGGACAAATCAGCCCTCCCTGATGAGCTCTGGCACGACATTGAGCGGGCGTATGAGCACCGTGAAATGCCGGGGCAAATTCTTATAAATTTGAGGAAGAAATATAGCGAGGACGCGTACCCAGCAATCAAAGGGTTTTCAACCCAGCACATCCAAAATTTTTTCACGTCCATCGAACGCAAGATGGGCCCAAATGATCTTGCACGTTTGATTAACCACCTGAAAATGCTCAAACAGGCAGATCCTGCCTGGTATTTCAATCATGAAGCCCCTGACCCAGTCACTGGTGTTGTACGAAGATGGTTTTTTATGACGCCAGAGCAAGTAAAAAACGCCAGAAAATATGCACAAGTCATTTTTGAAGACAACACGTACAAATCGAATCGGTACGGCGAGGCATTGGCCCTGTTTTGCGGTATCAACGAACATGGCCAAACCCTTCTCCTGGCTCAGGGCTGCATGCCAAGCAGTGAAAATGCAGAGGATTATGAGTGGCTCTGGCAGGAGTGGATAAAGGCAACCGGTTGTGCACCCCGCGTTTTGTTCAGTGATGCTGCATACGCCCTCTTGGGGTCCGTTCCCAGGGTTTTCCCCCCGGACCGAACTGCTCACTTCCTCTGCCTTTTTCACATTTACAAAAATCTTACCGAAAACTGCCGAAACTCCCTCGAGCAACACGATTTCACTGCTCTTGAGAGCGCCATCCGACAGGTTCAGGAGTGCCCAGATAAGGACGCTGCTGATATTCTCTGGCGCAAAATTCTGGAGGACCCCCGCTGGAAAACTGTGAAGGACTACCTTGGAGTCAGATCCCCCCTACATCGTCTTGACCGTTGGTGTGTTGCATGGCAGATAGAAGTTTTTACCTTCGGCTGCAAGTCCACACAGAGGGCTGAGTCTTTGAATTGCCGCATAAAGCGCCACCTAACCACAAGAAAAGGTTACTACCACATTTTTTTATCTGTTTTGCACTTGCTCTCCAAGGAGGGCTATAAACTTGAATATACTGAAATGGTGAATCAGCGGCACGCCAATCACCAAATAGCTAACCGGACCTTCCCAATCTATGTCAAGTTCGTTTCAGGCAAGGTGACAAGCTGGGCGTTTGATAGAATGCTCCAGCAGATGAATGCTTCAACTGCGTACCTCGTGTATGAGTATGACATGTCCAGGGAGGCCCAATATATAGTTGCTAACAGGGCGGCACCCTTATGGAACTATGATCGACAGTGTCACGATTCACTTGAGACGGAGTTGGTAGACCTACCGAGATTCTGTGCGATCTCCAATCGTGTGCACCAAATCCAAGGCAAAAATATAGTTTATGAGGTAAAGCGAAGTGAATCCAGCTGCACTTCGCGTTACATGAACTGTCCACATTATGTTTGTCTGTTCGAGCCATTGGCTGAGGATGGTGCCTATACGAAGTTTTGGTGTAGTTGTGGACTTGCTGTCCGAGTCGGGCATCCATGTCGTCACTATTTTGCTGTTTTGCATCATCGGTCATCTTCAGTCGGCTTCCATCTTGGGTTGTTCAATCCAATTTTTATTTTAAAACAATTTCAGACTGCAACTCAGGTCCTTGTCAGTGCCAAATGCAGCAGCCAACGCCTCCCCCTACCCACAGTGCAGGTACCCGTGGCAATCCATGCTACAGACGATGACATTATATTGACCGACATCTCCTCGTGGGCTGATTTGCCAGCCAGAACGAAACGCGAGCAGATTGTCCGCTCCCTTGGGAACCTGCAGTCCCGGATGCGTCAATATATAAATAATGTGGATCGAGTGGCAACTCATCTTTCCGACCAGGGACAGGATGCAGGGGGCCTTTCTCGAAGAAGAGGAGAGGCTACTGAACCAATTTGTGGACATGCGAGCCTCCTCCACACAGGTCCATGTGGCAGGTGCACAAGCACCACGACCTGTTCCCCCGCCGGTGGCCGCCAAGCGAACCGTGCAGCCAACTGTCAGGAAGGCCGCTAAGCGAGGGGATGGTCCAAAGGGTGCTACAAAGGGAAGAGGTAGGGGTCAGGGTAGGGGTAGCGGTCCGCCGCTGAAGGAAGAGCTGAATGCTGCCCTTGAGCTTTCAGATGCGCTAACCACCGTGAATCAGGCTCCTGGGGGCCTGAGTGCGCAGCAGGCCGCGTATAATGATCAATTGCATGCACACATTCACAATATGGTTGACTCGGCTGACTCGGTTGATACTCGCTTGGCTCAGTTGTATGCTCTGGCTGCATGTGGGGAACAACTTTCGCCAGCTGAGTTGCATCAGTGTAAGCAGCTTTGGGAGTGGCGGGCTCAAGTGTCGAAGAACTAAGGACATTTCAAATTTCAAGTCTGAGTTTATGTTCCATGCCTTCACGGTTCGCCTGTGTAAGGTTGGGTTATGCCTCCATGGCCCCCAGTTTTGAGCTACGGCTCCACAATGTATACTACTTTCATCATCGGGAAGCACATCTCTTGCACATTGTTTTACACATTCTTTTGCACATTGCACAAAAAAAGATGGAACAATGCTTTCTTCGTGCCAAGTGTGCAAGGGCAGGTGAGGGACGGAATTTCCAGTGACAACATAGTGTGCAAGTCGATGGTTGGATCGGTGGGGGGACACTTGTGTGTGAGTAGGAGGGAGTTGAAAATGAGTAGGAGGGAGTGGATTTTCACTTGGAGGGAGTTGAAAATGAGCAGCAGGGAGTTGAAAATGAGCAGGGGGGAGTGGATTTTCACTTGGAGGGGGTTGAAAATGAGCAGGGGGGAGTTGAAAATGAGTAGGAGGGAGTTGAAAATGAGTAGGAGGGAGTGGATTTTCACTTGGAGGGGGTTGGAAATGAGCAGGGGGGAGTTGAAAATGAGTAGGAGGGAGTTGAAAATGAGTAGGAGGGAGTGGATTTTCACTTTGAGGGAGTTGAAAATGAGCAGGGGGGAGTTGACAATGAGTAGGAGGGAGTTGAAAATGAGTAGGAGGGAGTGGATTTTCACTTGGAGGGAGTTGAAAATGAGCAGGGGGGAGTTGAAAATGAGTAGGAGGGAGTTGAAAATGAGTAGGAGGGAGTGGATTTTCACTTGGAGGGAGTTGAAAATGAGTAGGAGGGAGTTGAAAATGAGTAGGAGGGAGTGGATTTTCACTTGGAGGGAGTTGAAAATGAGCAGGGGGGAGTTGACAATGAGTAGGAGGGAGTTGAAAATGAGTAGGAGGGAGTGGATTTTCACTTGGAGGGAGTTGAAAATGAGCAGGGGGGAGTTGAAAATGAGTAGGAGGGAGTTGAAAATGAGTAGGAGGGAGTGGATTTTCACTTGGAGGGAGTTGAAAATGAGTAGGAGGGAGTTGAAAATGAGTAGGAGGGAGTGGATTTTCACTTGGAGGGAGTTGAAAATGAGCAGGGGGGAGTTGAAAATGAGTAGGAGGGAGTTGAAAATGAGTAGGAGGGAGTGGATTTTCACTTGGAGGGAGTTGAAAATGAGCAGAGGGGAGTTGAAAATGAGTAGGAGGGAGTGGATTTTCACTTGCAGGGAGTTGAAAATGAGCAGGGGGGAGTTGAAAATGAGTAGGAGGGAGTTGAAAATGAGTAGGAGGGAGTGGATTTTCACTTGGAGGGAGTTGAAAATGAGTAGGAGGGAGTTGAAAATGAGTAGGAGGGAGTGGATTTTCACTTGGAGGGAGTTGAAAATGAGCAGGGGGGAGTTGACAATGAGTAGGAGGGAGTTGAAAATGAGTAGGAGGGAGTGGATTTTCACTTGGAGGGAGTTGAAAATGAGCAGGGGGGAGTTGAAAATGAGTAGGAGGGAGTGGATTTTCACTTGCAGGGAGTTGAAAATGAGCAGGGGGGAGTTGAAAATGAGTAGGAGGGAGTGGATTTTGACTTGGAGGGAGTTGAAAATGAGCAGGGGGGAGTTGAAAATGAGTAGGAGGGAGTACAAAATGAGTAGGAGGGAGTGGATTTACCAGTAAGGTATCGTTCCCTTATCTGGCGATAAAATAATGCAATTATTTTATAAATTTGGGCTGCAGAACGGTTCAAAACATCCTTGTCGCCTTTTAGCAGAAGATCAGTTGCAGTAGATCAGTTGCAGTCGTTTTTTCGGTTGTCGTAAATGCGCGTGTCGCCTGTTCGTGCGCAGTCTTTCGCAGTCTGCTAGGGCCGCAGTCTGCATACCGTCACCGGCTTATGCCGCCCCCGGCGTGAGGAGTGAGCAGGGGGACGGACGCCGGATCGTCTTGCTGTTGGTAGCCCTGAAAGACGTCCCCCAACAGAAACAGGAGGGCGGCCAGCGGGACGAACGGCATGCACAGCCCCGGGTTGGCCCCGCAGGCAGGCAGGCAGGCAGACAAAAGTCCCAGCTAAGTACACTTAGCTCTTCGCCACATCGTTCAGCAATCAGATAAGACCATGCGAAGACCATGGCATGCTTTGTTGTGCCCGGGTCTTTGTGCTTGTACGTTTGATGTGAAGTCAAAGACAATCGGCTCCATGAAAAAGTAAACAATAAATAAGGACGCCTCTGAATGAAATAAAGGAAAAAGCAGTGGAAGAATATTGCTGGCTGCATGTGGCTGCATGCTCCACAACCTCGACCAGCCCCCCTGGCCAGGTCATAGCATATGCTTGGGGAAAATCGTGCAATATTCCCACTGAGAAGAACTCAAGGGCAAAGGGGTAAAGACCACAGGGAAAGAAACAGTACTGGAGCGTTGTCCGTTTGCAGAGTATTTGGGGAAACCACCATTATACTGTTTTAACTTTTTTTTGCAGTATGCCATTTGCTCACTTGCCACTTGCGAGTTGTTCCAGTGATAAATTGTATCACTCCACACAGTGTGCGAAATCCTGCTTTTTGCAGAATAATTTGCAGGTGTTTGGTGAGCGATTCTCGCAGTTGACCGTTTGATCTGCCGGTGCTGTTCGAGCACAGTGTAGGAGAGTCTTCCAAAGTGAAGGGGATTCCCCTTCACAGCGAACGCTTAGCTACGTGACTTATGTGTCTCCTTCAAGAAAACGCTTGCCAAGAAGACAAGACGCGTGACATTATAGTTGGATTGGTTGGCAGGTGTGCACATTGGGTATCCGCTTCCAGTTGGTAGGGCGTCCAAGTCATGCTCCAACTGCTTCGCGAAGACTTCTCCAGTGTGGCTTCAATGTAGGTGTCCACACTTCCAAATCAACGGAGACGCGGTGTGTGTTCTGGATGCGCCCGGACAGTTCCTATCGAGGCTGAAAAAGCAGATTTCTGGGTCTTGTAAACGTGTCATTATTGCTGCGCTATACTTGGGGACCGACGAGGAAGAGCAAGTTTTGGTTGATACGCTAAGGGAAGCCGTCGTCAAAAATAAGGTGTGGGGGGCAACAAAGTGCTTCATTGCTGTTTCGCTAGCAACATCATCCTGACTCCTAATCTGCTCTATCTCCTGTCTCTGGGTCCAAGTTATGTCCAGGTTCAATCTTTTTTTGTATGATAGCTCGACAACTATTGTTTTATGACGAGCAAAATTACCGAGAGCCTGTACTGTTGGATGATACTATCGCCCAAGTAATTAGGTTGGTCTGTCCGGTAATCGTGGCTAGCCTGGCGGCAACAAAACCACACACGTTATGTCTCCTGTGCTGCGTGTCACACCATACGTTGAGCTTTGAAATTTTCTTGGTTGACTGGGAAGTAGTGTCATCATCCAACAGGTTGTGTTGTTCGGTTTGTGCCCAGCACAACTCCCACGCGGGGCATGGTGGCTGGCCGCCGTGCTAGTATCATTGACTGAACAGGGGGAAGCATGGACGGTGGCGATGCAACTCGCTTGCTTGGTGGTGCCATTTCGGGGCACCGGTGCCCAAAAATTACCTGCAACTCGCCTTGGCAGCATGTTCTGTTGGAGCTGTCAAGCTGGGAAGCAAAATCCGAAAACAGAAACGTGCCATCCGGAAGCAATTGAAAGCTTGCCTGTACACTCCCCCACAGGATCTCCGCGTCACGCTCCTTTTCGACCGCACTCGGTCCCTGCGATGCTCGAAGGATGCGCTGTACAAGAGCACTCTCCACCTCCTCTTCCCGCTCGTAAAATCTCATCCGGATCGTGTGGTGGCATATTTTTACCAAACGCCGTTACTGACGCCGCTACTGCAAAAGTGGCTTCCGTCGCGTTTCCAAGAAGTTGTAGGTAGCCCCTTATACTCCTGCCCCAAAACTCACTTCGAATCCACTCGCTCGTGCTTTCGCCCCCTACTCGCAAATTCCGTTGTGGGATCGCGGCCTCAACCAAAAACGCAGCTGGAATCCGACCCGTTGTCCTCCTCTCCAACGTATCGCGTGCCTTCGTCGTGAAGCAACAAACCGGTCTCCCTGTTAACCCCGCAATTGCAGTCCGTCCCTCAACTACGAAGTCGTCCGCAAGTTTCCAAGCGCTGCCTGCGGTCCTAAACTACGTCCTCGTTTCTCTCGCTCTAGGAGTGCAACATTTGAAGGTGTTCATTGGGGATGAAGACATTATTCTCTCAGGGGCCAACTTATCCGACCAATATTTCACCAACCGTCAAGATAGGTATCCCTATCGTCCAGTTCTCCGGATGTGTGCGCCTGATGTGCTCGCTTTGCCCTTTGCGTTGCAATGTGCAACGCTTTCCCAGAGTCAGAACCCTGGTCCGTTCAATAGGCCTGGTCATCGTCTTCCCATCTAAAGGTCACGTTTCGAACTCACACGACGTCTGAAAGCTGCACAGTTATGCGTCACACGTCTTCTGCGCCTCGCTGATCGTTTCCCTGGTTTTTACACGAGTAAGGTCACCAGGAGCCTCTTGGTTGCTGCTGTGCCTCAGATATGTGCAATTCCGTGGATGCCCGGGTTTGACCGATTGGTACGCACGGTTGGTGACAGCTGTCTGCCGCTTCTCGTACCCCATGTGCCCTCGTCGCATTGGGTTCCTCCTGCCATTGGCCACCAGCATTGATCCCACAGGCAACCCCTCTGGTTTCAAGGCATTTGCCAGGGACCAGTTGCTGCCTCTCCTCAGCCCGATGCCTCCCAATCCCATGGACGCGGACCTCGACACTTGGGTGTGTTTGCTTGCACGTTAAATCTACGAAACAATGTTCGACCTGTTTGACCTGGGTATAGCAGTGGGCGGCTCCAAACGCAGGTTGGCTGACACAGAAACGGAACCCAAACCACCTAGGACGTGGCGTAGGTGACGGTACAGTGGCGGAGCGGGGCAAACAGTCGCGGTTGGTGCAGTGGACAAAGCAGGAGAAGAGCTGAAACGAGGTTGGGATAGGGCACAAGGGCACATGCGTGAGTGAGTTTCATCTGCATGGGGGCATGGTTGAAATGACACAAGTTGACCATTGTTGATGGACAGGTGTTCCCCACTATTCAACTGGGGCCTGTGCAGATCACTCATGATGAGGAGGTGACGTCATATGTGGTATTCAAGTGCAGCGAGGATGCAGGTATGTAGGTTTGGAACATCGGTTTGGGAGAGAGGGGTGTTGCGTTTGCATGCTTATTCAGCTATTTCAAACATCAGTGACGCTTTGCAGCCCTTTGTCTTTTCCCCACACCCTCTGTTTGGTGCCCCTGTTCGCTTGTTGTACTGAATTGGGCTGCCCAGGGCTTTCTCTTTACAATCTCTGCTTTCTTGCTGCAGGAGATAATTTGTACATGGCTTCTCCATACTTCAACATCGCCGGGTGCTATTTGCCCCTTCTCTTAGCCTCCCACAGCAAGGGCAACCTCCACGTTATTACCGCCCATCCAAAAGCGAATGGCTTTTATGGTGCCAGTGGCATTGCAGGGCACATCCCCAGCCTGTATCTCTTAATGGCCCAAGAGTTTCTGCAGGCAGTGACAGATGCTGCACAAGCGCACCGCGTGGCACTTTGCGAGTTTGCCCGTAAGGGCTGGACATTCCATGCCAAAGGATTGTGGTTCAGCCCCAGCCGTCATGAATGTGGCGGACAGGGCTCTCAGGTGGCACTGACCACCATTGGCAGCTCAAATTGGGGGGAGCGGTCATGCGTGCGCGATTTGGAGAGTCAGGTGGTAGTGGTCACAAGCAACGCCCGCCTGCGGGCTGGTCTAGGCATGGAGTGCACTCGCATCTTTGCCCACGGGCAGGCAGCTGGACCAGAACGCTTCAAATCGGCTGATCTGCAGGCAATCCCGTTGTGGTTGCGGTTGGTGGCACGGCTGGGCAGGTCTTTCTTATGAGGGGACATCATTTTCGGCCCACATCTGAGGACTGGTCTAATCCTAACCTGGGCGAATTGGGAGTTATGTCTATGATGGGGACGCTGGGGAGTAATTGGTTATATTCTATTGCCTTCGGCAAGTCCACCTCGCAGAGAATCTACTCCAAGCAACGCACACACAAAATAGGGGAAAAAACGACATACATACGGCCTAAGACATGCTTTACATACCTTGGATGGTCATTTTAAGTGATCACAATATCAAAAAAAAAAAACAAGTTGCGAAAACTTCGATTTTTGAGCCACCCAGGGTGAAAAACTGCATTAGCAGGTTGTGTACCCATCCCTTGTGTGTACCCATCCCTTGGGAGACACCCCCCGCCCGGAGCTAATACCCAAATAGGGTGGCAAACACGTAAATACGGCCTAAAACATGCTTTACAAAGCTTGGACGGTCATTTTAGGTGGTCACAATATCAAAAAAACAAGTTTCGGAAACTTCGATTTTTGAGCTGCCCAGGGTCAAAAACTGCACAAGCAGGTTGTGTACCAATCCCTTGGGAGACCCCCCCCCCCTTGGACCTGATACCCAAATAGGGTGAAAAACATGTAAATACGGCCTAAAACATGCTTTGCATACCTTGGATGGTCATTGTAGGTGCACAATCTCATAAAAACAAGTTTCAAAAACTTCGATTTTTGAGCTGTCCAGGGTGAAAAACTGCACAAGCAGGTTGTGGGCCGGCCCATTCACTAGGCCATTATTGGTGGAAACAGTCATTTCGCGTCTTTGGCATGGGTTGTGACCGGCCCCAAGCAAGGCTAGAGACTGCAAAAAACGTCCTTCCGTATCCTACTAGGCATATGGTGTCACAGCATCCCCACTCACACCCCTCAGAGTGGGTACCACGGGGTCACCGAGGTCGAAACCGCCAACATAGCAAAAATGGCTGAAAAGTGCATCAACAAGCGCTCGTCCCACTCCGCCCCATACAAACCCCATGGAGTCGGGACCCGGAAACACTTTTTCGGCTCAAAATCGAAAAAAACCCAAAAGATTCCTGATTTTCGACCCGAAAAAGGGGGGGGGGTCATTTTTTTGACATTTTTGACCCCCGCCCCCCACCTCCCTGAAAACCTCAAAAAAGTGGGTTTCAAGTAAGGGGGGGGCTGGGGGGGGGGTCCGGACCAAAAACTCATTGGGGGATGTGTTTATTGGACAAAATCATGATTTTACACGGGCTTAAACCAACAATTCAACCCCTTGGGGCAGGGTACGCGAATAGGCCCCAAATGGGGGGGTATGTGGCGTTTTCCCCTATATACGCCTGCGTGGCTTTGATCTAACAACCTCCGCGAGGTGATTTTCCTCCACATCAGGAGTTGGGGCCCGATTCCAAGCTGTTGAAGTCACCTCGAAGAGAGGTTGTTAGATCAAGCGCAGGCGCAGACCCGTACACCCCCCCTTTGGGGGGGGTCGTTCACGTAGCATACCCAAAGGCATGATATTGGATTTCCAACCCCTTGTAAAATCATTATTTTGCCTGACAAAACGATCCCCCAATGGATGTTTTTTGATTTTGAGGCCTCTATCCCCCTGACACTGAATGTCACATTTTAGGGGGGGGGGGGGTCAAAAGTTTGTGCTTCGAAGGAGTTGAACCAGGCTCAGATGGAAAAGAATAATGGGTCGATCGGCCTGCGCCAACGATCGCCGGCTGGGACTCAAACCAACGCTGTTTGCGCCTACAAGCAAGTGTTCTACCACTCAATTGCCGATTGCTCCGGTGTGCCTGGAGATCCCCACTGTTTATAGACCGAGTCCGCAACTGAAAAAAAGCCAAACTGTCGGTCGCCTGTGTGCTTGCCCAATTGACTGCCTGACTGACTGCTTGCCTGACTGACTGACTGATTGGCTGACTGACTGCTTGCCTGCCTGGTTGACTGTCAGCCTCTCTGTGAGGTGCCTTGCCTAAGGCAACAAAATCACCTCGCAGAGGTTGTTAGATCAAAGCCAGGCAGGCGTATAGAGGGGAAAACACCACATACCCCCCCATTTTGGGCTTTTTTGGGCCCATTCGCGTACCCTACCTCAAGGGGTTGAATTGTTAGTTGAACCCCTTGTAAAATCATTATTTTGTCCAATAAACGCATTCATCCCCAACTTTGTGATTTGGTTCCACCACACAGCCTAAGTGTAAAACGGATGCTCTCCACGGCTCCGAATGAAGGAGTGCCCATCGTTGTACTTGGCTTGCCATCTTGGGTGACCCTTGTTATTTGGCTTAGGATGTGATACAATACCATGCTTTCTTGCGGGGAAACAACCATTGTGGGGGAGCACCTCTCCCTGCTTGAGATGGCTTGAGTTGGGGCCGGCAGCTACACGCCCCTTACCGTCTTGGGGGTCGCAGCGGCAAGCGCGGGGATGAAATCCGAAGTGGCAACTTGATCACAACCAATTTTGGGGCCTTGGGTAGGAAAAGAAGTGCAACATTTGTGAAGAACAGTGGTATATGGGGGTATACGGTATATAAAAATTCTATTGCCTTCGGCAAGTCCACCTCGCAGAGAATCCGGCCCATGCAACATCCCCCGAAAAAGTTTGGGCATTGGGTGCGGGGGGGGGGGGGGGGGGGGGGGGCTCCCAAGGGATTGGTACACAACCTGCTTATGCAGTTTTCCACCGTGGACAGCTCAAAAATTGAAGATGTGGGATCTTATTTGTTTGATAGTGTGATCACCTACAATGACCATCCAAGGTGTGTAAAGCATGTTTTAGGCAGCATTTACGTGTTTTTCATCTAATGTGGGTATTGGGCGCCGGGAGGGGGGAGGTCTCCCAAGGGATTGGTACACAACCTGCTTATTGCAGTTTTTGACCCTGGGCAGCTAAAGAATCGAAGTTTCCGAAACTTAATCACCTCGCAGAGGTTGTTAGATCAAAGTCAGGCAGGCGTATATAGGGGGAAAACGCCACATACCCCCCATTTTGGGCCTATTCGCGCACCCTACCCCAAGGGGTTGAATTGTTAGTTTAACCCCTTGTAAAATCATTATTTTGTCCAATAAACGCATCCCCCAATGATTTTTTGGTCCGGACCCCCCCAGACCCCCCCACTTGAAACCCACTTTTTAGGGGGGGGTGGGGGGGGGGGGGGGGGCAAAAATGTCAAAAAAAATGACCCCCCCTTTTTTTGGGTCGAAAATCATGAATCTTTTGGTTTTTTTCGATTTTGAGCCGAAAAAGTGTTTCCGGGTCCCGACTCCATAGGGTTTGTATGGGGCGGAGTGGGACGAGCGCTGGTGCAGTTTATGCACTTTTTCACCCATTTTTGGTATGTTTGCGGTTTTGGCGACCTCGGTGACCCCGTGGTACCCACTCTGAGGGGTGCGAGTGGGGATGTTGTGACAATATATGCCTAGTAGGATACGGAAGGACGTTTTTTTGCAGTCTCTAGCCTTGCTTAGGGCCGTTCACAACCCGTGCCAAAGACGCGAAATGACTGTTTCCACCAATAATGGCCTAGTGAATGGGCCGGTACACAACCTGCTCATGCAGTTTTTCACCCTGGGCGGCTGAAAAATCGAAGTTTTTGAAACTTGTTTTTATCAGATTGTGACCACCTGAAATGACCATCCAAGGTATGTAAAGCATGTTTTAGGCCGTATTTGGGTGTTTTTCACCCTATTTGGGTATTAGGTCCGGGGGGGGGGGGTCTCCTAAGGGATTGGTACACAACCTACTTATGCAGTTTTTCACCCTGGACAGCTCAAAAATGGAAGTTTTTGCAACTTGTTTTTTTGATATTGTGACCACCCAAAATGACCATCCAAGGTATGTGAAGCATGTTTTAGGCCGTATGTACATGTTTTTCACCCTATTTGGGTATTAGGTCCCGGGGAGGGGGGGGGGGGGGGGGGGGGGGCTCCCAAGGGATTGATACACAACCTGCTTATGCAGTTTTTCACCCTAATCTGCTCAAAAATCGAAGTTTTCGAAATTTGTTTCTTTGATACCGTGATCACCTAAAATGATCATCCAAGGTATCTAAAGCATGTTTTAGCCCGTATTTATGTAGTTTCCACCCTATTTTGGGTGTGTGTTGCTCGGAGTAGATTCTCTGCGAGGTGGACTTGCCGAAGGCAATAGAATTTTTTTGATATTATGACCACACTGTATGACCATCCAAGGTATGTAAAGCATGTTTTAGGAGGTATTTATGTATTTTTCACGCTATTTGGGAATTGGGTGCGAGGAGGGGGGGGGTTGTCCCAAGGGATTGGTACACAACCTGCTTATGCAGTTTTCCACCGTGGACAGCTCGAAAATTGAAGATTCTGAATCTTGTTTGTTTGATAGTGTGATCACCTACAATGACGATCCAAGGTATGTAAAGCAGGTTTTAGGCAGCATTTACGCGTTTTTCATCTAATGTGGGTATTGGGCGCCGGGAGGGGGGGAGGTCTCCCAAGGCATTGGTACACAACCTGCTTATTGCAGTTTTTGACCCTGGGCAGCTCAAAACTCGAAGTTTCTGAAACTTAATTTTTTTGATATTGTGACCACACCAAACGACCATCCAAGGTATATAAGCATGTTTTAGGCAGTATTTATGTGTTTTTCACTCGATTTGGGAATTGGGTGCCAGGGAGGGGGGGGGTTCTCGCAAGGGATTGGTACACAACCTGCTCATGCAGTTTTTCACCCTGGGTAGCTAAAAAATTGAAGATGTTGAATCTTATTTGGTTGATAGTGTGATCACACAGTATGACCATCCAAGGTACGTAAAGCATGTTTTAGGCAGCATTTACGTGTTTTTCATCTAATGTGGGTATTGGGCGCCGGGAGGGGGGGGAGGTCTCCCAAGGGATTGGTACACAACCTGCTTATTGCAGTTTTCCACCCTGGGCAGCTCAAAAATTGAAGTTTCCGAAACTTATTTCTTTGATATTGTGACCACACCAAACGACCATCCAACGTATGTAAGCATGTTTTAGGCAGCATTTACGTGTTTTTCATCTAATGTGGGTATTGGGCGCCGGGAGGGGGGGAGGTCTCCCAAGGGATTGGTACACAACCTGCTTATTGCAGTTTTTGACCCTGGACACCTCAAAAATTGCCGTTTCTGAATCTTATTTTTTTCACATTGTGACCACACCATATGACCATCCAACGTATGTAAGCATGTTTTAGGCAGTATTTATGTGTGTTTCACTCTATTTGGGAATTGGGTGCGAGGAGGGGGGGGGGTTGTCCCAAGGGATTGGTACACAACTTGCTTATGGAGTTTTTCACCCTGGGCAGCTCCAAAATTGAAGATGGTGAATCTTGTTTGCTTGATAGTGTGATCACACAGTATGACCATCCCAGGTATATAAGCATGTTTTCGCCAGTCTTTACGTGTTTGTCATCTAATGTGGGTATTGGGCGCCAGGGGGGGGTGGGGAGGTCTCCCAAGGGATTGGTACACAACCTGCTTATGCAGTTTTTCACCCTGGGCAGCTCAAAAATTGAAGATGTTGAATCTTATTTGTTTGATAGTGTGATCACATTACATGTCCATCCAACGTATGTAAGCATGTTTTAGGCAGCATTTACGTGTTTTTCATCTAATGTGGGTATTGGGCGCCGGGAGGGGGGGAGGTCTCCCAAGGGATTGGTACACAACCTGCTTATTGCAGTTTTTTGACCGTGGACACCTCAAAAATCGAAGTTTCTGAATCTTATTTCTTTGATATTGTGACCACACCGTATGCCCCTCCAAGGTATGTAAGCATGTTTTAGGCAGTATTTATGTGTGTTTCACTCTATTTGGGAATTGGGTGCGAGGAGGGGGGGGGTAGGCAGCATTTACGCGTTTTTCATCTAATGTGGGTATTGGGCGCCGGGAGGGGGGGATGTCTCCCAAGGGATTGGTACACAACCTGCTTATTGCACTTTTTCACCTTGGGCAGCCCAAAAATCGCCGTTTATGAAACTTATTTCTTTGATATTGTGACCACACAGTATGACCATTCAAGCTATATAAGCATGTTTTAGGCAGTATTTATGTGATTTTCACTCTATTTGGGAATTGGGTGCGAGGAGGGCGGTCTCCCAAGGGATTGGTACACAACCTGCTTATTGCAGTTTTTGACCCTGGGCAGCTCCAAAATTGAAGATGTTGAATCTTATTTGTTTGATAGTGTGATCACTTACATTGACCATGCAAGGTATATAAACATGCTTTAGGCAGTATTTATGTATTTTTCATCTAATGTGGGTATTGGGCGCTGGGAGGGGGGGAGGTCTCCCAAGGGATTGGTACACAACCTGCTTATTGCAGTTTTCCACCCTGGGCAGCTCAAAAGTCGAAGTTTCCGAAAATTATTTCTTTGATATTGTGACCACACCGTATGTCCATCCAAGGTATATAAGCATTTTTTCTGCATTATTTATGTGTTTTTCACCCTATTGAGGCAATCTTGGTGGATGTCACGCTGTGCCCTGCTTTGTTGGGGTTTGTTGCCCTGTCGTATGCTGTGGCGTACCTGTGGACTGCGCTGTATTGTGCTGCGTTGTGCCATGTGGTGCTGTGCTACTTTTCTTCCAATGTGCTGCTGGGCCTGAGATGGTTGGTTGGCACGCTGGCATGGCTTGCCGTGCTTTGTGTGGGTGAGTGGGTGGCTGGGGTTGTTGTAGTGGTGCCAGCCTAGTGTGGTGCGATGTGGTGTGGTTAGCCGAAGGCATTGTTACCTTAAGGCAATGAACCGGATGCCATGCAAACGGCTATTGCAAAACGATAGGGCTGTGTTTGTGAAGGCACGCTGAGCGTAGTGTGTGGTGCACATGTGTTAGACTTTGCTCTCTCTGCAGCTGGGCGGCTTCTATCCAAGGCTGCCCTGCCAGTGTGCCTGCTCGTGCAACGAATGTTCTCACAATTTTCACTGGGCCCAGGCCCACGTGCCTCCGTACCCTAATCGAGCAGTGTTGAGGTTGGCTCTTCAGCTGCTGAGATCCTTCAATACACTACCACATGTTGCTAGGCAGTGGGTAGTGTGGTTTCTTCAATATACAGCCAGCCATGGTGCAGTGGGCAGCGGGCTATGGGAATCTTTCAACTCACTGCTGCTCCAGACTGCGTAGTGGGTAGTGGGGATCTTTCAGCTCATTGCCGCTGGCAATGGGGGGCAGTGGGTAGTGGAACTCCTGCTGGGCACTGCGCCACTGCCTGATGGCAGTGGGCAGTGGAACTCCCTTTGTACAATGTCTCACTCCCAGGGGCACTGCGCAGTGGAGCTCCGTGTGTACACTACGTCACTGCCCGCAACAATGGGTAGTGAAACTGCCACAACAATGCCTCACCGCCCGAGCGCAGTGGGTAGTGGAACCCTTGTGTGTGCCATAAACAAAGGTTTACTCACAGTGAGACCCCCGTTCTTTGTCTATAGGGCTCTTTGAGTTGTAGCTTCTTGCACCCCCTCTGTAACCCCCACACACACAATGCTTTGTGTGCAGACATGTGGTTACAGCCGTGCACAAGGGTGGGGCTTTGCCGTGCGCAACCGTACATCCTCTTCAAATGTACCCGTGCGCAACCGTGCGCTGTCTTGTACTCCAGCCGTGCGCAACTGTGCGACCAATTTTTGACCGCAAATTTTGACTGGAAACCACGGCGGGGGGGGGGGGGGGCGCCGGCACCGGATCCTTTACGCCGACCCTCCCCCCCCCTCTCCCTGCTGGTTTTTGGCTGGGAAGTGCCAGACCATGGGCGCCAAAGGCGCCTGAACGAAATTTTGCTTGAACTAGTAGAGCGTGAAAAAATGGGTTTTCAGCCCATATGTCTATACTCAAAATACTCAGTTTTTTCAGGAGACCCCAATAATGGATGAAGACCAATATCGACCAAATATCAATACCACCCCTGTACAGAGGACCATCAGAGATGGCCCATACCCTGGTGGGTAAAGCACTGCCTCTGCAACAGTGCAGGCAATTTGCAGAAATCTGGCTGGATCGGTAAGGCCATGGAACAATTTTTCTCTTGTTTATTTTTGTTTTCTTTGTGCTTTGATTGTGTCCCTTTTGTTGAGGATCCCCCAGAATGCAGCGTGACGTAGCATTTCCGCCCACTTGTGGGCCCGGTTGAAGTGCTGCTCAACCGTGTGCAAGCGTGCGCCACCTTCCGATCTCGCCGTGCGCAACTGTGCATATCCGGAGAAATTAGCCGTGCGCAACCGTACACGCACGGCTGTAACCACATGTCTGTTTGTGTGTGTTGTTTTGCGCTGTGCGTAGTGTTGCGCGTAGCTGCAGCTCACGTATGTGGTTTTGTAGCTGCGTGCATACTATTGTGTAGTCGCTGTAGTCGCTATGTTTTGTTGTGTGCTTGCACTTAGATTGCCTTCAAGCCCTTGATGTGGTGCATAGTGCGTTCACCTGCGTGTGCATACCTGCCGGGAACAACATTGCTTGTCTGTACTCAAAATACTAAGAATTTTGTGGAGAATTCAAAAACAGATGAAAAACACAAAAATGGATTTTGACCTTGACCCGACCTCTAGGTTCGACCTTGGCTGATGGGAGCCTATGTTGATGGGCAAGTTTTTTGAAAAAAAAATTACCCCATTTGTGTATGTTCAAAATGATCATCGCGTCATGGGGATCATTTTGAGGTATGTATGTTGGGGTACCCCCCCCCCCCCCCCGGGGAATCCGGCGGCTAACCGCCCCATCCACCGACCCCCAAGGTTGGGGTCAACAAAGGAGAGGGGGGGGGGGGGGGGCACCCCCTCACTACAAGCCCCAAAAGGGTTTCACACCCCTCGGGGTCACACCTTGGCTAGCGGCAACCCCCGTGAAGAAGGCGGGCGAGGCCAAACGACAAAAGACAAAAGACTCCAGCGTATGATACATTTGCGGGGTCCACTGTATCATATGCTCGAGTGCCCCACTTTCCCAAGCACAATCTTGAGTCCTCTTTGAACTTTTGGAGTCACAAAAAAAAAGAAGAACACGGGCGAGGCCAAACCGCCACATGTGATGCATGTTTCGGCCGTGCATAGGTGCAAGATGCACGAATAAATTTTCCACGCCCATTGGGCACCCTTTTTGCTGGTAAAGACACGTGCCAAGTTACATCGCACGCTGTGCATGCGGGTGCGCGTAACTATGGGCACATCCGCTGCCAATCTTGCCTGCAAACCCTATCTAGGGCTTCGCGGGAAGTTTTGCGGGCACTCGGGACCGAGCCTCACACACACACCCCTTCTGGCACTCTAGCAAAAAGTTTGTCCACCATTTGTGCCAACGGCTTCACGGGCATTGTTACAAGCAAGGGATTCCCCATGGTGGAGTGACCCGGGGGCCGCATGCAGGAGGCCCGGGCCCGGGTGCTTGCAAAAGTGCGCGCGAAGCCTTGCGCGGTGTTTGCGGGCAAGATTGGCTGCAGATGTGCCCGCAAAAGTGCCCGCTAAGGCGTGGGCAAAAGTGCACAACAATGTGCTTCGCGGTTTGCTCGCCAATCTTGCCCGCACATCCTGCCCGGCTCTTTGCCAGCCCTTTCGCGGGCACTTGGACCCAAGCCTCCCATGCGCACCCCATCAGGCACTCTAGCAAGCAGTTTGGCCTCCACTTGTGCCCACCCTTTTGCGGGCACTTTTGCGGGAGCATTTTCACCCAATTTGGCGCGCACACCCTACCCAGGATCTCATGGGATATTTTGCAAGCTCCCAGGCCCGAGCCCCCCATGCGCACCCCCGGGGGGGGGGGGGGGGGCAGCCGGGCCCGGTCCTTGTATGCGACACCCCCCAACCCCTCCCCCTCCCCCCCAGCCCGAGTTTTGAAAGATAGCGTTGCGGGTGCCATGGTGCCAACGGCGCCAATTTTTTTGTCCTATGCTTAGTTGAGAGGGGTACTATGCTATTAGTCCCGAAGACCCTTAAGACATTCCTCCTAGCAAAGACAAGATATCGCTGTTATCGCATACATACCTCTATACCCCCTTGCCCCTAGACATCCTTTTGATGTATGCATGTGATAATAGTGGGTGGGGCGCACCCCCCCCCCGCCCCCCGCTGACCCCCCTCCCCCCATGGGGGGGGGCGACTCCGCGGGTCCTAGGACGCCAACTCCCCCCCCCCCCCCTAGGGGCCTTCGGCCAACAGGTAGTTGTCGAAGGTGTCACCCTCAGACGTCCATGGGCGCCAAAGGCGCCCGGCGCTCCATGAACACCAAAGGTGCCCTGAGGAAAATTTTGTCCAACTTGAACCGCAACACCATCCTTAAACCCAACCTTGACTCTAACACAAGTTGCGCATAGCAACTTTTGTTTTGCCGAGTGAGAGGGGGGGCGGCAGAGTCAGCAATGTCAGTGACCGCTACAGTGACCGTGATAGTGTCAGTGCCTGAGGTACGTGCTACCCACCCCACACTCTCACACCCCGGCTTGATGTATTTCTAACGTGCCTGACCCTCATCAGAGGCCCTCGTCTATTTCAGCGCCAGGCGACAGGCGCGAGCATATGTATCGCTCACATCATGGGCCACACGCTTGATGTATTTCTAACCTGCCTGAGCCTCATTAGAGGGAAGAGGACATCATGGCTAGTGCAGAGGAATGGCATCCAGAGCGACAATACCAGAGAGTGGGGCGAACAGCCGTAAACCCCATGCCGGCTCGTCAGCAGCCGGGTACCGCTGGGTTCCCGCAGAGCTGCACCACTTTGCAGTACCAGGCGGTGCCAGCTCTGGGCCTCGCGGTCATGATCGTGATCATGGCGACCGCGCGGGGCACGCTCCAGAACAAGAAGTGCATGGGCACAGACCGCATCGCTGCTGCGGACACAGACCAGAACACCCAGGATCCCGACACAGCCGGGCACGGCAGAATTCCTGCACCACGATACTACGTGGAGACAGATGGGGCAGGCGGGAGTGAGGTGCATAGCGAGGCCGTCGCGGGGGCACACGACGTGCCCACGCACGGTGCCCTGGACTGCCCCCCCCCCCTGCTGTTTGGGAAGATACCCAGCGCAGTGGCTGGAGTAGCCGCGGAGCAGCGGGGCCTCCCGGCAGTTGGGGTGGTGGACCCCGGTAGAGCCCACAGGCCGCGGCGAGTGAAGCAGGTGACAACGTCGAAGCGATGGCACCTCTGCCGAGCAGAAGCCGAGGACAGAGGGCGGCCGGAGGCACGCGAGAGCCGCTGTATTTTCGTCAACACGGGGCCCAAAACCATCGCGGTCCACCTGCAGGCGGGGCACACGCTGGTGGGCCATGTGCGGGACCAAGTAGCAGCACGAGAAGGCATCCCCTCGGAACGCCAGCGCCTCATGTACGCGCGGAAGCAGCTGCTCGAAGGAGATCACACTGTGGAGGACTACGGCGTGACGCAGCAGTGCACGCTACACCTCCTAGGGCGAGTCCGGGAAGGCATGCCACAAGCCGGTGGAGATGGCTCATCCAGCAGCACGCTGGCCTAGACGCAAATACCGGTCAGTGGAGTATTGCAGCGTTGGGTGTTGGATTTGCATGTGTCTATGCCAGTGTTCAGGGTACAGGGCAGGGCAGTGCAGAGCGGGGCCAGCAAAACACCCGCCTCCAACCCTGAGCCTACTCCTAACCCTACACCTACACCTAACCCTGACCCTAGCCCGAACCCTAGTCCTAGCCCTAACCCTAGGCTAGTGAGTGTTGGGGTCCAAAATGGAGCAATGATGTGGCAAAAGCAGCCATGAACAACATTTGTCGGATTTTGTTCAGCCCAATCTACATGGTTGGCATGGCCAAACTAGCTGGCTGCAAAGGTTAGGGTCAGGTTTATGGTGATGGTATGGTCAGAGGGAGGGCAAGGGGAGGTACGGGGAACCCGTGCCCCCCCTCCCCCCCAACACCCCCAAATCGCCCCCCCCCCCCGCCCCCCCCGCCCACCACCACCACCCCGTATTGCCCCACTTGGACACCCCCCCCCCCCAACCGACCCTCCTGGAGGCCCCCACCCTAGCCCCTCCTATACCGCCCCCCCCATTCGCCCTCCCTAAAACCCCCCCCTCCCCCAAGGGGCCACTGGCCAACAATTCGTTGGGGAGGTAGTTGGCGTCCAGAACCGAAGCCCCCCCCCCCCCCGCAAGCTTTGACAGATTGCTGGGGGGTCGCATCACGACCAATAGTAGTCCCCCCCCCTCTCGGGCGCGCGCCCCTTTGGGCACTCCACAAAGCAATGTGCCCTCCACTTGTGCGCAGGCCTTCGCGGGCAATTTTAGGGGCACATGCGCAACCAGTCTTGCCCACACACCAAAAGCTTCGAAGCCACTTTTGCGGGCGCCCGATCCTGAGCCTCCCACACGCACCCTTCCGGTGCACATGTGCCCGCAAAAGCATTGGTCAAGGTGGTCACGCACCTAATGGGACCTACTTTCGGTGGTGCCCCAGTTGGTGCGCATGGAAGGTCCGCAGTTGGGCTTGGAGTATAGGTGTACTCGTAATGGAGTTACCTTCCATTTCACACCATGTCAAATCGTTGGGAGCACGAGTTGCAACGATGCTTGGACACAGGCATTGACTTCCCGGTGGCCGAGTTCATCAAGTTGCATAGCGAAGTACCCCCGCCTACCATCCGTCGGCGCCATGCACAATTGCGTGCCACGTTGATGAAGCGGTTGCAAAAGCGCACCACACTTGGTATCCAAGCGGCATCGGTGGCAAGTTTGAACACTCCTTAGTCGCAAGCCGCCAAGGGTTCTTGTGGAGGCAAGATGACCACCGCGGAGTCCCATGCCAACAAGGGCAAAACGAACAATGCGGAGTTCCAAGCCAACAACGGTAAAAAGAACACCGCGGAGTCCTAAGCGGCCAAGGGGTCGTGTGGAGGCAAGAAGAACACCGCAGAGTCCCAGGCGGCCAAGGGTTCGTCTGGAGGTAAGAAGAACACCGCGGAGTCCCAAGCGGCCAAGGGTTCTTCTAGAGGCAAGAAGAACACCGCAAAGTCCCAATCCCTCCGCCACCGGGATGATCCTCTGCAACTGCTGGTCATACAGCAACAACCCCCCCACGTCGAGCACGGTGGCCAGTGCCAAACCGGGAGGGAGCACAATGGTTTTTGTAGGACTGGCAGCACTTCACGGGGCGAGCCCGTGATGTTCCCGACAGCAGGGTGGCTTGCGAACACCTGCAGCCAGGGTTCGCTATGACCTACCGAGTCGCGTACCATGGTACCGCGGACCGTGGCCTAGGACTGTGCGGACACCGTATGGGATCGCTCCCGAAATTGGGGATAGTCCTGAGCGACCCAGGGCTCGATCCATTGGCCATAGGCCTGCGCCGCCGCCGCCATCCACTGGGGGAATGTGGACATGGCCTCATCGTGTGTGATGGGCGACCCGGACACCAACAACGCATGCAGCGGCGCTCTCCGAAAGGCCGCCTGTAGGTTGTCGGGGAGGCCATCAAAAGGGTTCCACGGTGGTAGATGCCTGACCCTCCCAGCCGGCGGGCAGAAGGGGGTATCACCCCACAAGAACGCATCCACGGCTTTCCTCCAATCACACAGCGGCAGTTGCATGATCTTGGTGAGCCGATGATTCCTCCGGGCGTACACATCTCCCCCAATCTGGATCATGTCCTCCAGGAACAGCTTGGCCTTCGCAGGGCCTCGGGACGACACAGCCCTCACCGTCGCGAAGAGCCGCTTAAGGCCCCCTGGACGACCCTGTCATCACGGACTCCGTCCACCTGCAGCCGTGTTCTTTCCAGGACATGAACTCCACCGCTCTGTCCGCCACAGGCAGGTCCGCGGTGAACTCCTCAACTTTCGCACACAGGAGTCGCGCCACCTCTTCGTCCCTTGCACATTGTTTGCGCGTGTGGCCCATGTCCTCTTCGGCCCCCCCACAGAAGATACAAGGATGCGCCGGAATGTCCGTACGGATGGCCTTTTGCCGCCACCGTCGCATGACTTGCATGGTAGGGAGGCATCGGTCCTTTGCTCGCAACAGGTCACGGTGCGTAGGGCCATGATGTACCGTCCCCAGAGGCACAGCTTCGCATGCAGCAGGCAACGGCGTGTGAGCCCTAGTGCGCCCGGCCAAGGAGTGCCATTCCGCCTCCCTTACTTGCTGGAGAGCCGGCATGGAGGGCACACGCAGTTCTAGCACCCCATCTTCCCCAGGCACCAAGAGGGTTGCATATTCCTTTGGCAACTGGAGGTGCACGGGTGGGGCTTTCGCGTGGGCCGCAGCGAAGTCCGGTTCCTCCAGCGGGACTGCCGCCAAGTGCGAGCTCTGCCGCACCACCCAGTGGTGGGGCCCCTCAACTCTGTGTGGCATGCGCCGCAACCCCTCCACGATCCAATTCAACGCATGCTGGTTGACCAGGTGGGAGGTTGGGCCTTTGATGCCGCACTACAGGGCCTCTTGTGCCCTAGGCAGGTGCACCCCTATGATGGAGGCATCCACAACATGTACCGTAAGGCCAGATGGGGGAGTATGAAGCAGGTACGCCGCTGCCCCGACGATCTGCGCCTCGGGGAACGTGCCTCGGATAGCACGTGTCCACACGGGGCTACCATGCCTCACCACTGCCACGTTGGTGTCCCTGTCGTGCTGGGGAGAGGCATCAGATGACGTGACCGTTGCCGCCGCTGGCACCCAACAATACCGGTGGGGCTCTAGCCACACCATAGGGGGCTCCTCACGACCTTCCCCAGCGACCCCACGTTGACCGCCGTCACCTCCGGTGACAGAACAGCTTTCGGCCGATACACAACATGCGGCCGCCATTGCACGTTGCACTCGCAACTGGACTTGATGGCGTCAAGGGCTGTCGTATACTCTGCTCCCCATATGGCCGTGGAGCGGGGCGGCTGATACAGCACCACAATGCCCCGCTCCACCATTGCGTAGTGAAGTGACTGCGACGTGTGGATCGTGCGGCACCTTGTCCAAACGGACCACCTCCGGTACGGGGCTTTCATCAGCATGTGGAGGAGGACTATAGCCCACTCCTCTCGTTCCCCACCGCATTGCACGCCCTCTCAAACGCGGGCCTCCCATGTACAACCCATATAGGCAGGGGCTAAGGCCGCCCCCGGCCTGCGGCATAAGCAGGGGGACCGATGCTGGATCGTCCTGTTGTCGGTGACTGTCGAAGACATCCCCCAACAGAAACATCACGGCGGCCAATGGCACCAACGGAACGGCATGGATGGCCCTGGGCACCCGGGTCCCAGTCGCCGTCTCTATACCTGCCCACAACATACGCATTGCCGGCGGTGGACTGCAGGTTGCGTTTGCTGGCTTTTTTGCGGCGCACCAGGTGCAGCTGGCGATGAGTCAACGACTGGACATCTGGGACTGGAAGATCGCCTAAAGACCCGTGAACCACATATGGTCCAGTTGCGTGGGCCCAACCCCCGTATGGGGAAGATGCAGATGGTCCTCATTACACTCCCGGAGCTGCGCGGCCCAGTGACGAGGTTCGTGGCATGGAAGGCGCGCGTGCAGAAGGTCATTCGCGGGATCCGTAAGGGTCCTCACTACCGCATCTGTGTGGGGCCCAGACAGCACACATGTGTCCCTACCCTTGAAGGTGTAGGACTTGGTCACCAACCGCCGCCCAGCCCATTGCACGTGCGGCAGGTGCGCGTGCACGCACGAGTACACCGATGACTGCATGAGGAGTCCTACTTCCAGCGTCGTCATCGCTCTGAGCACTCGGTCGACCCACGTGTTCCGCGCATGTAACGTGAAGGCCGTGGAGGGAACCAGGAATTGCCGCATACACCGTACTGCGTGTGCAAATCGCCGAGCATGGCCCTTAGTTCACTTTGGACCACAGCCGAGCGATGGTGCGCGAGCTAAGCCAGAGTGACTACCACCGAGTCACGGCACAGGACCCCAACATCCGCCAACTTAAGCCCGTGTTCAGACCGCACCGCCACATTGGACACGTCCCTGGGCAGGTTTTCAAACTGCAAGGCCGCAGTCTTGATGGCAACATTCAACTTCTCCACTGCCTCCGCCGTGTCCAACAAGTACCCGCCGCGTACCGTACGATGCCGCCTACCACCGCCGCCATCACCTCATGGGGCACGGATGCCGGTCCCAAGGTGTTCTTGCACCAGCCCAGGAGACCTTCGCAACAGAGCACATGCTTCTCCTTCATGGATGCCATCCCCTTCGGATTAAGGCGGGGGCCAGTACGGCATTGTACCCTTGGCCTCCAGTCAGACCCACAGAGCCTCCGCATTGCTAGGGTTCAGGCATACCATGATCAAGGGGACGCGAGTGGTGGTGGCTTACGCACACTTGCTGACGTTGAGGGACATGCCAATGTCTGCCAAGTACTGCGCCATCGCTGCCGCGTACTCCAAGAAATGCGGTAAGGAGTGCGCTATCAGCAAGAGGTCGTCACAATACGCTTGTACCAGGGGTGGCACAGTGTGGCGAGGATCTCCTTGGGCTTTGCGGGCAAGGCTTCGCAAGAGGGGTTCTAGGAGGAGGAGGTAGAGCACGGCATCTTCCGCACTGCCTTGCCTCAGGCCCCGGTAGAGGCGAATGCTCGGCGCGGGGCCATGCGTGGTGACAATGCGCAATGTGGAGCCGCGGCTAAGGGTATCGAAAAGCTTGATGAGCTCCTCTGGGGCCCCCATGTGGTGCAAGAGGAGTGCCAGTGCCCCATGCGGAGCTGTGTCGAAAGCCTTGCCGACATCAAAGGCCGGGACATGGTTCTCCTCATGTCCCTGCTGCAGCCTGTGCTGGGCCAAAAACAGCGGAGCCGCCGCCGTGGAGCCCGGCATGGCCCCAAACTGCCATTTTGCAGCCAACCCCTTACAAGCTAGGACTGCTGTAAACCTCCTCATGAGAGGGGTCATAAGCATTCTCATGTCTTGTTGCCCCAATGCTATAGGCCTGTACGCATCCAAGTCCCCCGTGGCCGTGCCCTTGGGCCTCAGCCAAATGAGGGCCTCATGCCACGACTCCAGGGCTTTTGCACCACGGAGGATTGCGCGGTAAGCGTATACCAAGAGCCCTTGCACCGGCTCAAGCAGCTCCGCAATAAGGGCAGCCGTGACCCTATTGGATCCCAGCGCCTTGTCGTCCGCCACGGCCTACTTCACCGCGTCCCGGAGGTCCTGCAGGGTGTAGTCTTGCACCGACCTCCATTCTTCTGGCACACCGCGAGGGATATGGGCCCGGACCAACCTTTCAAAGGCAGGTAGGTCCAGTGACCTCTTGGCATACAGCGCCTCCCAGTACCTCTAGACTTCCCCAATGACCTCCGAGGCTTCCGTGAGCACTTTCTCCGACTCCCGGACACGCACTGACCACAGGCCTGAGGGGGCGTAGCTGACCACGTTGATGGCCCCGCGGATCGCCGTCCACCGGAGCTACAGATCTGGGACTTTGCTCCGCCAATGGTCCTTGACGGAATCGGGCCTGCTGCACCTGAGGACACCCCTCAGCTATGCCACGCGAGCCTCAAGCTGGTGAAACTATTGGTCGATAGCATTACGCAAGTACTCCATGGTGGCGGGGGACAAGTTGGGGTCCACCTGCCGGAGGTGCTGTAGCAGGGCAGTTGCCTCCCCGGAGTCGAGCGCGGCGCCTACCGCATCCCGTTTCCATAGCTCGTGGGCACACCATGCTAGGGCCTACTGATGTGTGAGGATCTGGGAGAGAGACGCCTCCGTCTCCGGTTGTCCATACCGATACTTCGGGTCCACGACGGACGGCATGCGCACCCCCGTTACTCTCGACACCTCGTTCCGGAAGGCATACAGCAAGTCAAAGACCGCCTGTACCTCCGGCGTGCGAATCGGGGCTGTGTCCTAGTCCGACAAGAGCCATCCTCGAAGCGCCGGATCCTTAGAGGCCTTCCGCAGCACTGTCGCCACTGCCTCACGAACCCCCGGTGAGTCCGGGCGTATGGCGTGCAGCCTGCCTTGAGCGTGTGAGTATGCCAGCCATGTGATCCTCTTCTTGGCTGCCATCGCCATCGGGATGGTCAGGACAACGGGTCCACGGTTAGACCCTAGTGATGTAGGAGACCTTCCTGGCGCCAAGTGCGGGCGCTCACGCATCACCCACGGGACCAGCGGCGAGTTGAGCAGGAAGGAGTCCAACCTATGCCCCGCTCACGTGGGCTGCCGGTCCTCCTCCGCCGCGTCCCCCGCCCTCAAGAACCCACATTGTTCCCATAGGGCCGTGAACCTCCTCGTTGTGGGGTGCCATGGGGACTGGAGCCATATGTTGAAATCCCCCCCGATGAGCATTAGCCTCGTGCCTCCCGCGCTCTGGGCCGCCGCATACATGGCCACGTCAGCACAGAAGGACGCCTTAGACGCCCAAAAGTCACCGCCACTGCCCGGGCCGTGGGCATTGATGACTGTAAAAGCCCCACCTGCGGTCAACACATCGAGGGCCACCACCTAGGCTCTAAGATGGCTAGAGTGGAGTAGAGCCCGGGGCGATGAGGCGGAGCAATGGCCAAAACGGAAAGGAGAAGTGCTTGTTTTTGCTTGCTTGCTTGTTAGCTAGATTGAAGGGGAGAGGGGTGTAGTAATATATATATATATATATATATATATATATATATATATATATATATATATATATATATATATATATATATATATATATATATGTGTGTGTGTGTGTGTGTGTATATATATATGTGTGTATATATATATATATACATTACATATATATCCTCCAATCTACACCCCTCTCCCATATATATATATATATATATATATATATATATATACATATATATATATCCTCCAATCTACACCCCTCTCCCAACTCTAGGTGGCTCAACCACACGGCTCTAAGGTACGTGCGAAGGGCACAAAGTGGTGCATACATGTGGTGGAAGGGGCTAAACTGGGTCAAAACGGGCTCAAAATGGGCTAAAACCACTTGTTTGAGCATCCGAAATGGTCCAGGATCACTTTTGGAAAAACCCGTTTTTGACCCATTTTTGACCCATTGTTGGTCCCAAAATGGCACATTTTCAAGGCATTTTGGGATTTTCCATGGCCGAAAACGCGCCACCACGGGCTCAAAACGGCCTAAAAACACTTCTCTGAACATCCCAAGTGGTCTAGGAACAACTTTGGAAAAAATGATTTTGCTCGCCCCGGGGACCCTGGTGTACCCACCGTTGGCCCCCATTGTGCATGGGCTGACCGGGGTGTAGATTGGAAGATATATATATATATATATATATATATATATATATATATATATATATATATATATATATATATATATATATAGATATATATATAGATATAGATATATATATATATATATATATATATATATATATATATAGTCATAGTCATAACCACTTATCATGCCGTCTACTGGAGTTACCGGGCATCTCGCGCCGACAGGTGGTTCCTGCCTCGCTCGATCCCGTGGGTCCCAGGGCTGCCTGAGGTGGCCCACAGCATGACGGAGGACCCAGAGGACCGGGGATACCGGGCAACCAGGCTGCGGGGGCAGTGGCAACTGCAAAGCGTTAGCATTAGCAACGGCGACGGACGCTGGCCCGTTTGTTCGCCGGGGGTAAGGGGGCAAGGCAAAGCAGCGCAGCAGCATCGCAACAAGCAGAAAACAAGGGCACCTCTGTCCGTCGCAAAGCAGCAACCAAGGAACAAAGCAGCACGCATGCGGCGAAGCGAGAGCTTACCCTCCATCGTTCACGTAGCCCCGCCACTGTGGAGACATCCAACACTCATGACCCCACGTAATCCATTGTCGTCCGCGTCCTCGAAACTGCCCACCACCCCTGACTCCTCGTATCCCTCTGCCAGCACGCAATAGCCCGTATGTGCATAGCCAGGATTTCTGGGAGGCTCCAGCCTAGCCTGGCCCTCAGCTTTCATCGCCCCCATGTCTCCACATTGTACGCCATCTTCCCACCGCACCAGTCCCCTAGTATAGTACAGAAACACGTTACCAATTCCACGTCCCCGTGGCCCCGTGCTGCCCCCACACCCCAGATATATACCATGCTGGCACCCCATGTCAGGGGCCAGCGCCCAATCTGCTTCGAGGTAACCACTTGCCCACATATAATATATCTTGAGGGTCTACAGGGGGGGACGCCGGCCGCTTCGCGACGGGAGTGGCGCAACCCGTGAGTATCGCTGGCTGGGATTCGGGCTGGTGGGTGCTGTAGCTTGGTTATCGACCCCCTGTAGGGGTACCCACTAGAGGCTCGCCCCGGGCCGTGGTTACCAGGTGCACCTCATCTGGCCCACATACAATGCCCTGGCGCCTACCCTTGACCCTTACTTGCACCGATTGGCCAGCTTCCGTGGTTGCGCCTCTTCCGCCACAGCAGCGGCCAGGCCGCAGGTTCGGCCCCCACCGACGACGTGGCGAGCCTACTTATAGCATTGGCCCGCGCGTCACCCCCCGGACCACTCAGCATGCCGCTCCCCTGCCCTCCTCGCCTCTAGCCGACCGGACTGGCGCCCCCCAGGGGTAAGCCGTTACAGTGGTGAGGCGGCTGCATACTCTTCACTACGACGCCGCGCAGTACCGCCGTTGCCACGCCGACGCCACCTGCTAGCCGCCACGACACTCACCACTGCAACCACAAGGCCATGGTCAGAGGTTAGACTATGTACATGCCCGCAGGCACGGTCCCTCTAGTTTGTTAACGGGGCCAGGGGATGCCCCTGCGCTCCCCCTGAGTTGTTAGAGGGGTCAGGGGGACACCCCAGTACCGCCATGCATCCCCGTGCTCCCCCACTGTACGGTTCCCCAGTACCGCCGCGTTCCCCCAACGTACGGACCCCAGTACCGCCGCGTACCCCCACCATACGGTCCCCTGTACCGCCGCGTACACCCCCACGATGTCAGTACACCGTCATCTGGAACTTCCCTGCTGCTCCCCCACTGTACGGCTCCCCAGTACCGCCGCGTACCCCCACCGTACGGATCCCAGTACCGCCGCGTTGACCCCCAAGACTCCAGTACTCCGCCACCTGGAACTCCACGTGCCCCCTGTGAGCGCTCCTTCCAGGCTGCCATGCCGTCTCCACGACGCCCGCCATACTGTCCCCCTGATGACCCCACTGTCATAACCTTCCACGCACACATCTTCGCCCCGTCGCCGCTCCTGGGACCTGCAGGCTGACCCCGCAACCCCGTGTAACACTCCCAGGGGGCGCCGCAGCGCTGTAACCCCCATACAACTCCGTGCACCCCCGGTGTATCCCGAGCAACCACTCCCAACACTGCCGTAGCCGGGCCGCCAGTAGAGACCCCGGTGCCATGGGAATACCCTACAGGGGTTTGGGCCTTATTACCCTGGTCGGGACGACCCATGACACCTCAATGTTGTATGCGGCGACCCGGGGCAGGCGGGTGAAGCATCCCTGTCCGACCCTCATGCACGGGGGCAGTACGGCTCAACATCAGGCCTGCACGACCTGTCACATCGCGTTGGCCGTCATACGCCGCCTGCCAGTACCGCACAATCAGGCCGCGTAGGCACTGCTTCTCAGGCGCCACTCCCTCCGCTGCGTCCAGCGTAGGGATGGTAGCTGGTGCACCCACAATTCCCATCCCCATCAACCTGCACCCCCGGCCCCCACCACTCCGTCACCATTTCCTCCGCGATGCCACAACCAGAGTATCCGTGAGTCGCCCTCCAGAGGGCCGCAGACGGCGCTCCAGGGCACCGTACCCCTTCCACTCGGACGCTCTTCAGGCCACCCTGGATAGTCGTCCAGGCACTTGAGGACATCCGTCCAGAGTGCCGCAGTGCCCACCTCGCCTTAGGCCACCCCCTGTCGGCATGCTCCTGACATGCCCCGCACAGCGGGGCGGAGGCACACTGATAAACCCAAACGGACACCGTTTCCCCGCACCCGTGGCATCGCTGCGGAAGCACAGACCGCGATGGAACGCAGCTACCATCACAACACTGCGACCACAGGTCCTGCCATACATCGCAGCACGCGTCCTAGAGCCCGAGCAAAGCCCTTGTCAGCGTGCGTGCTGTGGCACTACTGAGGAGGCTGCGCCTCGCCTCCTCCCACGTGGACACCGGGCGGAGTATCGGTCGTCCGTCGGGCATCTCCGGCAGGCTCTCAAGCAGCCGGGGCCACCGCGCCACCTTGGGGCCGCGCGTGCCATGCGCCAGGAGCTCCCAACCGTAGTCCCGCAAGACCTCCCCGATGACATCTACCCCGTCCTGCTCCGGGCCCCTGGCGGAAGCCAGAACCAAGCGTTGCCCTCCCGCCCGAGCCTCAATGACCGCCTTGAGACCCAGGGTGTCAAGGGTGTGACGGGCATCGGCAGCCACTTGGTCGTCCCCCTCCGGCAGAGAGAACATGGCCTCCGTGACTTGGCCTTGCGCGTCGTCGCCCTGTACCCGCGCCAGCTGCTTGGAGCCCACTAACACTGCCATGGACCGCTGCTCCGCGACCGCCGGTACGGCTCGTCGCAGCTGCCGGTCATACAGCCACAACGTACCCACGTCAAGTACGACAGCCACCGCCAGGATTGGGAGACCGCACAGAGGTTGCTGAAGGACTGGCAGCACCTCGCGAGGCCAGCCCATGACGTTCCCCACAGCTGGATGGTTGGCGTACACCTGGAGCCAGGGTTCACTCTGGCCGTCAGGGCTTCTCACCTTGGTACCACGCACCTGGGCCCACGACTGCGCCGACACCACGCGGGACCACTCCCTGAATGCCGTGATGTCCCGCGCCACCCAGGAACCGATCCACCGGTCGAAGGCCTGCGCCACCGCCGCCATCCAGTGAGGGAACAAGGACAGGGCTTCCTCATGCTCGATGCACGACCGCGACACCAGCAGTGCGTGCAGCGGTGGCCTAAGAAAGGTTGCCCGCAGGTCGCCGGGGAGGCCGGCAAACGGGTTCCACGGCGGACGCTGCAGGATCCTCCCTGCCGGCGGGCAGAAGGGTGTGTCACCGCGCAGGAACGCGTATACCGCCCTCCTTCGGTCTTGCATCGGCAGCTGCATGATCTGGGTGAGCCGATGGTTCCTGCGGGCATACACATCTTCCCCAATCTGGACCATGTCCTCCACAAAGAGCCTGGCCTTGGCAGGGCCCCGGGACGACGCCGCTCGCACCGCAGCGAACAGCCGCTTCAGGTCCCCGGGGACGACACCCGCCATCAGGGATTCGGCCCACCCGCAGCCGTGCTCCCTCCACGCCACGAACTCCACCGCCCTGTCCGTTAGGGGTAGCTCCGCCGTGAACTCCTCCACACGCCTGCACAGGAGCCCAGCCACCTCCTCGTCCCGCGCACACAGTAGGCGCATGTGGCCGATGTCCTCCTCCGGCCCCCCACAGAAGATACAGGGGTGGGCTGGTATTGCCACACGCGTGAGCTTCTGTCTCCACCGTCGCATGACCTGCATGGTGGACAAGCGACCGTCACGTGCCCGCAGCATATTCCTGTGCGTTGGGCCGTGGTGCACAGCTCCCACGGACATCGCCTCGCAGGCGCCAGCCAGTGGCGTGTGCGCCCTGGTGCGTGCCGCTGGCGAACGCCACTCTATCTCCCGGACCTGCTGAAGGGCTTGCATGGATGGTACACGCGGCTCGAGCTCACCATTATCCCCCGGTACCAAGAGGATGGCGTGCTCCTTCGGCAGGACAAGATGGACAGGCGGGGCCATCGCACGGGCCGCGGCAGAGTCCGGTGCCTCGAGCGGGACCGCCGCCAAGTGCGAGCTCTGCCTCACCACCCAGTGGTGTGGCCCCCCAACTCGGCGCGGCAGCCGCCGCAGCCCCTCCACTATCCAGCTCAGTGCATGTTGATTGACCAGATGTGACGTCGGCCCCTTGATGCCACGGTACAGGGCCTCCTGCGCCCTGCGGAGATGCGCTCCTATGACGGACGCATCCACCACGTGTACCGTGCACGCTGACGGGGGCGTGTGCAACAAGTACGCCGCCGCGCCAATGATCTCCGCCTCCGGGACCGTGCCGTAGATGGCACCCGTGCACGTGGGGATTCCGTGGCTGGCCACCGCCACATTTGTGGCGTCGTCTCCCTGGGGCGACGCGTCAGACGATGTGACTTTAGTCGCCACCGGCACCCAGCAGTACCAGTGGGGCTCTACCCACGCCACGTCGGAGTGGGGGCTCTGCACCACCTTTCCCAGGGACGCCGCAGTGGAGGCCGTGAGCTCCGGGGACTGGACCACCCTCGGTCGATACACCGCATGTGGTCTCCAGGCCAGGTCACATCCGCAGACTGACTTTATGGCGTCCAGGGCGGTGGTGTATTCCGCCCCCCAAACCGTTGCGGAGCAGGAAGGCTGGTATACCACGACAGACCCCTGCTCCACTGCGCCACCACCACGCAACGACGTGACGGCGACGTGCGGATCATGCGGCATGTTGGACATCCGGACCACTTCCGGGACCGAGTGCTCATCCGGATCCGGAATTGGGCCTGCCGGTAGCAGAAGAACAATTGCCCATTCGCTGCACTTGTGCACCGCCGCGCACGCCCTGGAAAACGCTGGCCGCCCGTGCACAACCCACAGTGGTGGCGGACTTATGCCGCCCCCGGCGTGAGGAGTGAGCAGGGGGACGGACGCCGGATCGTCTTGCTGTTGGTAGCCCTCAAAGACGTCCCCCAACAGAAACAGGAGGGCGGCCAGCGGGACGAACGGCATGGACAGCCCCGGGTTGGCCGGGTCCCATCCTTCCTCCCTGTATCCGCCCACCACATACACGTCCCCCGCCGCGGACTGTCTATTGCGTTTGCTGGCCTTCTTTCGGCGCACCGGGTGAATGAGACGGTGAGTCAACGGACCGGGCAGCTGCGGCCGGAAGACGTCGCGAAGCCCCGTGAGCCACACGTGGTCCAGCTGGTGGGGCCCTACTCCCGCGTGCGGAAGTTGCAGGTGGTCCTCATGGCACTCCTGAAGCTGGACCGCCCAGTGCCGCAGGCGCAGGGCAGGAGAGCCGCGCATGCAGGAGGTCATTTGTAGGATCAGTCAGGGACTGCACTGCCGCATCTGTGCGGGGCCCCGAGAGAATGCGGATGTCCCTACCCTTGAAGGCGTAGGATTGGGATACCCACTTCCGCCCCGCCCACTGCACTTGCGGCAGATGGGCGTGTACACACGAGTACACCGACGATGGCATGAGAAGCCCCACGCGCAACGTCCCCATCGCTCTGAGCACCCTGTCCACCCACGTATTGCCAGCGTGTGTGGCGAATGACGCAGAGGGCACCATGAACTGCCCGCACACTCCGTACTGCATGCATGTCTCGGAGCATGGCCCGCAGCTCATCACGGACCGTCATCGACCTGTGGTGGGTGAGCTGAGCCATGGTCGCCACGACGGAGTCGCGGCATATAACCTGGACATCCGCCAACCGTAGCCCATGACCTGACCGCACCGCCACGTTGGACAGGTCCTTGGGCAGCTTCTCGAACTGCAGGGCCGCAGCCTTGATGGCAGTATTCAGCTTGATCACCGCCTCCGCCGTGTCGGACAGGTAGGGCGCCGCGTACCGCATGATGCCTCCAACCACGGCCGCCATCACCTCATGAGGCACCGACGCCGGCCCCAGCGTGTTCTTGCACCAGCCCAGCAGGGCTTCACACCGGAGTACATGTTTCTCCTTCATGGTCGCTATCCCCCTGGGATCGAGGCGCAGGCCCAAGTATGGTACCGTGCCCTTGGCACGTAAGCATACCCATGGGGCCGCTGTGTCCCCCGGGTTCAGGTATACCATAATCGAGTGGATGCGAGCAGTACTGGCATAGGCGCATTTGCCCACGTTGAGGGACATGCCCATGTCAGTGAGATACCGCGCTATCGCCGCCGCATACTCCAGGAATTGCGGCAGGGAATGCGCTATCAACAGGAGGTCATCACAGTACGCCTCTACCAGGGGTGGCACCGCGTGGCGAGCATCTCCCCGCGCCTTACAGGCGAGGCTCTGCAGGAGAGGCTCCAATAGGAGGAGGTAGAGCACAGCGCTCTCCGCACTGCCCTGCCGCAGGCCCCTGTGGAGCCGTATGCTCGGCGTCGGGCCGTGCGCAGTGACGATGCGCACCAGGGACCCGCAGCTGAGGGTGTGGAAGAGCCTGATGAGCTCCTCCGGGACACCCATGTGGCGCAGGAGGAGCGCCAGTGCTCCGTGCGGCGCTGTGTCAAAAGCCTTCGACACATCGAAGGCCAAGACGTGGTTTTCCTCCAGCCCACGCTGCAGCCTGCGCTGGGCCAGGAACACCGGGGCAGCCGCCGTGCCGGGCTCCGAACTGCCAGTCCGCGGCCAGTCCCTTGCGTGCCAG
Organism: Eutreptiella sp. 'Long Island Sound 2002'; assembly: GCA_964036045.1. Taxonomy (NCBI): domain Eukaryota; phylum Euglenozoa; class Euglenophyceae; order Eutreptiales; family Eutreptiaceae; genus Eutreptiella; species Eutreptiella sp. 'Long Island Sound 2002'. Next base: position 87,166,337 of record OZ038379.1, on the reverse strand, counting down.
AACAGCTGTGAACCTCCGCATGAGGGGAGTCATGAGCATTCGCATGTCTTGCTGCCCCAGCGCTATCGGCCTGTACTCGTCCAGGTTGCCCGTGGCTGTGCCCTTGGGCATCAGCCAGATAATGGCCTCGTGCCAGGACACCGGGACGTCCGCACCCCGCAGGATTGCCCTGTACGCATGCACCAGGAGCCCCTGTACCGGTTCAGGCAGCTCTGCTATGAGGGCAGCCGTGAGCCGGTTGGACCCCGGAGCTTTGTCGTCCGCCACGGCCTGCCTCACGGCGTCTTTAAGGTCCTGCATGGTGTAGTCCTGTACCGACCACCATTCCTCCGGCACCCCTCTGGGAATGTGGGCCCGGACTAGCCGCTCGAAGGCCGGCAGGTTCACTGGCCGCTTGGCGTACAGCGCCTCCCAATACCTCTGGACCTCGCCAATGACGTCCGAGGCCTCCAAGAGCACCTTCTCCGACTCGCGGACGCGTACGGACCATAGGCCTGACGGGGCATAGTTCACCACGTTGATGGCCCCCCGTATCGCCGTCCATCGGAGCTGCAGGTCCGGTACCCTGCCCCGCCAGTAGTCCTTGATGGACCGGCGCCTGTTGCTCCTGAGGACATCCCGCAGGTCCTCCACGCGTGTCTCCAGCTGGCGGAGCTGTTGGTCCAACGCGGCACGCAGGTCCTCTACCGAGGCGGGGGATAGGTCGGGGTCCACTCGCCGGAGGTGCTGTAGCAGGGCAGTCGCTTGCTGGGATTGGAGTCCGGCCGCCGCCGCGTCCCGTTGCCACAGCTGATGGGCACGCCAGGCCAGGGCCTGCTGATCCGAGAGGACCTGGTCCAGCGACGCCTCCGTTTCCGCCTGCCCGTATGGGTACTGCGGGTCCACGCCGGAAGGCATGCGCACTCCCGTGACCCTGGACACGTCATCACGGAAGGCGTAGAGCAGGTCAAAGACCGCTTGCACCTCCGACGTGCCCATGGTGGCAGTGTCCTGGTCCGATGAGAGCCACGCCTGTAGCCGCTGATCCCCGCAGGCCTTCTGCAGTACTGCCGCTACCGCCTCACGAACCCCCGGGGAGTCCGGGCGTATGGCGTGCAGCCTGCCCTGGGCGTGCGAGTAGGCCATCCTGGTGACCCTCTCCTTGCCGGCCACCGCCAGCGGGATGTCCAGGACCACAGGGCCATGATCCGACACCAGCGACGCTGGAGACCGCCCCGGCGCCAAGTGAGGGCGCTCACGCGCCGCCCACGGGACCAGAGGCGAGTTCAGAAGGAAGGAGTCCAGTCGGTGCCCCGCCCTCGTGGGCCTCCTGTCCTCCTCCCGTTCCGGGCCTGCCCTCTGGAAGCCACACTGTTCCCACAGGGCTTGGAACCTCCTCGTGGTAGGGTGCCACGGGGACTCCAGCCACACGTTGAAGTCCCCTCCGAGGAGCACGGCCTTGGTGCCACCCGCGCTCTTGGCCGCCGCGTACATGGCCACGTCAGCCCAGAAGGACGCCTTAGACGCCCAGGAGTCGCCGCCGCTACCCGGGCCGTGGACGTTGATGACCGTGAGGGTGCCACCTGCGGTCACCACATCCAGGGCCATGGCCTTGCCCGGCACGATGTCCACGATGTCTCGAACTTCCTCCGCGGCGAACACGTCCGCCCGAAGGGCAATCAAGAGCCCGCCGCGCACCGCCGCCGCCGACGCCGCCTGGGCATCCACCCCTGGGTATGTATGATAACCATGGTGACGCCACTGGTTCTCGGAGTGCACCACACCTTGAGGGTCTTGCAGGCCAGTCTCCTGGAATAGGCCCAGGATGGCACCCTCGGCCTTCATGATACCCGCCGCCACCGCTTCACCGTCGAACATACCTGGGGTCACTGGTACACCGTCCCCCCGCATCGAGCCCTGGACGTTCCAGGACACCGCCGCTCTGGTGTCGGAGGCGGGGCCCCTTCATGGCTGCACGTGTGGATCGGGGCCCCCCGCCGGATCCGGATCACTGGACGGAGAGGGGCCACCAGCAGGCTCTGGGGGGCCACCCGCACCCGGCGCGAGCGGCTGGCGAGGTGGCCCCTAACCCCGTGGGCCTCCGCCCGAGGATGTCGTCGCCTGCTGAGACCCGGCAAATGCGGCGGGCTCCCCCTTTGCCTGTCCGCCGGACGTACTTGCCGCCCTACTCCCCGTTGAAGTCACTGCCCCACGCCGCGCTGCAGACCCAATCGCTCGAGACCGTCCTGCCGACGGCGACGCCCCGCGCCCCGCCGCAGGGCGGGCACCCGTGGGCAGCGTGAGCGCTCTGGACCCCGCCTGGGCCGACGCGAAAGGCCCCGCCTGGCCCCCCGGCATAACGCCAGCCAGCATGGCCAGCGCCTGGTCCCGTTGTGCCGGATCAGTCACATGGTCCCGCTGGATGTGGTCCAGCAGGTCCTTGGGGTGGAGGTGGGTAGGCCGGCAGTGCGTGCCAGCTTTCCATGTGCAGTGACCAGCCCCATCCAGCCGAGACCAGGGACAGACATTGAATGTCTTTGTCCCACGCTGATCCGTGGCCAAGTCACCGCCGAAGTGCCGCAGCACGTATCGAATGTTGACATAGGCGCCATACTGAGGCGGGGGGCTCCTCTTGGGCGGCGGCTTGGGCGCCGCTTTCGGGGCCTGCTTCGCCGCCGCGGCCGGGGGCGCCGCAGGCCGCACTGGTGGCACGCTCGGTGGTTGCGGCAGGTGCAGCATTCCCCCCACGGGAAACTGCTCATCCACCCAGCGGCGCCACGCGTCGGCGAACTTCTCCCGGTCGCCCTCGACCCTCCACCTGGAAGTGGAGAACGCCCGGAGCCACGGCCCCATGTTCTCCGCCATAACCAGGCGGAGGGCATCTCCTCCGCTCTGCCGGCGGAAGCGTGTCGCGGCCGCGCCTGCCACGGTCCCTTGGAGGTACAGCGCGTCGCCCCCGTCGCCACTCAGTGCACTAAGGTGCAGGGCCTCCAGGTCGGCGGGGCGGACCGTGAGCACCGTGCCCTGCCCGCGATCATACAGGCGCAGCGCCGAGGAGTGGGGCTCCAACGCCGCCACAACCCAGTACCACGCCCGCGACGCGCTATGCAGCAGTGCCAGCGAGGCTGCCGGCCTGTTGCTGGATGACTGCGCCGCCGGGGCCCTGGGGAGGGCCGCCGTGTGACCCTGCAGCGCCCTGCATATGCCAGCTGTATGCTCAGCCTGCCACATGTTGCTCGGGGCTACGGGCCAGACATCCTGCCCCTGGACCACTGGCGGCCGCGTGACCTCCACGAAGACCGCCGGCGCTGGCGGGATGTCCTCGGCCGTGCACCTGTGCGCCCTGCGCACCGGCCCCAGCCCACTGAGGCACTCCTGGAACACCCGGTAGCAGGCCGGGCCCCTGGACTGCTGCCTCCTGAGCCGGCACGCGGTGACTACGACCCACTCCAGTCCCCCCGTTTCCACCCGAACACAGGCCCAATACTCCGCCCCCTCCAACACCACCAGCCGCCCCATATCCGCCATGCCCACCGTATGGGTGGAGGACACGCTCTCCACCCTCAGCCACCGCTTGGCGCTCTCCTCCCACGGCTGGGGGGCATGCATCTGCTGCTGCTGCATCGCGTCCTGCACGTGCTGCAGGGACACTGTCGCCAGCATGGACATCCCCCCGTCCGACGCCGCTGCCATACACAGCAGGGCATGTTGCATGCGCGCCCCGGGCAGCCCCACGTTGTGCGGGACGTTTGCCAGGTCCAAGGGCGTGCTGGGCGCCGGCAGGGCCTCCAACACCGCTGCAGGCAGCTCCCCCAGGGACGGCAGACGCGCGGTGGGCCCCATGTCCCTGTTGCGGACCACCGCTGCCACCCACCGCCTGTCTAGCGCCGACAGGAGGTTGCCCGGCCTCGGCACCCTGAGGAGGGTACCGACGGCGGACATGAGGGCGCACACGCCACAGTCCTTGGTGTTGCCGGCCGGCTGCTGAACCTGTGCCGCCCGGGCCTCCGCCAGCAGACGCTCCGCACCCGGCCATCCCGCCCTCTGGCCCCTGGGTGCCATGCGCATCGTCCGGACCGCCATGTCCCACGTGTGCGGCCATTGGGGCGGGGCCCCCGACACCACAGGCCGGCCCAGCGGGTCCACTGCCAACCGCGTGTCAGGGGCCACGAGGTGGTGGGCCGTCCAGTGCCGCATGTCCGGCGTCTCCAACCGGTCGAGGTACACCGCCTCTGAGCCCCCCAGCTCGACGTACCTCGCAATGAGGAGGGCAGCCGGGGTTTGGTCGTGCCGCCGGCCTTCCCACCCCTCCTCGGGAGCATCATGGCGTGGGGGGCCAGGCACTGCACCACGTCGGCTGCCAGCGCGACCACGTCGTCGCTGAGCTCCACCCCATGGTCTGCGGCCACCAGGAATTGGTGCCTGGGCTTGGAGTACACGCGCTCCAGGGCGCCCTGCAACTCAGCTGGCGGGGGAGAGGCGTCTCCGCAGCCCCGCAGCCAGGGGAGTGCGCCCGGGAGATGCCGCCCCGCTCCTCCTGACCAGACGGCGGCCCTAAGGACCGGCAGGTCCCGCCAGACAGCCACTGCGACCTGATCGCGCCAGGGCTGCGGCTTGTTGGCACCCCACTGGAGGACTGCCACCACAGCATGCGTGGTCAGGGGCTCCGCCGTGAGCTGCAACGCCGTCCCCCCGTCGGTCTCGAACACCGTGCCCCTTGGGGCAGTGAAGACGTGGCCATCGTCCCCACGGACCGCCACCCATCCCCACAAGACCGCCACGGTCTCCCAACTGGGGTGGTTGGTTCTCCTGGGCAGGACCACCACCGGTGGGCACGGGCCGTTGGCGGCCCACACGCGCCATTCCACTCCCACCAGACGCTCGTGACCAGGGGGCCGGTACACCTGGGGCCACGCGTCTGGGAGCTGGCGATGGACAGCGGTCCACACGTCAGCCCCGCTAGCCCGCGTGAACTGAAGTCCCCCCAGGATGTCCCTGTCCACAGGGCTGGGGAGGCGGGCGGTGCGAACTTCCAGCCCCTGACTCAGGCGAAGCCCTGGCCCCTCTCGGTCTCCCAGCCGCGAGACCTCCGGGTCCGTGGTCGCAAGACGAGCCGCCACCGTGGGGAGATGCAGGGAGACAGTCCACGGCTGGACTGAGACGGGCTCGCGCGGGAGGTCACGGCAGGCCGCCACAGCACTGCCATCCCTCGCCCAGCTGAGCGCCCTGTCCCACCACTGCGCCCACGCACCCGGCGCTGCCGGCAACGACCAGGACAGGTACGTCACGACCGCCTTAGCCTGCTTCTCGCGAGGGTCCATGCCGGCGGGGTGTGTGTGCCACGTGCACACCCATCCCAGGTTGGCCTCCTGGACGCCGACCATGTCCCTCCACGGGACCACCAGGAACGGAGTGAGCAGGGCCGCCATGCCACACGGCAACGCCACCGCCCACTCGGTCACGCCCCCACTCTCCACCGCATACACCACCGCCGGGAGCCCTCCCCCTTGCGCCTTTACCCCCGCATCCTGCAGCAATGTCCCGTGGCCCCTGCCGTGGTCCCGGCTGCGGTCCAGGCTGAGAGCCCCCACACGGGCCATGGCCTGGAGGATCAGGAGCAATTCCTGGGGTACTCCCCGCGGCACCGGCGGCTGGGGGTGGGCGTACCGGCGGGCATCTGCCCGCATGCACCACCCCTTGGCCCAGTGCCTGCAGGTTTCCTCCTCCCCCGTCTTCGGCCCAGCCTTATCCGCCACCCCCGGCTCCCTGGGACTCACCTCACGCGCTTCCTTCGCCCCCACGATCACCAGCTCCTCGTCCTGCTCCCCGGCACCCTGCGCCTCCTCACCCTTGAACTCCGGCTCCTCGTCCTGCTCCATGGCGACCTGCGCATCCTCACTCCCCCTGCGCTGGTCCTCCTCCTCCAGTTCCTCCGTCGTCGGCGGCGGGCCCGCAGCATCCGAGATCCTCCCCAGGGCCGCCGCCACAATGGCCTGCACGTCCACCTCCTCCCCGGCCACCTCCGGCTGATCCTGCTGCTGCTCCTCCCCCGTGGGCTGCTCTTGCCCCACCCCGTCACCGCCACGGCCTGCTTCCCCGTCGCCCCCCACCGGGATCGCGCGTTCGGACCCCTGGGGGGCGGCGCTCCCGTCGAGGCGCGTGCCCACCACCACCAGCAGCTTGAGGTCACCGCCGCGGCTCTCAAGGCGGCAGCTGCTGGAGGTGGGGACGAGGACCGCCCCATCCCCGGTCAGCAGCAGGCGGTCCGCGTCGAACACGACCTCTGCACCCTCGGGGTGCAACGCCACCAGGAGCGCATGGGACCCCAGCGCCTGGGGTGTGAGGGGCCGCCCAGCCTGCTCGCGACGCCAAGCGTCAGCCCCAGCCCGCCACAAGGCCACGTACAGGCCTTCGTCCCGCCGCACGTCCTCCAGCCCTGCCTCGCCCATCAGGCGCACCACGGACAGGCGCACCGACAGGGGGAGGCTTTCCTGGGGCTCGGCCGCCCATACATCACCGGGGTGATGACCCACGACCGCCGCTTCCCCCAGTTGGACACAGCGGACCTGGCCGTTGCCCGGGGACGCCGCCGCCAGGGCCATCTCCCGGGCGACCTGCCCTGGGCGCTGGAGCTCATAGCGCTCCAGGGCGCTCGCCAGCATCCCTGCCTCCCGCTGCCCCGTGCCCGTGAGGCGGTGCCTGTGGGCGCCCTCGGCCGCATGGTACCTGCAGTGCCGCCGCTCACAGCTCCCCAGGGGAGGGGGCGGCACCGCAGTGGGCATGGGCGGCAGCGGCTCGTTGGCCGGGTCCTCGTCCATGCCGGCGTAGACGTCGGGCCCGGCGTCGTCCTCAAACATGAGGGCCAGCGCCGACTCGCCGGGCCCGTATGCCTCCTCGTCCTCCTCTTCCTCCGCTTCCTGCCCCCCCTCCGCCCCGTCTCCGGCTGCGACCACCGCCGGCGGCGTGTCCGGCCGCGGCGGGAAGGGCGCCAGAGGCCGCTTGTCAGCGCCTCCGCCCCTTGCCGCCTCCGCCGCGTCCAGCCGTGCCCGCAGGTTGGCGGGCAGCCGGGCCCAGCTGGTGCCCGCATGGAGATCCATGCGGTACGCCAGCCCCGCCGGACATGGCTCACCGGGTGCCACCTGGCGCCACTCCCGCCACTCCCACATCCACTCCTCCACTCCTTCCCCCTTGGCACGTCCCCCACTGGGCTCCACAACCCCGCCGGCGTTTGCGCCTTCGGCACACCCCGCCCCGCGTCCTGTCCCCCCGAAGAAACCGCCTCCGTCGACGTCTCCTTGGCCCCTTCCGTCCTCGGGGCGACAGCCGCGAGCGCCTGCGCTATCAGCTCGCCGGCGTCAGCCCCTTCCGGCGCAGCTCCCCCACTCCTCACGGCCGTCCGCCGGTACTCCTCCAGGACCTGCGCGAGCAGCTCGCTGATGTCTCGCGGGCCAGCCACTGCCGCCTCCTGCGCCGCATCCTCCCCCGCTTGTACCCCCGCCGTAGTCCTCCCCACGGGGGCCGCGCCCTGCATCCCACCCGGCACCACTGGCTCCGGGCCCGTCGGCACCACGGGCGGGGCCTCGCGCGGCACGGCTGGGTCCGGCATCTGGACCGTCCGCGGTGGTGACCCCGCCGCGGGAAACTCCGGTTGAGGCTCTGCCAGGGGTGGCGCAGGTGCCCCCATTCTCTTCGCCTCGCCCGGGGGCACGCCATGTGCCTCCCCTTGCGACACCCCCTGCTGCTGGGCGCCCCGCCCCGGTCCAGGTGCCGGCACCGGTACCGGCACCGGCATGGTGTGCTTAGGCACCGGCCGTGAGTGCTGCTGGGGCGGGGGGCGAGGGCATTCCACATGCAGGTGCGGACGGTGATGGTGATGGTGACGGTGAGGGTGGACGGGGTGCCGTGGCACAGCCCCTTGCGACACCCCCTGCTGTTGGGCGCTCCGCCCCGGCCCAGGCACTGGTACCGGCTCTAGCACCGGCATTGTGTGCTGAGGCCGCCGTGGGTGCTGCTGGGGTAGGGGATGTGGGTACTCCACATGCTGGTGTGGACGATGTTGGTGATGGTGATGGTGAAGGTGGACTGGGTGCTGTGGCCCAGCTCCTTGCGACACCCCCTGCTGCTGGGCGCCCCGCCCCGGCTCAGGCACCGGAACCGGTTCCGGCACCGGCATCGTGTGCTGAGGCGGCAGTGATTGCTGCTGGGGCAGGGAATGTGGGTACTCCACTTGCTGGTGCGGATGGTGATGGTGACGGTGATGGTGAAAGTGGACGAGGTGCTGTGGCACAGCCCCTTGCGACACCCCCTGCTGCTGGGCACTCCGCCCCGGCTCAGGCACCGGCACCGGTTCCGGCACCGGCACCGTGTGCTGAGGCGGTCTTGGGTGCTGCTGGGGCAGGGGATGCGGGTACTCCACATGCTGGTGCGGATGGTGATGATGATGGTGATGGTGTAGGTGGACGGGGTGCTGTGGCACAGCCGCCAGTTGGTGGTGATGGTGAAGATGGACGGGGGGCTGTGGCACAGCTGCCGGGTGTACGTGTTGGTGTGGGAAGTGATGCTGCATCATGGGGAACTCGACGGGGTGATGAAGTAGGTGATGGAGATGAAGTTGGTGGTGGTGGTGAGTCCCAAAGGGCGGGATGGGCATGGGCCTGAGGCCAGGGGGCGGCGGCATCGGAAACGCACCCGGCGCCGCATACCCCGGCTGCCCCGCCGACCCCACTGGGGGCCGTCCGCGCTGCGCGTCCTCGAGCTGCCCGAGATCTTGTAGACATCGGAGTAGTTGGTTGAGCAGGTGCACCCCGAACGGCACCGTGCCCGCCGCGAACCGCGCCTGAACGTCGGGCGCGTTGTACGGGTGGGGATCGCGGGCCAACATCTGCCGCAAGCAGACGTCGACGAAGTGGTCCCACCCGTTGTCCCTGGCCGGACGGTCCGCGTCCACGCGCGCCTGGAACGCCGCGTACGTGTGCGGCCCGTGTCTGACGAGATCAGACACTGTGTCTACCAGGCGCCGGGCACGTCGCCGGAAGGCTGGCAACTCCGCGGGATTGGTGGGGACAGATAGCGACATTTAGCTAACGAAGGCTGTGTGAGCTAAGGACACGGGAGAACGGGTGGACTCCATGGCCCGTCCCGCTTGCCGTTTGCGTATGGTTGCACGACACTTCGCACGACACAGCTGCGCACCCCTCTTGCTCGCCCCTTCTCCCCTCCGTGTTCCTGTGCCCCCGGCTGTGCTCGCTTGGTGTGCCCCTTGGCCCTTGGGTGGGGGGGGGGGGGGGGCGCCCGATGCTGGCTCTGGTCCCTCCCCCCGGGAATTTCCCCACGGGGTGGCCGATGCATGCACTCCCCGTCAGGGTGTAACTATGTTGTACGGGCCGTCCATTTGTACCCGCTCCGTACAAATGGACCTGCGTTGTATCCAGGTACGTCGGCCCTTCCCCACACCGGGGTCGGGTACACTGTGGGTCTCTGGGGAGTCCTTGCGGGTTAGGCACGTCTCTTGCTTACCCCGATGGACGGTGTGCCCTACCCGCAGCCCCTCACAGGACACGAACCGCAGTACGTGCCGTGGGGAGTGCTCTTGGTCAGGCCCATTGGCCACTCCCCCAGGCCGGTGCCACCTCGGGCCGCTAGCCAACGGTCCCGGGCGTAACCCACCTTATTGCTCGCGCTCAGATGGGGCCGATACGGACACCGGGGGGGCCCCCAAACCCCAGAGGTCGGGTACCTCACCAGCGTTGTTCGCGGGCTCTTGTCACCCCGCCCCCCCCCGTTGGTCCCTGCATCCCTGCTTTCATCCCCAGGGGCGCTGACCCTGGCCCCTTGCTGTGCCCCCTGGCTCCCGCCATGTCCCGTCTGCCCCTGCTGCCTGTCCCTGCTCTGGCGTGTTGGTGTCCTTGGTTGCTCGCTTTGTGTTTTTTTTTTTTTCCCATGTCCTCTCGCTGTCTCCTCGCCGCCCTCGCCCTTTCTGCGGGTGGGCGTTGGAGAAGGGGGCGGGGGGGGGGGGGGCATTCTCGCTGTCCTCCCTTTTGCGCAAGCACGTCGGAAGCACGGCGCAGGCACGAGGCACCGCACTTGTCCCTCCGCTGGGGGGCGGGGGGGGGCGTTGCCGTGTGGCTCCCGTCGTCACCCTACCCTTCCTGCGGTTGCACCCCCGGCGGTCCCCCCGTGGGGGCTTGCACGGCGCGTGCCCCCCTTGGGCACGGTCGTCTCGTCCCTCTGTCTCCCCACCCCGCCGCGGCGTCCCCGGGGGGGGGTCCGCCGCCCGCTACCGTCATCCCTCTTGTCCCCTTGCCTTCTCCCCGTTGCCCTCCCCTCTGTCCTCGGTGGGTGCGGGAGGTGGGGGCGGGGGGGGAGGGGGAGCGCCCTCGTTGCCCTTCCTCCGGCGTAAGCACGTCGCAGGCACGGCACTGGCACGTGGCACGGCACTTGTCCTCCTGCTAGGGTGTGAGGCACGCCGCGTGGCCCTTGTCTTTGCCCTGTCCACGCTGCGTGCACTCCCCCGGTGCCCCCCCTGCTGGTGAGGGGGGGCCGCTGCCCGCCCTTCCCTTCCTGCAACCCCCACCCTTGGGGCTTGGGGGCATGTGGGGGGGGGGGGCCTTGTCGTTTTCCTGCCGTTGCCCTCGCGTCGCAGGCACGAGGCGTGGCTTTCGTCCCTCTGCAGGGGGGGGGGGGTTAGCCTCGCGGCTCCCTCCGTCGCCCCTTCTATCCTATGCCCGCACCCCCGGTGGTCCCCCCGCCGGGGCTTGCACGGCGCGCGCCCTCTACAGGCACGTTCGTGTGGCTCGTTCCACACCCTCCTTCCTCTGCCTCCCCACCCTGCCGCGTTGTCCTGGGGGGGGGGGGGGGGGGGGCGCTTTTCGCCCCCTCCCTACCCGCATTCGCCCTCGGGGGGCTGGTGGTGTTGGGGGGGGGTGGGGCGCCCTTTTCGCCTCCCCTCCGTTGCACGCACGTCGCAGGCATGTCGTAGGCACAGCACAACCACGGGGCGAGGCACTTGGCTGCCGCAGGGGGGGGGGGGTTTCCCTTTGGGCCTTCCCGCCCTGCTCCATGGTATAGGCCCCGCACTCCAGGATCACCAGCCGCTGTTGCCCCCTCGGCGGTAGTCGCCACGTCTCCGCATGGTGCTCAGTGTCCCGTGCCTGCTCCCTCCTGTGCCCATACTTACTGGAGGAAGTACGTACCCGGGTGGATTCGGAAGATGAAGAAGTGCGGGCAGCGGGGAGGACTTACCGTACGCCTCGAAGGCTTCTTGCGCCATCCGCTGCCCTGGTCGAGGGGAGGGCCCCTGTTTCGGCACCCAACAGCCCGGGGGGGGCCGACCTCCCATCCTCTCCCTGGTGCCTGTGTATCCACTTCCGAGCGTCCTGATACCGGTGCCGTGGTATTAGTCCGCTGGAAGTGGCGGCTACAAAGCGGCCAGGCGCTCTCGACCCCCGGGCCTCTGCCACCCCCGAGCGCGATGGAGGCCCCTGAGGTCCTATGGCAGAGACGCGGGGAGGCGGATGGGGGATTCATTTGTGGCATCCCCTGGCCACCTAGTTAATCAGTACAGTTCAATCTACGCCGCAGGGGGCCCACCGGTTGGCGCCGCTGGTGCCCGTCCCCTCTGCGTCACACTCTCTGCAACAGGCGCAGGGGGTCCAGTGGATGGCGCCACTGGCGCGCGTCCCCTCTGCGCCACTGGTGGGGTCATCGCACGGGAGGCCCTACGGATGGCGCCGCAGGTGCCCGTCCCCCCGTGTCGCTTCCTGCTTCCTGCCCTTGACGGACATGACATGACGCATGGATGAGGTCAGAGTCGGTTGCAGGACGCGCACGGCGCACGGCACGACGTTAGGCAACTATCCCCTACCCTGCCCCCGCTGCTCCCTCCCTCGCCCTCTGTGCTCGCCTAACGCTGCGCTTGCCCCTGTCTCCCTCGTCGCTCCCTCTCTCTGCTCTGGCTAGCCCCTTGTGCCCCTGTCTCCTTGTCCTCGTCTTCGCTGTACCCTCCCTGCCACGCACCTCTCCCTTTCCCTCTCCCCCTTGCCTCCCCCTGGCGCCCCGGCCTCTAGGCTTGTGGCTCGCTGGTCGCTCCGCACTCCCCTGCTGCCTTCGTCTCTCTTCGCCCGCCTTGCCTCCCCCTCCCTCCCCTGCCCTGTGTCCCCTCTACCTCTTGCTGGCCACCGTGTAGGCAAGTTGCACGCACGCACCTGGTCCTCGTTGTATGTCTCTACACTGCGCTCCGCCTTGTCCGGTGCCCCCGCGTACTGCGGGCGGCTCGCTTGGCAGTGGGGCACCTTTGTGCTTCTGCCCCACGCCCACCCCTTCATGCCGCCGTGGCACGCCCTCGTCCCTGCCCTGCCTTCTCTGCCCCTCCGCCCTCCGGCCAGCGCGAGCACATTGCGGAGCAATTCGCGTGGCAGCGTCCTCTCTTTGCCCCCTCTCTCTGTCCTGGCCCCTTGGCCCTGTCCTGCCCCCTGTCTGCTCGCCCTCCCTCGTCCCCACATGCCCCCCTTCCCAGGTCCCTTGGTCCCTGGCCCTCAGTGTCTCTGCCCTCGTCTTCCCTTTACCCTCCCGGCATGCATGTCGCGGAGCAACACGCGAGGCACCCCTCCCACTCCCCCTTCACCTTGCCGCTCCCTGGTTCCCTGGTTCTGTCTGCACCGCAGCCCGCGGCCCTCTTCTCCCGCCCTACCTCCCCCTCCCTCCCCTGCCCTTGCCCCTCTCTATTCTTACCTTTTGTCCCCATGCTGGTCACTTTGTAGGCATGTCGCACGCATGTCGCAGGTTCGCTTCCGGCCCCTCCCTTCCTGCCCCGCCCTTTCCCCCCTCATCTCCACGCAGAACACTTCGCAGGACACTGTGTAGGCAAGTTGCATGCACGTCGCAGGCACGCACCTGGCCCTCGTCGTGTGACTCTACGCGGGGCGGACCGCTTCGCGGCAACGCGCCGCGGCGCCCCGCCTTGTCCATTGCCACTGCGCATTGCGGGCGGCTCGCTCGGCGGTGGGGCACCTTTGAGCTTCCGCCCCACGCTCGCTCTTTCGTGCCGTCGTGGCACGCCCCCTGCCATGCCCTGCCTTCTCTGCCCCTCTGCCCTCCGGCCAGCACGAGCACAATGCGGAGCAATTCGCGTGGCAGCGCTCCCTCTTTGCCCTCTCTCTCTGCCCTGGCTCCTTGGCCCCGTCCTGCCCCCCGTCTGCTCGCCCTCCCTCGTCCTCTCGTGCCTCCTTTCCCAGGTCCCTTGGTCACTGGCCCTCGGTGTCCCTGTCCCGGTCCTCTCTTCTCCCTCCCTGCTTACACTTCGCGGAGCAATTCGCGAGGCACCCCTCCCACTCCCCCTCCACCTTGCCGCTCCCTGGCGCCCTGGTTCCGTCCGCACCGGCCCGCAGCCTTCGGCCCTCTTCTCCCGCCCTACCTCCCCCTCCCTCCCCTGCCCTTTTCCTCCTCTACACTCCGCAGTACACTTCGCAGGACACTTTGTTGGCATGTCGCATGCATGTCGCAGGCACACGCCTGGCACCTCCCTCTCCGCCCTGCCCTGTCCTCTCTCTACACTACGCAGGACACTCCGCAGAACACTGTGTTGACACTTCGCACGCATGTCGCAGGCACGCACCTGGCTTTTATTGGCTCCACGCTGTGTCCGCCCGCCGCTGCCGCAGCCCCCGCGGGAGCCGCCGCCGCGGGCAGCCACTCCATATGCCGCGGGGGGCGCGGCCCTGGTAGGCCCCGGCTGCCCCCCGGCCAGGGTTTCGCTGTACCCCCCGCGGCGCCTGGTCGCCGGGGGGGATCCATCACAAATATCTGCAAGACATCGAAAAAAAATAGACACTCAGAAAGAAATATATATATATATATATATATATATATATATATATATATATATATATATATATATATATCCTCCAATCTACACCCCTCTCCCAACTCTAGGTGGCTCCACTATACGGCTCTAAGGTACGTGCGAAGGGCACAACTTGGTGCATACATGTGGTGGAAGGGGCTAAACTCGGTCAAAACGGGCTCAAAACGGGCTAAAAACACTTGTTTGAGCATCCCAAATGGTCCGGGATCACTTTTGGCAAAACGCGTTTTTGACCCATTTTTGACCCATTTTTGGTCCCAAAATGGCCCATTTTCAAGGCATTTTGGGATTTTCCATGCCCCAAAACCCGTGGCCACGGGCTCAAAATGGGCTAAAACCACTTGTTTGAGCATCATAGATGGTCGGGGATCATTTTTGGAAAAACGCGTTTTTGACCCATTTTTGACGCATTGGTGGGCCGAAACGGCCCATTTTCAAGGCATTTTGGGATTTTCCATGGCCGAAAACGCGCCACCACGGGCTCAAAACGGCCCAAAAACACTTGTTTGAGCATTTCAAGTGGTCTAGGAACAACTTTGGAAAAAATCATTTTTTTCGCCCTAGGGACCCTGGTGGACCCACCGTTGGCCCCCACTGTGCGTGGGCTGGCCGGCCCTCCGGCTGCACCAAGTGACCACAGGTACGGGGGTCTATGTGTCTCGTTGGGCGATTCTAAGGCTTGGAAACCATAAAAAGTGGGGGGTTGCGAGTGGCTTAGGTGCCCTCGGAATTTGGTTTTGAGCCACGTAGCCCAAGATACGGCGTGTTCTTGGTTTCCAGGTGCTGGTGCACATTGCGCAGTTTTTGGGGCTTTTTGGCGCCTTTTTGGGCCGTTTCTCGGACATATTGTGGAATTGAAGGGCACTAGAGAGCTCTTTGACACGGTGAAGGCAAGCCGCACGTGCAGTGTACTCACCGTATCCCTTTGTTTGGGCGTTTCGCCCGGGTTTTGGGGCTGTTTTGGGCGAAAAATGGCTGTTTTTGGCCCAAAACTGCGCAGATTTGTGAGGGCACCTCCGGACTTGGCGCCCCCGCCCCGGGCCGCCACCGGTGAGTTTTTGGCTCAAAACTTGGATTTGGCAAGGCCACCACCTGGGCTCCAAGATGGCTAGAGTAGAGTAAGGCCCGGAGCGATGAGGCGGAGCAATGGCCGAAAAAAAAAAAGTAATATATATATATATATATATATATATATATATATATATATATATATATATATATATATATATATATATATATATAACATACATATATATACATATATATACATACAGTCATCCAGCAACAGGCCGGCAGCCTCGCTTGCACTGCTGCATAGCGCGTCGCGGGCGTGGTACTGGGTTGTGGCGGCGTTGGAGCCCCACTCCTCGGCGCTGCGCCTGTACGATCGCGGGCAGGGCACGGTGCTCACGGTCCGCCCCGCCGACCTGGAGGCCCTGCACCTTAGTGCACTGAGTGGCGACGGGGGCGACGCGCTGTACCTCCAGGGGACCGTGGCAGGCGCGGCCGCGACACGCTTCCGCCGGCAGAGCGGAGGAGATGCCCTCCGCCTGGTTATGGCGGAGAACATGGGGCCGTGGCTCCGGGCGTTCTCCACTTCCAGGTGGAGGGTCGAGGGCGACCGGGAGAAGTTCGCCGACGCGTGGCGCCGCTGGGTGGATGAGCAGTTTCCCGTGGGGGGAATGCTGCACCTGCCGCAACCACCAAGCGTGCCACCAGTGCGGCCTGCGGCGCCCCCAGCTGCGGCGGCGAAGCAGGCCCCGAAAGCGGCGCCCCAGCCGCCGCCCAAGAGGAGCCCCCCGCCTCAGTATGGCGCCTATGTCAACATTCGGTACGTGCTGCGGCACTTCGGCGGTGACTTGGCCACGGATCAGCGTGGGACAAAGACGATCAACGTCTGCCCCTGGTCTCGGCTGGATGGGGCTGGTCACTGCACATGGAAAGCTGGCACGCACTGCCGGCCTACCCACCTCCACCCCAAGGACCTGCTAGACCACATCCAGCGGGACCATGTGACTGATCCGGCACAACGGGACCAGGCGCTGGCCATGCTGGCTGGCGTTATGCCGGGGGGCCAGGCGGGGCCTTTCGCGTCGGCCCAGGCGGGGTCCAGAGCGCTCACGCTGCCCACGGGTGCCCGCCCTGCGGCGGGGCGCGGGGCGTCGCCGTCGGCAGGACGGTCTCGGGCGATTGGGTCTGCAGCGCGGCGAGGGGCAGTGACCTCTACGGGGAGTACGGCAGCAAGTACGTCCGGCGGGCAGACTGAGGGGGAGCCCGCCGCATCTGCCGGGTCTCGGCAGGCGACGACAGCCTCGGGCGGAGGCCCACGGGGTCAGGGGCCACCTCGCCAGCCACCCGCGCCGGATGCAGGTGGTCCCCCAGAGCCTGCTGGTGGCCCCTCTCCATCCAGTGATCCGGATCCGGCAGGGGGCCCCGATCCACACGTGCAGCCGTGAAGGGGCCCCGCCTCCGACACCAGAGCGGCGGTGTCCTGGAACGTCCAGGGCTCGATGCGGGGGGACGGTGTACCAGTGACCCCAGGCATGCTCGACGGTGATGCGGTGGCGGCGGGTATCATGAAGGCCGAGGGTGCCATCCTGGGCCTATTCCAGGAGACTGGCCTGCAGGACCCTCAAGGTGTGGTGCACTCCGAGAACCAGTGGCGTCACCATGGGTATCATACATACCCAGGGGTGGATGCCCAGGCGGCGTCGGCGGCGGCGGTGCGCGGCGGGCTCTTGATTGCCCTTCGGGCGGACGTGTTCGCCGCGGAGGAGGTTCGAGACATCGTGGACATCGTGCCGGGCAAGGCCATGGCCCTGGATGTGGTGACCGCAGGTGGCACCCTCACGGTCATCAACGTCCACGGCCCGGGCAGCGGCGGCGACTCCTGGGCGTCTAAGGCGTCCTTCTGGGCTGACGTGGCCATGTACGCGGCGGCCAAGAGCGCGGGTGGCACCAGGGCCGTGCTCCTCGGAGGGGACTTCAACGTGTGGCTGGAGTCCCCGTGGCACCCTACCACGAGGAGGTTCCAAGCCCTGTGGGAACAGTGTGGCTTCCGCAGGGCAGGCCCGGAACGGGAGGAGGACAGGAGGCCCACGAGGGCGGGGCACCGACTGGACTCCTTCCTTCTGAACTCGCCTCTGGTCCCGTGGGCGGCGCGTGAGCGCCCTCACTTGGCGCCGGGGCGGTCTCCAGCGTCGCTGGGGTCGGATCATGGCCCTGTGGTCCTGGACATCCCGCTAGCGGTGGCCGGCAAAGAGAGGGTCACCAGGATGGCCTACTCGCACGCCCAGGGCAGGCTGCACGCCATACGCCCGGACTCCCCAGGGGTTCGTGAGGCAGTGGCGGCAGTACTGCAGAAGGCCTGCGGGGATCAGCGATTACAGGCGTGGCTCTCATCGGACCAGGACACTGCCACCATGGGCACGTCGGAGGTGCAAGCGGTCTTTGACCTGCTCTACGCCTTCCGTGATGACGTGTCCAGGGTCACGGGAGTGCGCATGCCTTCCGGCGTGGACCCGCAGTACCCACACGGGCAGGCGGAAACGGAGGCGTCGCTGGACCAGGTCCTCTCGGATCAGCAGGCCCTGGCCTGGCGTGCCCATCAGCTGTGGCAACGGGACGCGGCGGCGGCCGGACTCCACTCCCAGGAAGCGACTGCCCTGCTACAGCACCTCCGGCGAGTGGACCCCGACCTGTCCCCCGCCTCGGTTGAGGACCTGCGTGCCGCATTGGACCAACAGCTCCGCCAGCTGGAGACACGCGTGGAGGAGCTGCGGGATGTCCTCAGGAGCAACAGGCGCCGGTCCATCAAGGACTACTGGCGGGGCAGGGTACCGGACCTGCAGCTCCGATGGACGGCGATACGGGGGGCCATCAACGTGGTGAACTATGCCCCGTCAGGCCTTTGGTCCGTACGCGTCCGCGAGTCGGAGAAGGTGCTCTTGGAGGCCTCGGACGTCATTGGCGAGGTCCAGAGGTATTGGGAGGCGCTGTACGCCAAGCGGCCAGTGAACCTGCCGGCCTTCGAGCGGCTGGTCCGGGCCCACATTCCCAAAGGGGTGCCGGAGGAGTGGAGGTCGGTACAGGACTACACCATGCAGGACCTTAAAGACGCCGTGAGGCAGGCCGTGGCGGACGACAAAGCTCCGGGGTCCAACCGGGTCACGGCAGCCCTCATAGCAGAGCTGCCTGAACCGGTGCAGGGGCTCCTGGTGCATGCGTACAGGGCAATCCTGCGGGGTGCGGATGTCCCGGAGTCCTGGCACGAGGCCATTATCTGGCTGATGCCCAAGGGCACAGCCACGGGCAACCTGGACGAGTACAGGCCGATAGCGCTGGGGCAGCAAGACATGCGAATGCTCATGACCCCCCTCATGCGGAGGTTCACAGCTGTTCTGGCACGCAAGGGACTGGCCGCGGACTGGCAGTTCGGAGCCATGCCGGGCTCCACGGCGGCTGCCCCGGTGTTCCTGGCCCAGCGCAGGCTGCAGCGTGGGATGGAGGAAAACCACGTCCTGGCCTTCGATGTGTCGAAAGCTTTTGACACAGCGCCGCACGGAGCACTGGCGCTACTCCTGCGCCACATGGGTGTCCCGGAGGAGCTCATCAGGCTCTTCCACACCCTCAGCTGCGGGTCCCTGGTGCGCATCGTCACTGCGCATGGCCCGACGCCGAGCATACGGCTCCACAGGGGCCTGCGGCAGGGCAGTGCGGAGAGCGCTGTGCTCTACCTCCTCCTATTGGAGCCTCTCCTGCGGAGCCTTGCCTGTAAGGCGCGGGGAGATGCTCGCCACGCGGTGCCACCCCTGGTACAGGCGTACTGTGATGACCTCCTGCTGATAGCGCACTCCCTGCCGCAATTCCTGGAGTATGCGGCGATGATAGCGCGGTATCTCACGGACATGGGCATGTCCCTCAACGTGAGCAAATGCGCCTATGCCAGTACTGCTCGCATCCACTCGATTATGGTATACCTGAACCCGGGGGACACAGCGGCCCCATGGGTATGCTTACGTGCCAAGGGCACGGTACCATACTTGGGCCTGCGCCTCGATCCCAGGGGGTTGGCGACCATGAAGGAGAAACATGTACTCCGGTGTGAAGCCCTGCTGGGCTGGTGCAAGAACACGCTGGGGCCGGCGTCGGTGCCTCATGAGGTGATGGCGGCCGTGGTTGGTGGCATCGTGCGGTACGCGGCGCCCTACCTGTCCGACACGGCGGAGGCGGTGGTCAAGCTGAACACTGCCATCAAGGCTGCGGCCCTGCAGTTTGAGAAGCTGCCCAAGGACCTGTCCAACGTGGCGGTGCGGTCAGGTCATGGGCTACGGTTGGCAGATGTCCAGGTTATCTGCCGCGACTCCGTCGTGGCGACCGTGGCTCAGCTCACCCACCACAGGTCGATGACGGTCCGTGATGAGCTGCGGGCCATGCTCCGAGACATGCACGTGCAGTACGGAGTGTGCGGGCAGTTCATGGTGCCCTCTGCGTCATTCGCCACGCACGCTGGCAATACGTGGGTGGACAGGGTGCTCAGGGCGATGGGGACGTTGCGCGTGGGGCTTCTCATGCCATCGTCGGTGTACTCGTGTGCACACGCCCATCTGCCGCAAGTGCAGTGGGCAGGGCGGAAGTGGGTATCCCAATCCTACGCCTTCAAGGGTAGGGACATCTGCATTCTCTCGGGGCCCCGCACGGATGCGGCAGTGCAGTCCCTGACTGATCCCGCAAATGACCTCCTGCATGCGCGGCTCCCCTGCCCTACGCCTGGGCACTGGGCGGTCCAGCTACAGGAGTGCCACGAGGACCACCTGCACCTTCCGCACGCGGGAGTAGGACCCCACCAGCTGGACCATGTGTGGCTCACGGGGCTTCGCGACGTCTTCCGGCCGCAGCTGCCCGGTCCGTTGACTCACCGGCTCATACACCCGGTGCGCCGAAAGAAGGCCAGCAAACGCAATAGACAGTCCGCTGCGGGGGACGTGTATGTAGTGGGCGGATACAGGGAGGAAGGATGGGACCCGGCCAACCCGGGGCTGTCCATGCCGTTCGTCCCGCTGGCCGCCCTCCTGTTCCTGCTGGGGGACGTCTTTGAGGGCTACCAGCAGCAAGACGATCCGGCGTCCGTCCCCCTACTCACTCCCCACGCCGGGGGCGGCATCAGCCCGCCACCACTGTGGGTTGTGCACGGACAGCCAGCGTTTTCCAGGGCGTGCGCGGCGGTGCACAAGTGCGGCGAATGGGCAATTGTTCTTCTGCTACCGGCAGGCCCAATCCCGGATCCGGATGAGCACTCGGTCCCGGAAGTGGTCCGAATGTCCAACGTGCCGCATGATCCGCATGTCGCCGTCACGTCGTTGCGTGGCGGTGGCGCAGTGGAGCAGGGGTCTGTCGTGGTGTACCAGCCTTCCTGCTCCGCAACGGTTTGGGGGGCGGAATACACCACCGCCCTGGACGCCATCAAGTCAGTCTGCGGATGTGACCTGGCCTGGAGACCACATGCGGTGTATCGACCGAGGGTGGTCCTGTCCCCGGAGCTCACGGCCTCCAGCGCGGCGTCTCTGGGAAAGGTGGTGCAGAGCCCCCACTCCGACGTGGCGTGGCTAGAGCCCCACCGGTACTGCTGGGTGCCGGTGGCGACTAAAGTCACATCGTCTGACGCGTCGCCCCAGGGAGACGACGCCACAAATGTGGCGGTGGCCAGCCACGGAATCCCCACGTGGACGGGTGCCATCTACGGCACGGTCCCGGAGGCGGAGATCGTTGGCGCGGCGGCGTACTTGTTGCACACGCCCCCGTCAGCGTGCACGGTACACGTGGTGGATGCGTCCGTCATAGGAGCGCATCTCCGCAGGGCGCAGGAGGCCCTGTACCGTGGCATCAAGGGGCCGACGTCACATCTGGTCAATCAACATGCACTGAGCTGGATAGTGGAGGGGCTGCGGCGGCTGCCGCGCCGAGTTGGGGGGCCGCACCACTGGGTGGTGAGACAGAGCTCGCACTTAGCGGCGGTCCCGCTTGAGGCACCGGACTCTGCCGCGGCCCGTGCGATGGCCCCGCCAGTCCATCTAGTCCTGCCGAAGGAGCACGCCATCCTCTTGGTACCGGGGGATAATGGTGAGCTCGAGCCGCGTGTACCATCCATGCAAGCCCTTCAGCAGGTCCGGGAGATGGAGTGGCGTTCGCTAGCGGCTCGCACCAGGGCGCACACGCCACTGGCTGGCGCCTGCGAGGCGATGTCCCTGGGAGCTATGCACCACGGCCCAACGCACAGAAATATGCTGCGGGCACGCGACGGTCGCTTGTCCACCATGCAGGTCATGCGACGGTGGAGACAGAAGCTCACGCGTGTGGCAATACCGGCCCACCCCTGTATCTTCTGTGGGGGGCCGGAGGAGGACATCGGCCACATGCGCCTACTGTGTGCGCGGGACGAGGAGGTGGCTGGGCTTCTGTGCAGGCGTGTGGAGGAGTTCACGGCGGAGCTACCCCTAACGGACAGGGCGGTGGAGTTCGTGGCGTGGAGGGAGCACGGCTGCAGGTGGGCAGAATCCCTGATGGCAGGTGTCGTACCCGGGGACCTGAAGCGGCTGTTCGCTGCGGTGCGAGCGGCGTCGTCCCGGGGTCCTGCCAAGGCCAGACTCTTTGTGGAGGACATGGTCCAGGTTGGGGAAGATGTGTATGCCCGCAGGAACCATCGGCTCACCCAGATCATGCAGCTGCCGATGCAAGATCGAAGGAGGGCGGTATACGCGTTCCTGCGCGGTGACACACCCTTCTGCCCGCCGGCAGGGAGGATCCTGCAGCGTCCGCCGTGGAACCCGTTTGCCGACCTCCCCGGCGACCTGCGGGCAACCTTTCTGAGGGCGCCGCTGCACGCACTGCTGGTGTCGCGGTCGTGCATCGAGCGTGAGGAGGCCCTGTCCTTGTTCCCTCACTGGATGGCGGCGGTGGCGCAGGCCTTCGACCGGTGGATCGGTTCCTGGGTGGCGCGAGACATCACAGCATTCAGGGAGTGGTCCCGCGTGGTGTCGGCGCAGTCCTGGGCCCAGGTGCGGGGTACCAAGGTGAGACACCCTGACGGCCAGAGTGATCCCTGGCTCCAGGTGTACGCCAACCATCCGGCGGTGGGGAACGTCGTGGGCTGGCCCAGCGAGGTGCTGCCAGTCCTTCAGCAACCTCTGTGCGGTCTCCCAGTCCTGGCGGTGGCTGTCGTACTTGACGTGGGTACGTTGTGGCTATGTGACCGGCAGCTGCGACGAGCCGTACCGGCGGTCACGGAGCAGCGGTCCATGGCAGTGTTAGTGGGCTCCGAGCAGCTGGCGCGGGTACAGGGCGACGACGCGCAAGGCCAAGTCACGGAGGCCATGTTCTCTCTGCCAGAGGGGGACGACCACGTGGCTGCCGATGCCCGTCACACCCTTGACACCCTGGGTCTCAGGGCGGTCATTGAGGCTCGGGCGGGAGGGCAACGCTTGGTTCTGGCTTCCGCCAGGGGCCCGGAGCAGGACGGGGTTGTTGTCATCGGGGAGGTCTTGCGGGACTACGGTTGGGAGCTCCTGGCGCATGGCACGCGCGGCCCCAAGGTGGCGCGGTGGCCCCGGCTGCTTGAGAGCCTGCCGGAGATGCCCGACGGACGACCGATACTCCGCCCGGTGTCCACGTGGGAGGAGGCGAGGCGCAGCCTCCTCAGTAGTGCCACAGCACGCACGCTGACAGGGGCTTTGCTCGGGCTCCAGGACGCGTGCTGCGATGTATGGCAGGACCTGTGGTCGCAGTGCTGTGATGGTAGCTGCGTTCCATCGCGGTCTGTGCTTCCGCAGCGATGCCACGGGTGCGGGGAGACGGTGTCCGTTTGGGTTCATCAGTGTGCCTCCGCCCCGCTGTGCGGGACATGTCAAGAGCATGCCGACAGGGGGTGGCCTAAGGCGAGGTGGGCACTGCGGCACTCTGGACGGATGTCCTCAAGTGCCTGGACGACTATCCAGGGTGGCCTGAAGAGCGTCCGAGTGGAAGGGGTACGGTGCCCTGGAGCGCCGTCTGCGGCCCTGCCCCTGATGCTGTGGTGGGCGGCTCTGGAGGGCGACTCACGGATACTCTGGTTGTGGCATCACGGAGGAAATGGTGACGGAGTGGTGGGTGCCGGGGGTGCAGGTTGATGGGGAGGGGAATAGTGGGTGCACCAGCTACCATCCCTACGCTGGACGCAGCGGAGGGAGTGGCGCCAGAGAAGCAGTGCCTACGCGGCCTGATTGTGCGGTACTGGCAGGCGGCGTATGACGGCCAACGCGATGTGACAGGTCGTGCCGGCCTGATGGTGAGCCGTACTGCCCCCGTGCATGAGGGTCGGACAGGGATGCTTCACCCGCCTGCCCCGGGTCGCCGCATACAACAGTGAGGTGTCATGGGTCGTCCCGACCAGGGTAATAAGGCCCAAACCCCTGTAGGGTATTCCCATGGCACCGGGGTCTCTACTGGCGGCCCGGCTACGGCAGTCTTGGGAGTGGTTGCTCGGGATACACCGGGGGTGCACGGAGTTGTTTGGGGGTTACAGCGCTGCGGCGCCCCCTGGGAGTGTTACACGGGGTTGCGGGGTCCGCCTGCAGGCCCCAGGAGCGGCGACGGGGCGAAGATGTGTGCGTGGAAGGTTATGACGGTGGGATCATCAGGGGGACAGTATGGCGAGCGTCGTGGAGACGGCATGGCAGCCTGGAGGGAGCGCTCACAGGGGGCACGTGGAGTTCCAGGTGGCGGAGTACTGGAGTCTTGGGGGTCAACGCGGCGGTACTGGGATCCGTAAGGCGGGGGTACGCGGCGGTACTGGGGAGCCGTGCAGTGGGGGAGCAGCGGGGAAGTTCCAGATGACGGTGTACTGACATCGTGGGGGTGTACGCGGCGGTACAGGGGACCGTATGGTGGGGGTATGCGGCGGTACAGGAGTCCGTACGGTGGGGGAACGCGGCGGTACTGGGGAACCGTACAGTGAAGGGGCACGGGGATGCATGGCGGTACTGGGGTGTCCCCCTGACCCCTCTAACAACTCAGGGGGAGCGCGGGGGCATCCCCTGGCCCCGTTAACAAACTAGAGGGACCGTGCCTGCGGGCATGTACATAGTCTAACCTCTGACCTTGGCCTTGTGGTTGCAGTGGTGAGTGTCGTGGCGGCTAGCAGGTGGCGTCGGCATGGCAACGGCGGTACTGCGCGGCGTCGTAGTGAAGAGTATGCAGTCGCCTCACCACTGTAACAGCTTACCCCTGGGGGGCACCAGTCCGGTCGGCTAGAGGCGAGGAGGGCAGGGGAGCGGCGTGCTGAGTGGTCCGGGGGGTGACGCGCGGACCAATGCTATAAGTAGGCTCACCACGTCGTCGGTGGGGGCCGAACCTGCGGCCTGGCCGCTGCTGTGGCGGAAGAGGCGCAACCACGGAAGCTGGCCAATCAGTGCAGGTAAGGGTCAAGGGTAGGCGCCAGGGCATAGTATGTGGGCCAGATGAGGTGCACCTGGTAACCACGGCCCGGGGCGAGCCTCTGGTGGGTACCCCTACAGGGGGTCGATAACCAAGCTACGGCACCCGCCAGCCCGAATCCCAGCCAGCGATATTCACGGGTTGCGCCACTCCCGTCGCAAAGCGGCCGGCGTCCCCCCCTGTAGACCCTCAAGATATATTATATGTGGGCAAGTGAATGCCTCGATGCAGACTGGGCGCTGGCCCCTGACATGGGATGCCAGGATGGTATATATCTGGGGTGTGGGGGCAGCACGGGGCCACGGGGACGTGGAGTTGGTAACGTGTTTCTGTACTATACTAGGGGGCTGGTGCGGTGGGAAGATGGCGTACAATGTGGAGACATGGGGGCGATGACAGCTGAGGGCCAGGCTAGGCTGGAGCCTCCCAGAAATCCTGGCTGTGCACATACAGGCTAGTGCGTGCTGGCAGAGGGATACGTGGAGTCGGGGGTGGTGGGCAGATTCGAGGACGCGGAAGACAATGGATTACGTGGGGTCATGGGTGTTGGGTGTCTCCACAGTGGCGGGGCAACGTGAACGATGGAGGGACAGCTCTCGCTTCGCCGCATGCGTGCTGCTTTGTTCCTTGGTTGCTGCATTGCAACGGACAGAGGTGCCCTTGCTTTCTGCTTGTTGCGATGCTGCTGCGCTGCTTTGCCTTGCCCCCTTACCCCCGGCGAACAAACGGGCCAGCGTCCGTCGCCGTTGCTAATGCTAACGCTTTGCAGTTGCCACTGCCCCCAAAGCCTGGTTGCCCGGTATCCCCGGTCCTCTGGGTCCTCCGTCATGCTGTGGGCCACCTCAGGCAGCCCTGGGACCCACGGGATCGAGCGAGGCAGGAACCACCTGTCGGCGCGAGATGCCCGGTAACTCCAGTAGACGGCATGATAAGTGGTTATGACTATGACTATGACTATATATACATATATATATATATATATATATATATATACATATATATATATAACGCGATCGATCGCATTTCACAGGAGGACCAAGCACATCAAATGGAAAACAACTTTAACTGTACACACAGCAAGTGCAATACAAAAATCACAACACAAAGGGACAAATGTAGATCACATGAATATATATATGTGTGTGTGTGTGTGTGTGTGTGTGTATATATATATATATATATATATATATATATATATATATATATATATATATATATATATATATATATATATATATATATATATATATATATATATATATATATATATATATATATATATATATATATCCTCCAATCTACACCCCTCTCCCAACTCTAGGTGGCTCCACCACACAGCTCTAAGGTACGTGCGAAGGGCACAAAGTGGTGCATACATGTGGTGGAAGAGGCTAAACTCGGGCCAAACGGGCTCAAAATGGGCTAAAAACACTTGTTTGAGCATCCCAAATGGTCCGGGAACACTTTTGGAAAAACGCATTTTTGACCCATTTTTGACCCATTTTTGGTCCCAAAATTGGCCCATTTTCAAGGCATTTTGGGATTTTCCATGGCCCAAAGCGCGCCACCACGGGCTCAAAACGGCCGAAAAACACTTGATTGAGCATCCCAAGTGGTCTAGGAACAACTCTGGAAAAAATGATTTTTTTCGCCCTAGGGACCTTGGTGGACCCACCGCTGGCCCCCACTGTGCATGGGCTGACCGGGGTGTAGATGGGACCACTAGTAGGGGGGTCTAGGCGTCTCGTTGGGCGATTTTGAGGCTTGGAAACCATAAAAAGTGGGGGGTTGCGGGTGGACTAGGTGCCCTCGGAATTCGTTTTTGAGCCACGTAGTCCAAGATACGGCCCGTTCTTGGTTTCGGGCTGCTGGTGCACATTGCGCAGATTTTGGGGCTTTTTGGCGCCTTTTTGGGCCATTTCTCGGACATACCGTGGAGTTAGAGGGCACCAAAGGTCCCTTGGTCATGAGAAAGTCAACCCGCACGTGCAGTGTAGCAGCCGTTTGCCTTCGTTTGGATGTTTTGAACTCTTACTAGGGCTGTTTTGGGCGAAAAATGGCTGTTTTTTGCCCGAAACTGCGCAGATTTGGGAGGGCACCTCCCGACTTGGCGCCCCCGCCCCGGTCCGCCACCGGTGAGTTTCTGGCTCAAAACTTGGATTTGGCAAGGCCACCACCTAGGCTCTAGGATGGCTAAAGTAGAGTCAAGCTCAAGGCGATGGGAAGGTGCAGTGGCCAAAACGGAATGGTGACGTGCTTGTTGTTGCTTGTTGTTGTTGCTTGTTGTTGTTGCTTGTTAGCTAAATTTAAGGGGAGAGGGGTGTAGTAATATATATATATATATATATATATATATATATATATATATATATGTATATATATATATAGATATAGAGATAGGACATAGGATATAGATATAGGAGATCATACATGTACTATCCTATATATATATATATATATATATATATATATATATATATATATATATATATATATATATATATATATATATATGTATATATATATATATATATATATATATCCTCTAATCTACACCCCTCTCCTAAAAGACACGCGGGTTCTTTATGTGGGAGTTGTGCACAAGGTGGAGGGGAAGGCTAATGGGAATTTATATCCGCTCAGAAAGCGCCGGTCCGTACGTATGTCCATCAAACCGCAATCTACCGTAACCGCGTGGCAGTGTTGGAGGAACGAAGCACAGTTGGCAAAACACGTGAAGGAATTACTTGCGAGTCTCGTGGTAATCACTGTACAGAAACAGTTGTAACCTTGACTTGTACTTTCGTTGCAAATAAGAGAAGGTAACTCCGTTAAGAGTACACCTGCATCTTACGTCATTTAATGATAAGTGAAGGTAACTCCGTTAAGAGTACACCTGCCCTGTATGTCGTGCACTAATTGTACCCTGCTCTTATGGATTGGCAAATGGATGAAAATAATTGAAGGTAACTCCGTTAAGAGTACACCCGCTTTGCTACCAAATGTTTTCCGTATGTTTTAGAAGATGCATCACCCTTTGTGTGAGAGGATTCTAACAAACCGTTTGCAACAATTGAAGGTGCGAGCACAACGTGGATGAGTGCTTTGTACGCTTGCTGCTTGTAAATGAAGGGAACTCCAAAGATAAAACTAGCTGCAACGGAACCTCTCATGCGGCCAAACTGTTGTGTGAAATGTGCAAAGGGACGAAGCACGTGAATGTTGATGTTCGCCTATTGAGAAGCGCTACACGCATCATCATCTGATGAAGTTGGAGGCTCTTGGACCATTCAAGTATGGAAGAAATGCATATTCGACTGCACAATTGCGGCGGCAGTGCACGAATAATATAGTGTGGCACGACATGTCGCACACATGTATTGAATTAGGCATTCAATTGCATCAAGGAAGCACATTAGAAGGACACAAGCTTGCCGCTTTCCTTCTTGAACGTAAGTACAATATAAGTTGCTTTGCTTTCCTTAGTCGGCTTAGGATGAACTGCTTTTGGAAATTGAATGGTGCGGTGATAACTGTGAGGCTCCGTGCCCTCATTGGTTGTCCCCGGTGTTGGCAATTCATGTGCCAATTGCAATTCGTTCACGTGGACGATAGCTTTGGGGGGTATACCCCTTGGACTCTCGAAGTTCAGTGTAACGGCATTGGCATCCGCTGTACCTGTGACTCCGTGTCGAGCGAGTATGATGTACGAATCCTCGGTTTCGTACATTGTAATTGGTATGGCGGCCTTGTGTTTCAAGTCTTGAGGGCGGATATAACTTTGAGTTGGTGTTGCGGGATTTGGCCGTGGAATTTTGCGCGGTGGTGTTGAATCCATGGGAGATGTCGATGCTGATGGAGATGATACGGGCACACATTCAGTTGTGCTTTCTGGCGTGTACACCCAACCGCATGCAACACAATCACGATGCTGGAGGTCGGGAACTGTGGTTGCGCCGCGTGAGAACTTACATCCCGAAGGGGACTCATCCCAGCACTTGTTTGAGCATCCCGAATGGTCCAGGATCACTTTTGGAAAAACGCGTTTTTCACCCATTTTTGACCCATTTTTGGTCCCAAAACGGCCCATTTTCAAGGCATTTTGGGATTTTCCATGGCCCATAACGCACCACCACGGGCTCAAAACGGCCTAAAAACACTTCTCTGAACATCCTAAGTGGTCTAGGAACAACTTTGGAAAAAATGATTTTTTTCGCCACGGGGACCCTGGTGGACCCACCGTTGGCCCCCAACGTGCGCGGGCCGGGCTGCCCTCCGGCTCCACCAAGTGACCACTGGTACGGGGGTGTGAGTGGCTCGTTGGGCGATTCTGAGGCTTGGAAACCACAAAAAGTGGGGGCTTGCGGGTGGACTAGGCGCCCTTGGAATTCGGATTTGAGCCACGTAGCCCAAGATACGCCCCGTGCTTGGTTTCGGGGTGTTGGTGCGCATTGCGCAGGTTTTTGGGGCTTTTTGGCGCCTTTTTGGCCCGTTTCTCGGACATATCGTGGAATTGAAGGGCCCTAGAGAGCTCTTTGACACGGTGAAGTGAAGCCGCACGTGCGGTGTACTCACCGTATCCCTTCGTTTGGGCGTTTCGCCCGGGTTTTGGGGCTGTTTTGGGCGAAAAATGGCTGTTTTTGGCCCAAAACTGCGCAGATTTGGGAGGGCACGTCCCGACTTGGCACCCCCGCCCCGGGCCGCCACCGCTGAGTTTTTGGCTCAAAACTTGGATTTGGCAAGGGCACCACCTGGGCTCCAAGATGGCTAGAGTAGAGTAGAGCCCGGAGCGATGAGGTGGAGCAATGGCCAAAACGGTGAGGAGAAGTGCTTGTTGCTTGTTGCTTGTTGTTGCTTGCTTGTTGTTGCTTGCTTGTTGCTTGTTAGCTAGATTTAAGGGGAGAGGGGTGTAGTAATATATATATATATATACATATATATATATATATATATATATATATATATATATATATATATATATATATTTGTATATATGTATATATATGGGGCCTATAACAAAGGCTGTTTGAGGACAATTTCGCCGGCGAGACTGGGATTTGGGGGCCTTGCCTATATAAGAGAGGTCGTTTGAGGTTAGTCGCCGGCGAGAGTGGGATTTTGAGGCCAGTCTTGCTGGCGAGACTGGGATTTATGGGTCTTGCCTATGTAAGGTAGGCTATTTGAGGCCAGTCTCGCCGGCGAGACTGGGTTTTGGGGGCCTTGCCTATATAAGAGAGGCTATTTGAGGCAAGTCTCGCCGGCGAGACTGGGATTTCGGAGCCTTGTTTCTGTAAGAGAGGCTAATTGAGGCCAGTCTCGCCAGCGAGATTCGGATTTCGGGGCCTTGCCTATATAAGAGAGGTCAAGAGAGGCCAGTCTCGCCGGCGAGACTGGGATTTGGGGCCTTGCCTATATAAGAGAGGCTATTTGAGGCCAGTCTCGCCGGCGAGACTGAGATTTGGGGTATACTGCATATACAAGAGAGGTCGTTTGAGGTCCGTCTCGCCGGCAACATTGGAATTTCGGGACCTTGCCTATATAAGAGAGGCTATTTGAGGCCAATCTCGCCGGCGAGACTGGGATTTCAGGGCCTTCCTTATATAAGAGAGGCTGTATGAGGTTTGCCTCGCCGGCGAGACTGGGATTTTGGGGCCTTGCCTATATAACAGAGGCTGTATGAGGCTAGTCTTGCTGGCGAGACTGGGATTTGGGAGTCTTTCCTATATAAGAGAGGCTGTTTGAGGCCAGTCTCTTTGGCGAGACCGGGATTTGGGGGTGTTGCCTATATAAGAGAGGCTATTTGAGGCCTGTCTCGCCGGCGATACTGGCCTTTACTAGAGAGGCTATTTGAGGCCAGTCTCGCCGGCGAGACTGGGATTTTCGGGCCTTCCTTATATAAGAGAGGCTGTATGAGGCCAGTGTCGCCTCCGAGATCGGGATTTGGGGGCCTTGCCTATATCAAAGAGGCCGCATGAGGCCAGCCTTGCCGGCGAGACTGGGATTTCGGGGTGTTGCCTATATAAGAGAGGTTGTTGGAGGCCATTCTAGCCGGTGAGACTGGGATTTTGTGGCCTTGCCTATGTAAGAGAGGCTATTTGAGGCCAGTCTCGCCGGTGAGACTGGGATTTGGGGGTCTTGCCTACTATGTAAGAGAGGTTGTTTGAGGTCAGTGTGGTGGGCGAGACTAGGTTTTTGGGGCCCGGCCTATATAAGAGAGGCTATTTGAGGCTAGTCTCCCCGGCGAGACTGGGATTTTGGGGCCTTGCCGATATAAGAGAGGCTATTTGAGGCCAATCTCGCTGGCGAGACTGGGATTTGGGGGCCTTGCCCACATAAGACAGGCTTTATGAAACCAGTTCGCCGGCGAGACTGGGATTTGGGGGTCTTGCCTACTATGTAAGAGAGGTCGTTTGAGGCCAGTCTCGCGGGCGAGACTGGGATTCTGGGGCCTTCCTTGTACAAGAGAGGCTATTTGAGGCCAGTCTCGCCGGCGAGACTGGGATTTTGGGGCCTTGTCTATATAACGGAGGCTATTTGAGGCCAGTCTAGCTCCCCCTTTTTACAATCGTCAATTAGAAAAATGTGCCCAGGCGCCTGCAGCAGTGCGCCCCGCCACCGCCCACGCCCGATGGGAGGCTGCCACCCCACCCGTTGCTTGCCTTTGCCCGAGCTGCCGCTCCGCTTGATCCGCTTCTGGCAGCCCGGGCAGCGGGATTCGAACCTGGGACCAGCGAAGCTGGAGTCCAGGGTGCTTCCACTGAAGCACGGGGCACCTCACCCGCGATGGGATATCCCATACACACAGCCACAAGGCACACATGCGTTTGCCACGCCCCTTGATTTTTCTGGTAATGTACATAGATAGTGGAGCACCCCAACCAAGAAGGGGACACATGGAGCCTGTGTGATTGAACTGCACATGCATGCACTGACGTGAAGAACTTATGGTTGTACGACAGGCGGTGGTGGACGTCTGTACGTTTCAGCAAACCACCTTTATGGCCAGTCTCGCCGGCAATACTGGGCTTTTGGGGCGTTGCGTATATAAGATAAACCGTTTGAGGTCAGTCTCGCGGGCGACATTGGGATTCGGGGGCTTTGCCTGTATTAGAGAGGCTGTTTGAGGCTAGTCTCGCCGGGGAGACTGGGTTTTTGGGGCCTTGCCTGTATAAGAGAGGCTATTTGAGGCTAGTCTCGCCGGCGAGACTGGGATTTTGGGGCCTTCCTTATAAAAGAGAGGCTACTTGAGGCCCGTCTTGCCGGCGAGACTGCGGTTTTCGGGTCTTGTTTATATCACAGAGGTCGTTTGAGGGCAGTCTCGCCGGCGAGACTAGGATTTGGGGGCCTTGCCTATATAAGAGAGGCTGTTTGAGGCCAGTCTCGCCGGCGAGACTGGGATTTTCGGGCCTTCCTTATACAACAGAGGGTATTTGAGGCCAGTCTCGCCGGCGAGACTAGGATTTTGGGGTCTTGCCCATCTCAGAGAGGTTGCTTGAGGCCACTCTCGCTGGCAAGCATGGGATTTTGGGGCCTTGCCGATATAAGAGAGGCTGTAAGAGGCCACTCTTGCCGGCGAGAGTGGGAGCTTGGGGCCTTGCCTATATAACAGAGGCTGTTGGAGGGCAGTCTCGGCGGCGAGACTGGGATTTTGGGGCTTTGGCTACATAAGAGACGCAGTTTGAGGCCATTCTGGCCGGCGAGACGAGGATTTAGGGCCTATTTTTGGGCTACCGGCCGCTTTTTGTGTGCACGGCCTTGTGTGTATAACGCCTTCTTTGTGTACCGCCTTGGCCGTGGCCCCCTAAATAGCATGACTCCCGCGGTGGCTACAGGCGGCCTTTTGTGTGCATGGCCTCGTGTGTGTACCGCCTTCTCTGTGTACCGCTTTGCCTGGCCGCCTTTTGTGTGCACGGCCTTGTGTGTGCACCGCCTTCCGTTTGTACCGCTTTGCTTGTGACCGCTTAAATAACAAGACTCCTGTTGTGGCTACAGGCCGCCTTTTGTGTGCACGGCCTTGTGTTTGTACCTCCTTCTGTGTGTACCGCCTTGCCTGTGGCCCCCTAAATAACAAGATTCGTGCGGTGGCTATAGGACGCTTTTCGTGTGCACGGCATTGTTCGTGCACCGCCTTCTGTGTGTAACGCCTTGGCTGTGGCCCCATAAATAACAAGAGTCTTGCGGTGGCTTCAAGCCGCCTTTTGTCTACATGGCCTTGTGTGTGTACCTCCTTCTGTGTGTACCGCCTTGCCTGTGGCCATTTAAATAACAAGACTCTTGCCGTGGCTACCGGCTGCCTTTTGTGTGCACGGCCTTCCGTGTGTACCGCTTTTTGTGTTTACCGCCTTGCTTGTGGCCCCCTAAATAACAAGACTCCTGCGGTGGCTACAGACCGCCTTTTGTATGCACCGCCTTGTGTATGCACCGCCTTGTGTGTGCACCGCCCTGTGTGTGAACCGCCGAATCCCCCATACCCCCCCCCCCCGTACCTTCTCCCCGTACCTTCCCCCCCGTACCTCCCTCCCGTACCCCCCCCCCGTACCTCCCCTGTACCCCCCCCCGTACCCCCCCCTAACCCCCCCCGTACCCCCATGCACACAGAAGGCCGTGCACACAAAAGGCGGCCTGTACCCACCGCAGGAGTCTTGTTTTTTAAGGGGCCACAGGCAAGGCGGTACACACAAAAAGCGGTACACACACAAGGCCGTGCACACAAAAGGCGGCCTGTAGCCACCGCAAGAGTCTTGTTATTTAAGGGGCCACACGCAAGGCCGTACACGGAGAAGGCGGTATACACACAAGGCTGTGCAGACAAAAGGCGGCCTCTAGCCACCGCAGGAGTCTTGTTATTTAAGGGGCCACACGCAAGGCCGTACACAGAGAAGGCGGTATACACACAATGCTGTGCAGACAAAAGGCGGCCTCTAGCCACCGCGGGAGTCTTGTTATTTAAGGGGCCACAAGCAAGGCGGTACACACAGAAGGCGGTGCACACACAAGGCCGTGCACACAAAAGGCGTCCTGTAGCCACCGCAGGAGTATTGTTATTTAGGGGGCCACAAGCAAGGCGGTACACATAGAAGGAGGTGCACACACAAGGCCGTGCACACAAAAGGCTTCCTGTAGCCACCGCAGGAGTCTTGTTATTTAGGGGCCCGGATGCAAGGCGGTACACACAAAATTCCATTCTCGCCGCCGAGACTGGCCTCAAAAAGCCTCTTTTATATAGGCAATAGCCCGAAAGCCCGGTCTCGCCGGCGAGACTGGCCTCAAACAGCCTCTCTTGTATAGGCAAGCCCCCCAAATCCCAGTCTCGCCGGCGAGACTGGCCTCAAACAGCCTCTTTTATATAGGCAACACCCCGAAAGCCCGGTCTCGCCGGCAAGAATGCCCTCAAACAGCATCTCTTATATCGGCAAGACCACAAAATCCAAGTCTCGGTGGCGAGACTGGCGTCAAACAGCCTCTCTTATATGGGCAAGGCCCCAAAATCCCATTCTCGGCGGCGACACTGGCATCAAACAGCCTCTCTCATATAGGCAAGGCCCCAAAATCCCAGTCTGGCCGGCGAGACTGGCCTCATACAACCTCTCATATGTAGGCAAGACCACAAGATCCAAGTCTCGCCGGCGAGATTGGCGTCAAACAGCCTGTCTTATATATGCAAGGCCCCAAAATCCCAGTCTCGCCGGCGAGACTGGCCTCAAACAGCCTCTCTTGTATAGGCAAGCCCCCCAAATCCCAGTCTCGCCGGCGAGACTGGCCTCAAACAGCCTCTTTTATATAGGCAACACCCCGAAAGCCCGGTCTCGCCGGCAAGAATGCCCTCAAACAGCATCTCTTATATCGGCAAGACCACAAAATCCAAGTCTCGCCGGCGAGACTGGCGTCAAACAGCCTCTCTTATATGGGCAAGGCCCCAAAATCCCATTCTCGGCGGCGACACTGGCATCAAACAGCCTCTCTCATATAGGCAAGGCCCCAAAATCCCAGTCTGGCCGGCGAGACTGGCCTCATACAACCTCTCATATGTAGGCAAGACCACAAGATCCAAGTCTCGCCGGCGAGATTGGCGTCAAACAGCCTGTCTTATATATGCAAGGCCCCAAAATCCCAGTCTCGCCGGCGAGACTGACCTCACACAGCCTTTCTTATATAGGCAGGTCCTCCAAATCCCAGTCTCGCCAGCAAGACTGGCCTCATGCAGCCTCTGTTATATAGGTAACGCCCCAAAATCCCAATCTCAACGGTGAGACTGGCCTCAAACAGCCTCTCTTATATGGACAAGGCCTCCAAATCCCATGGTCGCCGGCGAGAAAGGCCTCATACAGCCACTGTTATACAGGTAAGGCCCGGGAATCCCAGTCTCAGCGCTAAGATTGGCCTCAAACAACCTCTCTCATATAGGCAAGGCCCCCAAATCCTAGGCTCGCCGGCGAGCCTAGCCTCAAATTGCCTCTCTTATACGGGCAAGGCCCCGAAATCCCAGGCTCGCCGGCGCGATTGGACTGAAAAAGCCTCTTTTATATAGGCAAGGCCCCAAAATCCTAGTCTCGCCGTCAAGACTGGCCGCAAACAGCCTCTGTTATATAGCTAAGGCCCCCAAATCCCAGGCTCGCCGGCAAGACTGGCCTCAAACAGCCTCTCTTATCTAGGCAAGACCCCCAAATTCCAGTCTCGCGGCGAGACTCACCTCACACAGCCTTTGTTATATAGGCAGGGCCTCCAAATCCCAGTCTCGCCGGCGAGACTGGCCTCAAATAGCCTTTCTTCTTTAGGCAAGGCCCTCAAATCCCAGGCTCGCCGGCGAGAGTGGCCTCCAATAGCCTCTCTTATATAGGCAAGGCCCCATAATCCCACTCTCGCCGGCGAGACTTGCCTCAAATAGCCTCTCTTATATAGGCAAGGCCCCCAAATCCCAGTCTGGCCGGCGAGACTGGCCTCCAATAGCCTCTCTTATATAGGCAAGGCCCCATAATCCCAGTCTCGCCGGCGAGACTTGCCTCAAATAGCCTCTCTTATATAGGCAAGGCCCCCGAATCCCAGTCTCGCCGGCGAGACCAACCTCAGACAGCCTCTCTTCTATAGGCAAGGCCCCCAAATCCCGGTTTCGCCGGCGAGACTGGCCTGAAATAGCCTCTCTTATATGGGCAAGGCCCCAAAATCAGAGTCTGGCCGGCGAGATTGACCTCAAACAGCCTCTCTTCTATAGGCGACACCCCGAAAGCCCAGTCTCGCCGGCGAGACTGACCTCAAACAGCCTCTCTTATATAGGCAAGGCCCCAAAATCCCAGTCTCCCCGGCAAGACCGACCTCAAACAGCCTCTCTTATATAGGCAAGGCCCGAAAATCCAAGTCTCGCCGGCTAAACTGGCCTCTAACAGCCTCTCTTATATAGGAAAGGCCCCCAAATCCCAGTTTCGCCGGCGAGACTGGCCTGGAATAGCCTCTCTTATATGGGCAAGGCCCTAAAATTAGAGTCTAGCTGGCAAGACTGACCTCAAACAGCCTCTCTTCTATAGGCAACACCCCGAAGGCCCAGTCTCGCCGGCGAGACTAACCTCAAACAGCCTCTCTTATATAGGCAAGGCCCCAAAATCCCAGTCTCCATGGCGAGACTTGCCTCAAATAGCCTCTCTTATATAGGCAAGACCCCAAAATTAGAGTCTGGCCGGCGAGAGTGACCTCAAACAGCCTCTCTTCTATAGGCAACACCCCCAAATCCCGGTCTCCCTGGCTAGAGTGGCCTCAAACAGCCTCTCTTATATGGGCAAGGCCCCAAAATCCCAGTCTCGCCGGCGAGATTGACCTCAAACAGCCTCTGTTATATAGGCAAGCCCCCGAAATCCCAATCTCGCAGGCGAGACGGTCCTCAAACAGCCTATCTTCTATAGGCAACACCCCGAAAGCCCGGTCTCGCCGGCGAGACTGGCCTCAAACAGCCTCTCTTATATAGGCAAGGCCCTAAAATCCCAGTCTCACCGGCGAGACAGGCCTCAAAAAGCCTCTCTTCTATAGGCAAGGCCGCCAAATCCTAGTCTCGCCGGCCAGACTGACCTCAAACAGCCTCTCTTCTATAGGCAAGGCCCCCAAATCACAGTCATGCCGGCGAGACTGGGCTCAAACAACTGGGACTTGGGGGCCTTACCTATAGAAGAGAGGCTGTTTGAGGCCAATCTCGCCGTTGAGATTGGTTTTTAGGGGCCTTGCCTATATAAGAGAGACTGCATGAGGCCAGTCTTGCCGGTGAGACTGGGATTTTTGAGGTGTTGCCCGTACAAGAAAGGCCGTTTGGGTCCAGTCTCGCCGGCGAGCCTAGGATTCGGGGGCCTTGTCTACATAAGAGAGGTTGTTTGAGGACAATATCGCCATTGAGATTGGGGTTTTGGGGCCTTGCCTCTATAAGAGAGGCTGTTTGAGGCCAGTCTTGCCGTTGAAACTGGGATTTTTCAGGTGTTGCCTGTACAAGTAAGGCTGTTTGGGTCCAGTCTCGCCGGCGAGACTAAAATTTGGAGGACCTGCCTATACAAGAAAGGCTGTGTGAGGTCAGTCTCGCCGCGAGGCTGGGATTTGGGGGTCTTGCCTATATAAGAGAGGCCGTTTGAGGCCAGTCTTGCCGGTGAGGCTAGGACTTTGGGGCCTTACCTATATCAGAGAGGCTATTTGAGGCAGTCTCGCCGGCGAGATTGGGATTTTGGGGTCTTGCCTATACAAGAGAGGCTTTTTGAGGCCAGTCTCGCCGGCGAGACTGGGATTTTGGGGCCTTGCCTATATAAGAGAGGCTTTTTGAGCGACCCTGCCCATAATGCTGTGGTGGGCAGCTCTGGAAGGCGACGCGCGGGTTCTTTGGTTGTGGCATCACGGAGGAAATGGTGACGGCGCGGTAGGGGCCGGGGGTAATGCGGTTTGACAGGGTATGGGAAATGTGGGTGCGCTTGCCACCGTCCCTATGCTGGACGCAGCGGAGGGGGTGGCACCTGAGAAGCAGTGCCCTCATGGCCTGATTGTGCGGTAATGGCAGGCGGCGTATGACGGCCAACGCGATGTGACAGGTCGTGCCGGCCTGAGGTGAGCCGTACTGCCCCCGTGCATGAGGGTCGGACAGGGGTGCTTCACCCGCCTGCCCCGGGTCGCCGCATACAACAGTGAGGTGTCATGGGTCGTCCCGACCAGGGTAATAAGGCCCAAACCCCCGTAGGGTATTCCCATGACACCGGGGTCTCTACTGGCGGCCTGGCTACGGCAATTACGGGGGTAGTTGCTCGGGATACTCCGGGGTTCACGGGTTTGTGTGGGGGTAAGCGACATCGCTACCGGCACAGCGCCGCATGCGTGCCGACGCCCCCGCGGCGCGTTGCACGGGGTTGCGGGAGCAGCCTGCAGGCCCCGGAAGCGGCGAAGTGTGCAAAGAGGATTGCGACGGCGTGATGATCAGGTGGACCGTATGGTGGGCGTACTTGGGATGGCGTGGCGGTCTGGGAGGTGCTATCATGAGGGGTACGCGGAGTTGCAGGTGACGGTGTACTGGCGTCACGGGGACATGCGCGGCGGTACTGGGGTCCGTATGGTGGGAGTACAGGGGATACGCGGCGGTACTGGGGAGCCGTACTGTGGGGACAACGCGGAGTCACATGGCGGTACCGGGGTGTCCCCCTAACCGCTCTAAGAACTCAGGGGGATTGCAGGGGCATCCCCTGGGCCCGTTAACAAACTAGAGGGACCGTGCCTGAGGGCATGTACATAGTCTAACTGTCTGACCATGGCCTTGCGGTTGCGGTGGTGCGTGCGGTGGCGGCTCGCACGTGGCATCGGCGTAGCGACGGCGGTACTGCACGGCGGCGTAGCACTGAGTATTCGGTCCCCTCTATATGCGTGTAATCTACTTAGTCCTCACTGCAGCGACGTACTCCTGAAGGGCGCCTGTCCGGTCGGCTAGAGGCGACATGCAGAGTGGTCCAGGGGGTGACGCGCGGGCCAATGCTATAAGTAGGCTCGCCACGTCGTCGGTGGGGGCCGAACCTGCGGCCTGGCCGCTGCTGTGGCGGAAGAGGCGCAACCACGGGAGCTGGCCAATCAGTGCAGGTAAGGGTCAAGGGTAGGCGCCACGGCAACGTATGTGGGCCAGATGAGGTGGACCTGGCAACCACGGCCTGGGGCGAGCCTCTAGTGGGTACCCCTACAAGGGGTCGATAATCAAGCTACGGCACCCACCGGCCCGAATCCCAGCAAGCGATATTCACGGGTTGCGCCACTCCCGTCGCGGGGCGGCCGGCGTCCCCCCCTGTAGGCCCTCTTGTTATATTATACGTGGGCAAGCGGATGCCTCGAAGCTGATTGGGTACTGGCCCCTGACATGGAGTGCTGGCACGGTATATATATGGGGTGTGGGTGCAGCTCGGGGCCGCGGAGAAGATAGAGTTGCTACCATGTGTCTGTACTACACTAGGGGACTGGTGCTATGGGTCGGCGGCGTGCATTATGGGGACGTGGAGGCGATGAAGGCTAAGGGCCAGGCTAGGCTGGAGCCTCCGAGAAATCCTGGCTATGCATCTACGGGTTATTGCATGCTGGCAGTGGGTTACGTGGAGTCAGCGGTGGTGGGCAATTAAGAGTACGGAGCTAGCAATGGATTACGTGGGGTCACGGGTAGTGGTCGTCTCCACGGTGGCGGGGGTACGCGAACAACGAGGGGTCCGCTCTTGCTTCGCCGCATACGTGGCTGCTTTGTACCTTGGTTGCTGCTTTGCGCCCGTAGGAGACGCCCTTGCTTTCTGCTTGTGGCTGTGCTGCTGCGTTGCTGTGCCTTGCCCCTTTACCCCCGGCGAACAAACGGGCCAGTGTCCGTCCCCGTTGCTAATGCTAAAGCTTTGCAGTTGCCACTGCCCCCAAAGCCTGGTTGGCCGGTATCCCCGGTCCTCTAGGTCCTCCGTCACGCTGTGGGCCACCTCAGGCGGCCCTGGGACCCACGGGATCAAGCGAGGCAGGAACCACCTGTCGGCGCGAGATGCCCGGTAACTCCACTAGACGGCATGATAAGTGGTTATGACTATGACTATGACTATATAACAGAGGCTGTATGAGGCCTGCCTCGCCGGCGAGCCTGGGATTTGGGGACCTTGTCTAGATAAGAGAGGCTGTTTGAGGCCAGTCTCGCCGTTGAGATTGGGATTTTGGGGCCTTGCCTATATAAGAGAGGCTGTATGAGGCCAGTCTTGCCAGTGAGATTGGGATTTTTGAGGTGTTGCCTGTACAAGAAAGGCTGTTTGGGTCCAGTCTCGCCGGCGAGACTAGGATTTGGAGGACCTGCCTATACAAGAAAGGCTGTGTGAGGTCAGTCTCGCCGCGAGACTGGGATTTGGGGGTCTTGCCTATATAAGAGAGGCTGTTTGAGGCCAGTCTTGCCGGCGAGACTGGGACTTGGGGGCCTTGCCTATAGAAGAGAGGTTGTTTGAGGTCAGTCTCGCCGGCGAGACTGGGATTTTCGGGCCTTACTTATATCAGAGAGGCTGTTTGAGGCAGTGTCGCCGGCGAGATTGGGATTTTGGGGTCTTGCCTATTTCAGAGAGGCTTTTTGAGGCCAGTCTCGCCGGCGAGACTGGGATTTTGGGGCCTTGCCTATATAAGAGAGGCTTTTTGAGCGGCCCTGCCCATACTGTTGTGGTGGGCAGCTCTGGAAGGCGATTTGCGGGTTTTGTGGTTGTGGCATCACGGAGGAAATGGTGACGGCGCGGTAGGGGCCGGGGGTAATGCAGTTTGACAGGGTATGGGAAATGTGGGTGCGCTTGCCACCGTCCCTATGCTGGACCCAGCGGAGGGGGTGGCACCCGAGAAGCAGTGCCCTCATGGCCTGATTGTGCGGTAATGGCAGGCGGCGTATGACGGCCAACGCGATGTGACAGGTCGTGCCGGCCTGAGGTGAGCCGTACTGCCCTCGTGTATGAGGGTCGGACAGGGGTGCTTCAGCCGCCTGCCCCGAGTCGCCGCATACAACAGTGAGGTGTCATGGGTCGTCCCGACCAGGGTAATAAGGCCAAAACCCCCGTAGGGTATTCCCATGACACCGGGGTCTCTACTGGCGGCCTGGCTACGGCAATTACGGGGGTAGTTGCTCGGGTTACTCCGGGGTTCACAGGTTTGTGTGGGGGCAAGCGACATCGCTACCGGCACAGCGCCGCATGCGTTGCGACGCCCCCGCGGCGCGTTGCACGGGGTTGCGGGAGCAGCCTGCAGGCCCCGGAAGCGGCGAAGTGTGCAAAGAGGATTGCGACGGCGTGATGATCAGGTGGACCGTATGGTGGGCGTACTTGGGATGGCGTGGCGGTTTGGGAGGTGCTATCATGAGGGGTACGCGGAGTTGCAGGTGACGGTGTACTGGCGTCACGGGGGTATGCGCGGCGGTACTGGGGTCCGTATGGTGGGAGTACAGGGGATACGCGGCGGTACTGGGGAGCCGTACTGTGGGGACAACGCGGAGTCACATGGCGGTACCGGGGTGTCCCCCTGACCTATAACAACTCAGGGGGATTGCAGGGGCATCCCCTGGGCCCGTTAACAAACTAGAGGGACCGTGCCTGAGGGCATGTACATAGTCTAACTGTCTGACCATGGCCTTGCGGTTGCGGTGGTGCGTGCGGTGGCGGCTCGCACGTGGCATCGGCGTAGCGACGGCGGTACTGCACGGCGGCGTAGCACTGAGTATTCGGTCTCCTCTATATGCGTGTAATCTACTTAGTCCTCACTGCAGCGACGTACTCCTGAAGGGCGCCTGTCCGGTCGGCTAGAGGCGACATGCAGAGTGGTCCAGGGGGTGACGCGCGGGCCAATGCTATAAGTAGGCTCGCCACGTCGTCGGTGGGGGCCGAACCTGCGGCCTGGCCGCTGCTGTGGCGGAAGAGGCGCAACCACGGGAGCTGGCCAATCAGTGCAGGTAAGGGTCACAGTTAGGCGCCAGGGCAACGTATGTGGGCCAGATGAGGTGGACCTGGCAACCACGGCCTAGGGCGAGCCTTTGGTGGGTACCCCTACAAGGGGTCGATAATCAAGCTACGGCACCCACCGGCCCGAATCCCAGCAAGCGATATTCACGGGTTGCGCCACTCCCGTCGCGGGGCGGCCGGCGTCCCCCCCTGTAGGCCCTCTTGTTATATTATACGTGGGCAAGCGGATGCCTCGAAGCTGATTGGGTACTGGCCCCTGACATGGAGTGCTGGCACGGTATATATATGGGGTGTGGGTGCAGCTCGGGGCCGCGGAGAAGATAGAGTTGCTACCATGTGTCTGTACTACACTAGGGGACTGGTGCTATGGGTCGGCGGCGTGCATTATGGGGACGTGGAGGCGATGAAGGCTGAGGGCCAGGCTAGGCTGGAGCCTCCCAGAAATCCTGGCTATGCATCTACGGGTTATTGCATGCTGGCAGTGGGTTACGTGGAGTCAGCGGTGGTGGGCAATTACGAGTACGGAGCTAGCAATGGATTACGTGGGGTCACGGGTAGTGGTCGTCTCCACGGTGGCGAGGGTACGCGAACAACGAGGGGTCCGCTCTTGCTTCGCCGCATGCGTGGCTGCTTTGTACCTTGGTTGCTGCTTTGCGCCCGTAGGAGACGCCCTTGCTTTCTGCTTGTGGCTGTGCTGCTGCGTTGCTGTGCCTTGCCCCTTTACCCCCGGCGAACAAACGGGCCAGCGTCCGTCGCCGTTGCTAATGCTAAAGCTTTGCAGTTGCCACTGCCCCCAAAGCCTGGTTGGCCGGTATCCCCGGTCCTCTAGGTCCTCCGTCACGCTGTGGGCCACCTCAGGCGGCCCTGGGACCCACGGGATCAAGCGAGGCAGGAACCACCTGTCGGCGCGAGATGCCCGGTAACTCCACTAGACGGCATGATAAGTGGTTATGACTATGACTATGACTATATAACAGAGGCTGTATGAGGCCTGCCTCGCCGGCG
This sequence comes from Eutreptiella sp. 'Long Island Sound 2002', assembly GCA_964036045.1. Lineage (NCBI taxonomy): Eukaryota > Euglenozoa > Euglenophyceae > Eutreptiales > Eutreptiaceae > Eutreptiella > Eutreptiella sp. 'Long Island Sound 2002'. The sequence goes on along the minus strand of OZ038379.1, from coordinate 87,124,091 downwards.
AGCCTGGGATTTGGGGACCTTGTCTAGATAAGAGAGGTTGTTTGAGGCCAGTCTCACCGTTGAGATTGGGATTTTGGGGCCTTGCCTATATAAGAGAGGCTGTATGAGGCCAGTCTTGCCAGTGAGATTGGGATTTTTGAGGTGTTGCCTGTACAAGAAAGGCTGATTGGGTCCAGTCTCGCCGGCGAGACTAGGATTTGGAGGACCTGCCTATACAAGAAAGGCTGTGTGAGGTCAGTCTCGCCGCGAGACTGGGATTTGGGGGTCTTGCCTATATAAGAGAGGCTGTTTGAGGCCAGTCTTGCCGGCGAGACTGGGACTTGGGGGCCTTGCCTATAGAAGAGAGGTTGTTTGAGGTCATTCTCGCCGGCGAGACTGGGATTTTGGGGCCTTACCTATATCAGAGAGGCTGTTTGAGGCAGCGTCGCCGGCGAGATTGGGATTTTGGGGTCTTGCCTATATAAGAGAGGCTTTTTGAGGCCAGTCTCGCCGGCGAGACTGGGATTTTGGGGCCTTGCCTATATAAGAGAGGCTTTTTGAGCGACCCTGCCCATACTGTTGTGGTGGGCAGCTCTGGAAGGCGATTTGCGGGTTCTGTGGTTGTGGCATCACGGAGGAAATGGTGACGGCGCGGTAGGGGCCGGGGGTAATGCAGTTTGACAGGGTATGGGAAATGTTGGTGCGCTTGCCACCGTCCCTATGCTGGACCCAGCGGAGGGGGTGGCACCCGAGAAGCAGTGCCCTCATGGCCTGATTGTGCGGTAATGGCAGGCGGCGTATGACGGCCAACGCGATGTGACAGGTCGTGCCGGCCTGAGGTGAGCCGTACTGCCCCCGTGTATGAGGGTCGGACAGGGGTGCTTCAGCCGCCTGCCCCGGGTCGCCGCATACAACAGTGAGGTGTCATGGGTCGTCCCGACCAGGGTAATAAGGCCAAAACCCCCGTAGGGTATTCCCATGACACCGGGGTCTCTACTTGCGGCCTGGCTACGGCAATTACGGGGGTAGTTGCTCGGGTTACTCCGGGGTTCACAGGTTTGTGTGGGGGCAAGCGACATCGCTACCGGCACAGCGCCGCATGCGTTGCGACGCCCCCGCGGCGCGTTGCACGGGGTTGCGGGAGCAGCCTGCAGGCCCCGGAAGCGGCGAAGTGTGCAAAGAGGATTGCGACGGCGTGATGATCAGGTGGACCGTATGGTGGGCGTACTTGGGATGGCGTGGCGGTCTGGGAGGTGCTATCATGAGGGGTACGCGGAGTTGCAGGTGACGGTGTACTGGCGTCACGGGGGTATGCGCGGCGGTACTGGGGTCCGTATGGTGGGAGTACAGGGGATACGCGGCGGTACTGGGGAGCCGTACTGTGGGGACAACGCGGAGTCACATGGCGGTACCAGGGTGTCCCCCTGACCTATAACAACTCAGGGGGATTGCAGGGGCATCCCCTGGGCCCGTTAACAAACTAGAGGGACCGTGCCTGAGGGCATGTACATAGTCTAACTGTCTGACCATGGCCTTGCGGTTGCGGTGGTGCGTGCGGTGGCGGCTCGCACGTGGCATCGGCGTAGCGACGGCGGTACTGCACGGCGGCGTAGCACTGAGTATTCGGTCCCCTCTATATGCGTGTAATCTACTTAGTCCTCACTGCAGCGACGTACTCCTGAAGGGCGCCTGTCCGGTCGGCTAGAGGCGACATGCAGAGTGGTCCAGGGGGTGACGCGCGGGCCAATGCTATAAGTAGGCTCGCCACGTCGTCGGTGGGGGCCGAACCTGCGGCCTGGCCGCTGCTGTGGCGGAAGAGGCGCAACCACGGGAGCTGGCCAATCAGTGCAGGTAAGGGTCACAGTTAGGCGCCAGGGCAACGTATGTGGGCCAGATGAGGTGGACCTGGCAACCACGGCCTAGGGCGAGCCTTTGGTGGGTACCCCTACAAGGGGTCGATAATCAAGCTACGGCACCCACCGGCCCGAATCCCAGCAAGCGATATTCACGGGTTGCGCCACTCCCGTCGCGGGGCGGCCGGCGTCCCCCCCTGTAGGCCCTCTTGTTATATTATACGTGGGCAAGCGGATGCCTCGAAGCTGATTGGGTACTGGCCCCTGACATGGAGTGCTGGCACGGTATATATATGGGGTGTGGGTGCAGCTCGGGGCCGCGGAGAAGATAGAGTTGCTACCATGTGTCTGTACTACACTAGGGGACTGTTGCTATGGGTCAGCGGCGTGCATTATGGGGACGTGGAGGCGATGAAGGCTGAGGGCCAGGCTAGGCTGGAGCCTCCCAGAAATCCTGGCTATGCATGTACGGGTTATTGCATGCTGGCAGTGGGTTATGTGGAGTCAGCGGTGGTGGGCAATTACGAGTACGGAGCTAGCAATGGATTACGTGGGGTCACGGGTAGTGGTCGTCTCCACGGTGGCGGGGGTACACGAACAACGAGGGGTCCGCTCTTGCTTCGCCGCATGCGTGGCTGCTTTGTACCTTGGTTGCTGCTTTGCGCCCGTAGGAGACGCCCTTGCTTTCTGCTTGTGGCTGTGCTGCTGCGTTGCTGTGCCTTGCCCCTTTACCCCCGGCGAACAAACGGGCCAGCGTCCGTCGCCGTTGCTAATGCTAAAGCTTTGCAGTTGCCACTGCCCCCAAAGCCTGGTTGGCCGGTATCCCCGGTCCTGTGGGTCCTCCGTCACGCTGTGGGCCACCTCAGGCGGCCCTGGGACCCACGGGATCAAGCGAGGCAGGAACCACCTGTCGGCGCGAGATGCCCGGTAACTCCACTAGACGGCATGATAAGTGGTTATGACTATGACTATGACTATATAACAGAGGCTGTATGAGGCCTGCCTCGCCGGCGAGCCTGGGATTTGGGGACCTTGTCTAGATAAGAGAGGCTGGTTGAGGCCAGTCTCGCCGTTGAGATTGGGATTTTGGGGCCTTGCCTATATAAGAGAGGCTGTATGAGGCCAGTCTTGCCAGTGAGATTGGGATTTTTGAGGTGTTGCCTGTACAAGAAAGGCTGATTGGGTCCAGTCTCGCCGGCGAGACTAGGATTTGGAGGACCTGCCTATACAAGAAAGGCTGTGTGAGGTCAGTCTCGCCGCGAGACTGGGATTTGGGGGTCTTGCCTATATAAGAGAGGCTGTTTGAGGCCAGTCTTGCCGGCGAGACTGGGACTTGGGGGCCTTGCCTATAGAAGAGAGGTTGTTTGAGGTCATTCTCGCCGGCGAGACTGGGATTTTGGGGCCTTACCTATATCAGAGAGGCTGTTTGAGGCAGTGTCGCCGGCGAGATTGGGATTTTGGGGTCTTGCCTATATAAGAGAGGCTTTTTGAGGCCAGTCTCGCCGGCGAGACTGGGATTTTGGGGCCTTGCCTATATAAGAGAGGCTTTTTGAGCGACTCTGCCCATACTGTTGTGGTGGGCAGCTCTGGAAGGCGATTTGCGGGTTCTGTGGTTGTGGCATCACGGAGGAAATGGTGACGGCGCGGTAGGGGCCGGGGGTAATGCAGTTTGACAGGGTATCGGAAATGTGGGTGCGCTTGCCACCGTCCCTATGCTGGACCCACCGGAGGGGGTGGCACCCGAGAAGCAGTGCCCTCATGGCCTGATTGTGCGGTAATGGCAGGCGGCGTATGACGGCCAACGCGATGTGACAGGTCGTGCCGGCCTGAGGTGAGCCGTACTGCCCCCGTGTATGAGGGTCGGACAGGGGTGCTTCAGCCGCCTGCCCCGAGTCGCCGCATACAACAGTGAGGTGTCATGGGTCGTCCCGACCAGGGTAATAAGGCCAAAACCCCCGTAGGGTATTCCCATGACACCGGGGTCTCTACTTGCGGCCTGGCTACGGCAATTACGGGGGTAGTTGCTCGGGTTACTCCGGGGTTCACAGGTTTGTGTGGGGGCAAGCGACATCGCTACCGGCACAGCGCCGCATGCGTTGCGACGCCCCCGCGGCGCGTTGCACGGGGTTGCGGGAGCAGCCTGCAGGCCCCGGAAGCGGCGAAGTGTGCAAAGAGGATTGCGACGGCGTGATGATCAGGTGGACCGTATGGTGGGCGTACTTGGGATGGCGTGGCGGTCTGGGAGGTGCTATCATGAGGGGTACGCGGAGTTGCAGGTGACGGTGTACTGGCGTCACGGGGGTATGCGCGGCGGTACTGGGGTCCGTATGGTGGGAGTACAGGGGATACGCGGCGGTACTGGGGAGCCGTACTGTGGGGACAACGCGGAGTCGCATGGCGGTACCGGGGTGTCCCCCTGACCTATAACAACTCAGGGGGATTGCAGGGGCATCCCCTGGGCCCGTTAACAAACTAGAGGGACCGTGCCTGAGGGCATGTACATAGTCTAACTGTCTGACCATGGCCTTGCGGTTGCGGTGGTGCGTGCGGTGGCGGCTCGCACGTGGCATCGGCGTAGCGACGGCGGTACTGCACGGCGGCGTAGCACTGAGTATTCGGTCCCCTCTATATGCGTGTAATCTACTTAGTCCTCACTGCAGCGACGTACTCCTGAAGGGCGCCTGTCCGGTCGGCTAGAGGCGACATGCAGAGTGGTCCAGGGGGTGACGCGCGGGCCAATGCTATAAGTAGGCTCGCCACGTCGTCGGTGGGGGCCGAACCTGCGGCCTGGCCGCTGCTGTGGCGGAAGAGGCGCAACCACGGGAGCTGGCCAATCAGTGCAGGTAAGGGTCAAGGGTAGGCGCCACGGCAACGTATGTGGGCCAGATGAGGTGGACCTGGCAACCACGGCCTGGGGCGAGCCTTTGGTGGGTACCCCTACAAGGGGTCGATAATCAAGCTACGGCACCCACCGGCCCGAATCCCAGCAAGCGATATTCACGGGTTGCGCCACTCCCGTCGCGGGGCGGCCGGCGCCCCCCCCTGTAGGCCCTCTTGTTATATTATACGTGGGCAAGCGGATGCCTCGAAGCTGATTGGGTACTGGCCCCTGACATGGAGTGCCGGCACAGTATATATATGGGGTGTGGGTGCAGCTCGGGGCCGCGGAGAAGATAGAGTTGCTACCATGTATCTGTACTATACTAGGGGACTGGTGCGGTGGGTCGGCGGCGTGCATTATGGGGACGTGGAGGCGATGAATGCTGAGGGCCAGGCTAGGCTGGAGCCTCCCAGAAATCCTGGCTATGCATCTATGGGTTATTGCATGCTGGCAGTGGGTTACGTGGAGTCAGCGGTGGTGGGCAATTACGAGTACGGAGCTAGCAATGGATTACGTGGGGTCACGGGTAGGAGTCGTCTCCACGGTGGCGGGGGTACGCGAACAACGAGGGGTCCGCTCTTGCTTCGCCGCATGCGTGGCTGCTTTGTACCTTGGTTGCTGCTTTGCGCCCGTAGGAGACGCCCTTGCTTTCTGCTTGTTGCTGTGCTGCTGCGTTGCTGTGCCTTGCCCCTTTACCCCCGGCGAACAAACGGGCCAGCGTCCGTCGCCGTTGCTAATGCTAAAGCTTGCGTGCCACTGCCCCCAAAGCCTGGTTGGCCGGTATCCCCGGTCCTCTAGGTCCTCCGTCACGCTGTGGGCCACCTCAGGCGGCCCTGGGACCCACGGGATCAAGCGAGGCAGGAACCACCTGTCGGCGCGAGATGCCCGGTAACTCCACTAGACGGCATGATAAGTGGTTATGACTATGACTATGACTATATAACAGAGGCTGTATGAGGCCTGCCTCGCCGGCGAGCCTGGGATTTGGGGACCTTGTCTAGATAAAAGAGGCTGTTTGAGGCCAGTCTCGCCGTTGAGATTGGGATTTTGGGGCCTTGCCTATATAAGAGAGGCTATATGAGGCCAGTCTTGCCAGTGAGATTGGGATTTTTGAGGTGTTGCCTGTACAAGAAAGGCTGGTTGGGTCCAGTCTCGCCGGCGAGACTAGGATTTGGAGGACCTGCCTATACAAGAAAGGCTGTGTGAGGTCAGTCTCGCCGCGAGACTGGGATTTGGGGGTCTTGCCTATATAAGAGAGGCTGTTTGAGGCCAGTCTTGCCGGCGAGACTGGGACTTGGGGGCCTTGCCTATAGAAGAGAGGTTGTTTGAGGTCATTCTCGCCGGCGAGACTGGGATTTTGGGGCCTTACCTATATCAGAGAGGCTGTTTGAGGCAGTGTCGCCGGCGAGATTGGGATTTTGGGGTCTTGCCTATATAAGAGAGGCTTTTTGAGGCCAGTCTCGCCGGCGAGACTGGGATTTTGGGGCCTTGCCTATATAAGAGAGGCTTTTTGAGCGACCCTGCCCATACTGCTGTGGTGGGCAGCTCTGGAAGGCGATTTGCGGGTTCTGTGGTTGTGGCATCACGGAGGAAATGGTGACGGCGCGGTAGGGGCCGGGGGTAATGCAGTTTGACAGGGTATGGGAAATGTGGGTGCGCTTGCCACCGTCCCTATGCTGGACCCAGCGGAGGGGGTGGCACCCGAGAAGCAGTGCCCTCATGGCCTGATTGTGCGGTAATGGCAGGCGGCGTATGACGGCCAACGCGATGTGACAGGTCGTGCCGGCCTGAGGTGAGCCGTACTGCCCCCGTGTATGAGGGTCGGACGGGGGTGCTTCAGCCGCCTGCCCCGAGTCGCCGCATACAACAGTGAGGTGTCATGGGTCGTCCCGACCAGGGTAATAAGGCCAAAACCCCCGTAGGGTATTCCCATGACACCGGGGTCTCTACTTGCGGCCTGGCTACGGCAATTACGGGGGTAGTTGCTCGGGTTACTCCGGGGTTCACAGGTTTGTGTGGGGGCAAGCGACATCGCTACCGGCACAGCGCCGCATGCGTTGCGACGCCCCCGCGGCGCGTTGCACGGGGTTGCGGGAGCAGCCTGCAGGCCCCGGAAGCGGCGAAGTGTGCAAAGAGGATTGCGACGGCGTGATGATCAGGTTCACCGTATGGTGGGCGTACTTGGGATGGCGTGGCGGTTTGGGAGGTGCTATCATGAGGGGTACGCGGAGTTGCAGGTGACGGTGTACTGGCGTCACGGGGGTATGCGCGGCGGTACTGGGGTCCGTATGGTGGGAGTACACGGGATACGCGGCGGTACTGGGGAGCCGTACTGTGGGGACAACGCGGAGTCGCATGGCGGTACCGGGGTGTCCCCCTGACCTATAACAACTCAGGGGGATTGCAGGGGCATCCCCTGGGCCCGTTAACAAACTAGAGGGACCGTGCCTGAGGGCATGTACATAGTCTAACTGTCTGACCATGGCCTTGCGGTTGCGGTGGTGCGTGCGGTGGCGGCTCGCACGTGGCATCGGCGTAGCGACGGCGGTACTGCACGGCGGCGTAGCACTGAGTATTCGGTCCCCTCTATATGCGTGTAATCTACTTAGTCCTCACTGCAGCGACGTACTCCTGAAGGGCGCCTGTCCGGTCGGCTAGAGGCGACATGCAGAGTGGTCCAGGGGGTGACGCGCGGGCCAATGCTATAAGTAGGCTCGCCACGTCGTCGGTGGGGGCCGAACCTGCGGCCTGGCCGCTGCTGTGGCGGAAGAGGCGCAACCACGGGAGCTGGCCAATCAGTGCAGGTAAGGGTCACAGTTAGGCGCCAGGGCAACGTATGTGGGCCAGATGAGGTGGACCTGGTAACCACGGCCTGGGGCGAGCCTTTGGTGGGTACCCCTACAGGGGGTCGATAATCAAGCTACGGCACCCACTGGCCCGAATCCCAGCAAGCGATATTCACGGGTTGCGCCACTCCCGTCGCGGGGCGGCCGGCGCCCCCCCCTGTAGGCCCTCTTGTTATATTATACGTGGGCAAGCGGATGCCTCGAAGCTGATTGGGTACTGGCCCCTGACATGGACCGCCGGCACAGTATATATATGGGGTGTGGGTGCAGCTCGGGGCCGCGGAGAAGATAGAGTTGCTACCATGTGTCTGTACTATACTAGGGGACTGGTGCGGTGGGTCGGCGGCATGCATTATGGGGACGTGGAGGCGATGAAGGCTGAGGGCCAGGCTAGGCTGGAGCCTCCCAGAAATCCTGGCTATGCATCTACGGGTTATTGCATGCTGGCAGTGGGTTATGTGGAGTCAGCGGTGGTGGGCAATTACGAGTACGGAGCTAGCAATGGATTACGTGGGGTCACGGGTAGTGGTCGTCTCCACGGTGGCGGGGGTACACGAACAACGAGGGGTCCGCTCTTGCTTCGCCGCATGCGTGGCTGCTTTGTACCTTGGTTGCTGCTTTGCGCCCGTAGGAGACGCCCTTGCTTTCTGCTTGTTGCTGTGCTGCTGCGTTGCTGTGCCTTGCCCCTTTACCCCCGGCGAACAAACGGGCCAGCGTCCGTCGCCGTTGCTAATGCTAAAGCTTTGCAGTTGCCACTGCCCCCAAAGCCTGGTTGGCCGGTATCCCCGGTCCTCTGGGTCCTCCGTCACGCTGTGGGCCACCTCAGGCGGCCCTGGGACCCACGGGATCAAGCGAGGCAGGAACCACCTGTCGGCGCGAGATGCCCGGTAACTCCACTAGACGGCATGATAAGTGGTTATGACTATGACTATGACTATATAACAGAGGCTGTATGAGGCCTGCCTCGCCGGCGAGCCTGGGATTTGGGGACCTTGTCTAGATAAGAGAGGCTGTTTGAGGCCAGTCTCGCCGTTGAGATTGGGATTTTGGGGCCTTGCCTATATAAAAGAGGCTGTATGAGGCCAGTCTTGCCGGTGAGATTGGGATTTTTGAGGTGTTGCCTGTACAAGAAAGGCTGGTTGGGTCCAGTCTCGCCGGCGAGACTAGGATTTGGAGGACCTGCCTATACAAGAAAGGCTGTGTGAGGTGAGTCTCGCCGCGAGACTGGGATTTGGAGGTCTTGCCTATATAAGAGAGGCTGTTTGAGGCCAGTCTTGCCGGCGAGACTGGGACTTGGGGGTCTTGCCTATAGAAGAGAGGCTACTTGAGCAAGGCCCCAAAATCCCAGTCTCGCCGGCCAGACTGGGATTTTGGGGCCTTGCCTATATCACAGGGGCTATTTGAGGCAGTCGCGCCGGCGAGACGTGGATTTTCGGTCCTTGCCTATAGAAGAGAGGCTGTTTGAGGTCAGTCTCGCCGGCGACATTGGGATTTTGGGGCCTTGCCTATATAAGAGAGGTTGTTTGAGGCCAGTCTCGCCGGCGAGACTGGGATTTTGGGGCCTTGCCTATATAAGAGAGGCTGTTTGAGGTCAGTGTGGGATTTGGGGGCCTTGCCTATATAAGAGAGGCTGTTTGAGGTCAGTCTCGCCGGCGAGACTGGGATTTTGGGGCCTTGTCTATATAAGAGCGGCTGTTTGAGGCCAATCTCACCATGCCAGGAAGTACCGAGCCATCCAAGAACGGATCCACTGGCTTAAGGCCTGCGCCACTGCCGCCATCCAGTGAGGGAACAAGGACATGGCCTTCCATTGCGCGATGTACGATCCAGGCACCAACAGCGCATGCAGCGGTGCCCTCTAAAAGCTCACCTGCAAGTCGCCGGGGAGGCCGACGAACGGGTTCCACGGCGGACGCTGTTGGACCCTCCCTGCCGGCGGGCAGAATCTTAGCTCAGCCGTACCTGAGCTTTGGTTTTGCTCGTCGGGTGGTGTGTGTGTGTGCATGCGTGTGTGCAGTGAGCCTCTGTACTTGTAGAGCATTTTTGCTTGTTGCCAGCAGACCATAGGTGGTCACACGTAGAGCCTGCTCCGTGACACTTTGGAACGACCCGGTCTGTGAATATGTCAGTTGACGATTTTGCCGTCTTCGCGAAGGGAACAATTTGTTCCCAGTTCATTGATAGCGTTCCCATGCTAGAGATAGCCAGGGCTGCCTCGCAGGTGGAGATGAAGCTGTCGGTGCTGCTGGAACGCAGGTCAGAGTGGGAGGCTAGTTTCGTCGCCAAGTACGGAATCGAGTTGGGGGAGGTGGGGCTGGTGAAGATGATCGCCTCGTATTGCGTCATGGCCCAGTGCGACCTGGATGTGGCGTTGCTGGGCTTTGTCAAGGTGGAGGTACCACCCCAACAGCCGCAGACGGTGTCGCCAGAGCTTCAGGAGCTCAAGCAGTTGGTTCAGGGACAGGCCCTTGTGATGGAGGGCCTGCGCAAGCAGTTGGAGGCGGTCAGTGCCAAGGCCGAGGCGGAGTCCCAGAGGAAAATGGCGAAGGTCCCGCCGCTGTGTAAAGCGGACATCGTGAAGGTGAGGGAGTTGGATTCTAAGCCCCAGTGGATCTTCGCCAGCCTTCTCGCGCTGTCCACCTTGTTGTGGCGCAGGGAGGTGCCCCAACACGAATACGTCTCCAAGTACAAGGACAAGGAAAAGTTCACGGACGCCATCCTGGACGAGCTGGCGCCAGTGGTGGACGCGGACTCCGCGGACACGGAAGTGTGGCAGCTGGAGTCCATGGATGATGACGAACTTACGCGCCTTCGGAGTTTTGTCAAGGCGGTCTGGACGTTCACGGTGACTAGCCTGTCGGCGTACAGGGGCAAGAAGGGTTTGGACCCCGGGCAGGTCGGCGAGGGGTCGGACGCGGCTGAGGATGCGTCCGATGTGCCTGTGCTGTCCGCTGGTTGTACGGGAGCGGCGGAGGAGGAGGTGGTGGGGCGGCGGCTGCAAGCCATGAAAGGTAAGTTCCGCGTTGAGGGGGGCCGCCGCCTGTACACCGCCAAGCCGGGCGCCGAGCCGATGGACGTCACCAATGCCCCGGTGACAGCGTGTCGGGCATGCAAGAACGCTGGGAGGGGAGTGAAACGGCATTGGTTTCACGAGTGCCCCGGCTTTGACTGATGGGGAAGCTGCCCCATCCGGCCCATCCCTCCCGAGCCCCGGGGGGCCTTGGTGGTTCTCGGACCGTCGGACTTCCGGGATGGCGAGGACGTGGTCTGGCGCCTGGTGTGGGCAGCGTGGAGACGGATATGGAAGGAGGATGAGATCACCTCCGTGGACGCCCTGCAGGCATCCTCCTGGGCAAAAAGCACCATGGGTACGTATTGTACCCACTTCCGCAAGATGGCCCTCTGGGTGGGCTACACGCCCACATCCGAGCTTGAACGAGCGGCGTGCCGCTACATTTTCCAGTTATGGGGACTGGGGTACTCGGGAAGCTCCCTCAAGGTCGCAGTGTCGGCGTTCCGGGCGCTGGAGGACATGGGATGGCTACCCGCGTTCGTCAGTCGCCGGGTCTGGCGCTGTGCCAAGTGGGCGCCCACGGAGCCGGCCCTACGGCCCTACGCAGGTTTGGACGACCTCCGCAACTTCGCGCTGGCTTGCACGGAGCGACCGCAGTGGACCGTCTATGGGATGGCAGTCCTGGCATTCACCTGCCTTCTGCGGGTGGGTGAGGCCGCGCCCCTCCGTAGGGGGGGATCCCGGTGTCGGGGATTGGCGTTCCGCACGGTCAAGGTGGCGCCGCGCATCGTGCGCAGGCGACTCGGGAAGTATGCCCAAGAGTGGCTGGGCTGGCTCGATGCCACGGGGGCCACGTCTGCTGTCGTCGGAGCGCAATTCTGTCCGCAGGGACCAGCTTTCATGCAGTCGGTCATGGCTGCCGCGTTGGGGGGCAGCGACAACCCCCACGCCAGGTGGCACGCATGGAGGCGAGGGGGCTCCGCGGCCCTGCGATGGTTGGGGCTGCCCATCAAGTGGCTGGCTTGGTGGGGGCGGTGGCTTTCGGAGACGGTGGCAGTCCACTACGCCGACGCGCCCGACGACTTCGTCGTCACGACCGAGGCTGTCCTCCCCTGGCCCCCTGATAACCATGCAGGAGAGTTCGTTTGGCGCGCCGTGTCCCTCCGGGACGTTTTCCCGAAGGAGCTCCTGGAGCTCTGTGCCCCTGATGCCGATGAGCCCCCACAATGGGGAGGTGACGGGGATGGGTCGGCAGGAGGTCGGGGTGGATCGTGCCCTGGGGAGTCCGCGAGTCCTGCCGCTGCGGAAGCAGCTGGGAGGGAGGACCGGGCTGGCGCACGTGACCCGGGGGCCCCTCCGGCCCTTACGGCTGTTGAGGGGTCCTCAGGACGCGGGCGCCGGCCGCGGGGGGACGGGGGGGGGGAAGTCATTGATGTGGATGCAGACCCCCCACCTGCCTCCGCAGCAGGCTCCTCCATCAGGCGGCTGCGCATCGCGGCCCGCAGGACGGGTGAGGTCGCGTCCGTCTTGGGCAAGCGGAAGGCCGCGGGCCCGGCCAGGATTGTGGGTGCGGCTGCCCGAACGGCAATTTCCCGTCGCGTCGGAGCTGGGTCAGTGGGTGCGGGAGCGCCTTCGGACCGGTGAGTGGGACGCCTGGTTGTGCTCCCTGCGGGCTTGTCTGCCCCGCGCACCGCCTGGTTTACTGGAGCGTCGCCTGTTGCAGTTTCTGGAGTGGGGCAGTGAAGCTGCCCGTGATCTCAGACAGCCGGAGTTTCTGCGAGTCTTGGCTGTGGCTTTGTCCTCATTTAGCCCTGAGGTTTGGGAGTCGCTCTTGCATGATTCGACATCGCCCAAATTGCTTATGCAGCGTATCAGGGAGGAGGTATTGGCGCGGGGTTTGGGGCCGGTGGGGCGTGTGGATATCCCCCGCGAGGTCTGGGATAGTTGTGTGCCGGACGGCTTCGCAGAATTGGTAGGCAGGCAGTTTTTTGGGATAATTCCCCCATCGGATGAGGCGGTGGTCATGATGAGGGCATTGCGGGACCAGGGTTTGCTTTTCCCCCTGCCGCCGGGGTCGCCTGGGCCCAATGGGGGTGTTTTTGCGATACCCAAGACGGAGGAGAAGTGCAGTTTGATTGTCAATCTGGTGCCCCTTAATGAGGAGATGCGGTCTCGGCCGGAGAAGTTCTCCCTCCCCTCTGTGGAGGTGTTGGCCCTTTTGGCGCAGGTGGCACAGCAAGGGTCCTCCTTTTTCCTCCCCTCTTTTTATGCCCGAGCGCGTTGCATGAGGCCGGTGTGGGATATTCTGTCCCTGCCGGGGGGGGGGGGGAAGAGCTGTGCATGTGCCACATCGACCTGAGTAATTGCTTTTGGTCACTTCAGCTGCCGCGCGAGTTCTGGGGGGCCTTTCGCGTCTCGGATGGAGAGGGGGGGGTGTTGGCTTTCCGGTGCTTGCCCTTTGGGTGGAAGTACAGCCCCCTCCTGTGCCAGCGAGTGTTAGAGGGTCTGGTGGCCGGCGCGGGGCTGTTGGGGGTGCTGGTTTTAATTTACTTGGATGATGTCCTGGTTGTGGGGCGCGGCCGCGCGCGTGTGCGAGAGCAGACGGCAAGGGCGGCGGAGGCATTGCGCCGTGCAGGTGCTGTAGTCAGCCCAAAGAGTACGTTAGAGCCTGTGCAGCGGCTGGTGTGGCTGGGGAAGGATATTGATTTGCAGGGGGGGGAGGTGCGGACTGCTGGCAACGCGTGGGAAGCTCTGTTTGCGCATTGGTTGAGGTTGTCTGTGGGACCCTGTAGGGTAAAACGGCTGCAGCAGTTCTTGGGGCGGGCACAGTGGATATGTCGCCCGGGTTCTGGGCACAGTCCGCACCTGTCTGGTGTGTGGGCTCATGTGCTCTGGGCGTCCCCCGGCTGCCGTTTACCCCAGTGCGTTTGCTTAAGTCTATGTGCGTGGCGTGCGTGCTTGCCAGGAGGCAATGGTCAGTGGTGTCCCTCCCCAGGGTGGTGAAGCGATCGCCGTTGGTTGTTTACGTCGACGCGGCGCTGGACGCGGGTGAATACCGGCTGGGCCTGTTTTCGATGGATGTGGGTTCTCGATCGGTTGTGCCCGCGGAGCAACCGCCCAACCAGCAGTGTGCGGAGGCTGCCGCGCTGCTCTGGGGCTTGAAGCTCATCCTCAATGTAGGCGTTCGGGAGGCCCATTTGTTTGGGGATAATGCGGCGGCGCTGGTGCAGTTCCTTCGGTGTAAAGCCAAGGTGGGGCGTAAATTCCAGCAGTCCATTCTGAAGCGTTTCCGCTACCTGTGGGCGTCGTGCCCAGGCTTCACGGTATATATGCACTGGGTGCGTGGTTCACATAATCCCGCTGATCCTATCAGTAGGTTGAGTGACAACTTCAATGGAGATCTGGGTTTGGCGCGCGAGGTGGCGGCGCGCAGGGTTGGGGATCTCTGGGCCTTTCCCGATAGGCGCACGGTTTTTTTGTGGACCCTGGGGGTGCCTATGGGGCCCTTTGTTCTGCCGCATTCGTGGAGAGCGGGCCTGTGGTCCCCGGGGGGTGGTGAAGGGGGGGCGGAGTTCCACGAGGTTTTTTTGCAGTACCGCTTGGAGGAGTCGGTGGGTGCAATGACTTGATGTCGTGTAGTGCCGGCGCCTGCTTGTAGAGCTCGTTTCTCTTGGTGCATGTGATCATGACCCGGCGCCGCCGTAACCGCCGTGCGCGTAGCGGCGGGCGGAAGCGGGGCAAGAGCCGCTCGCGCAAGCGTTCGGAGGAGGCCGTTCAGCGGCGCGCGGCGCGGCGCCGCGCCGCGCTGCGGGAGAAGATGGGAGCCTTGGTGGGCCGCAGGGCCTGTCACCGGGTGCTCCTCCGGAATGGGGTGCGGCTGTACGTCGCGTATGGCGTGCCAGAAGATCCCGGGGAGAGGGACGACTTCCTGGGTGCCGCGGCCATGGACATCGCCAAGCGGGTTCGGGGGCAGGCGACGCGGCGCACCACCGCGGTTGGGGACCCCGGGGTGAAGCCGGGGGGCAGACACACTTGCGGGGGGATGTGGGATGTGGTGACGGGGTCGAGGGGAGGTCAGAGGGTGGTGGTGTCGCTGACGGACTGGAACGGGGGTCGTCGTACCCCCGTCCCGTATCTATGGGTGCAGGGGTCTTATCCCTTGGTGGTGAGAATAGCTGGCCACTTCAGGCCGTTGGTGTAGTCTGTTTTTTGGGTGGTCAGCCGGTCTCCGAGGGGCTGGGGTGGGAGTGTGCGCTCACCCTTTGCTTTGCGTTCTGTGTCAGGTCTCTGAGTGCCACCCTGGGATGGCCGGGCTGCTTTGCGCCCGGGCATTGCTCGCGCATTTGTGGGCGTTTTTTGGCTTCCACGGCTGCGCCAATGTTCTGGTTGTTGTGTGTGGCTCGTATTCTCTCTGCGTTTTGGCAGGTCCAGTGTGCGCAGGCGGGAGCCCTCCGGGCGATTGTCTGTAGAGGCGGCCCTGCCCTGCGTGGATGTCGCGGGCTGGTTTTGTGGTTATGGGCCGGGCGATGGTCCTTTGGCCTGCACCGCTGCCACTTTGTTGTGGGTCCGGGGTCCATGCTTTCTTAGGGTTGGAGCTGGGTTGGGCGCTGGCCCGCCTTTTTGAGATCTGCTGCGGATCTCAGGGGTGCTGCCCTGGGCTGACCGGGCAGCTCTGCGACAGGGCGGCAGTGCCTGACGGTCGCTGTACATTTACCGCTTCCTCATTGGCGGCGGCAGGGGTCGTCCAAGCTCTCTTGGGCTTGGCCTGCGGACGCCTGAAGCCTGGCGGGTGGCGCCGGTGTGTGCGGGGCGCCTTTGGCGATCTATGTTTGGGGCGGCCGTATGCTTCGAGGGTGTGGCGTGCGTTGCGCATGGGAGCCGCTGGGTCTCAGACCTGCGGGGGGGGGGGGGGGGGGGTTATGCGGCAGTTTGGCATGAACGAGACCCACGAGGAGGCGGCACACTGACGAGATGTGCCACAGGAGACGTGCGTGTTTTGCCTCGTGTTTGCGTGTTTGCTTGTGGTTTTAGCAAAATCTTAGCTCAGCCGTACCTGAGCTTTGGTTTTGCTCGTCGGGTGGTGTGTGTGTGTGCATGCGTGTGTGCAGTGAGCCTCTGTACTTGTAGAGCATTTTTGCTTGTTGCCAGCAGCCCACCCGTCCCGCCCAATGACGCTATTTGCGACTTCTATTGCCCATACCGGGCTTTTGTGACTGCCCACGAGGAGGCGGCACACTCCCTGCCGGCGGGCAGAAGGGTGTGTCACCTCGTAGGAACGCGTACACCGCCCTCCTTCGATCTTGCATCGGCAGCTGCATGATCTGGGTGAGCCAATGGTTCCTGCGGGCATACACATCTTCCCCAACCTCGACCATGTCCTCCACAAAGAGCTTGGCCTTCGCAAGGCCCCAGGATGACGCCGCCTGCACCGCCGCGAACTGCCGCTTCAGGTCCCCAGGGATGACACCCGCCATCAGGGATTCCGTCCACGTGCAGCGGTGCTCCCTCCACGCCAAGAACTCCACCGCCCTGTCCGTCAGGGGAAGCTCCGCCGTGAACTCCACCACACGCTTGCACAGGACTCGTGCCACCTCCTCGTCTCGCGCACACAGCAACCGCATGTGGCCAATGTCCTCCTCCGGCCCCCCACAGAAGATACAGGGGTGGGCTGGTATTGCCATACGCGTGAGCTTCTGCCTCCACCGTCGCATGACCTGCATTGTGGATACGCGACCGTCACGTGCCCGCCGCATATTTCTGTGCGTTGGGCCGTGGTGCACAGCTCCCAGGGGCACCGCCTCACAGGCGCTAGCCAGTGGCGTGTGGGCCCTGGTGCGCGCCGCCAGCGAGCGCCACTCCATCTCCCTGATGAGTTGAAGGGCTTGCATGGAGGGCACACGCGGCTCGAGCTCTCCATCATCTCCAGGCACCAAGAGGATGGCGTGCTCCTTGGGCAGGACGAGATGAACAGGCGGGGCCATTGCACGGGCTGCGGCAGAGTCCGGCGCCTCAAGCGGGACTGCTGCCAAGTGCGAGCTGTGCCACACCACCCAATGGTCTGGCCCCCCTACTCTGCGTGGTAGCCGCCGCAGCCCCTCCACTATCCAGCTCAGTGCGTGCTGGTTGACCAGATGTGAGCTCGGCCCCTGAATGCCACGGTACAAGGTCTCCTGCGCCCTGCGTAGGTGCGCTCCAATGATGGAGGCATCCACCACATGCACCGTGCACGCCGACGGGGGCGTGTGCAACAAGTATGCCGCCGCGCCAATGATCTCCGCCTCCGGGACCGTGCCGTAGATGGCACCCGTCCACGTGGGGCTCCCGTGGCTGGCCACCGCCACATTGGTGGCTTCGTCTCCCTGGGGCGACGCGTTAGACGATGTGACTTTGGTCGCCACCGGCACCCAACAGTACCGGCGGGGTTCCAGCCATGCCACGTTGGAGTGGGGGCTCTGCGTGACTTTTCCCAGGGACGCCGCGCTGGAGGCCGTGAGCTCCGGGGACAGGACCACCTTTGGCTGTTACACCGCATGTGGCTGATAAACCGCATCTTGCCTCCAAGCCAGGTCGCATCCACAGACCGACTGGATGGCGTCAAGGGCCGTGGTATACTCCGCTCCCCACACCGTTGTGGAGCAGGAGGGCTGGTACACCACCACAGAGCCCTGTTCCACCGCGCCGCCATCACGCAACGACGTGACGGCGACATGCGCATCGTGTGGCACGTTGGACATCCGAACCACCTCCGGGACCGAGCACTCATCAGCGTCCGGGACGGGGCCTGCTGGCAGTAGAAGGACGATTGCCCTCTCGCTGCACCCGCGTACCGCCGCGCATGCCTTGGAGAACGCGGGCCGCCCGTGCACAACCCACAGGGGTGATGGGTTTATGCCGCCCCCGGCATGTGGCGTGAGCAACAGTGGGATAGACGCCGGATCGTCTGGCTGTCGGTAACCTTCAAAGACATCCCTCAGCAGGAACAGGAGGGCGGCTAGCGGGACGAACGGCATGGACTGCCCCGGGTTCGCCGGGTCCCATCCTTCCTCCTTGTACCCGCCCACCACATACACGTCCCCTGTAGTGGACTGCCTATTGCGTTTGCTGGCTTTCTTGCGGCGCACCGGGTGAATTAGACGGTGAGTCAATG
The DNA here is from genome assembly GCA_964036045.1 of Eutreptiella sp. 'Long Island Sound 2002'. Lineage (NCBI taxonomy): Eukaryota > Euglenozoa > Euglenophyceae > Eutreptiales > Eutreptiaceae > Eutreptiella > Eutreptiella sp. 'Long Island Sound 2002'. The sequence goes on along the minus strand of OZ038379.1, from coordinate 87,106,372 downwards.
GACCAGGCAACTGCAGCCGGAAGACGTCGCGGAGCCCCGTGAACCACACGTGGTCCAGCTGATTGGGCCCCACTCCCGCGTGTGGAAGGTGCAGGTGGTCCTTATGACACTCGTGGAGCTGGACAGCCCAGTGCCCAGGTGCAGGACAGGGGAGTCGCGCATGCAAGAGGTCATTTGCGGGATCAGTCAGGGACTGTACCGCCGCGTCCGTGCGGGGCCCCGAGAGAACACAGATGTCTCTACCCTTGAAGGTGTAAAATGGGATGCCCACTTCCGTCCCGCCCATTGCACCTGCGGCAGATGGGCGTGTACGCACGAGTACACTGACGACGGCATGAGGAGTCCTATACGCAACGTCCCCATCGCCCGGAGTACTCTGTCCACCCACGTACTGCCAGCGTGCGTGGCGAATGACGCGGAGGGCACCATGAACTGCCCGCACACTCCGTACTGCATGTGCATGTCTCGAAGTATGGCTCGCAGCTCCGCCCCAAAATCCCAGTCTCGCCGGCGAGACTGGCCTCAAAGAGCCTCTCTTATATAGGCAAGGCCCCAAAATCCCAATCTCGCCGGCGACACTGCCTCAAATAGCCTCTCTTATATAGGCAAGGCCCCAAAATCCCAATCTCGCCGGCGAGACTGCCTCAAGTAGCCTCTCTGATACAGGTAAGGCCCCATAATCCCATTCTCGCCGGCGAGACTGACCTCAAATAGCCTCTCTTCTATAGGCAAGGCCCCCAAGTCCCAGTCTTGCTGGCAAGATTGGCCTCAAACAGCCTCTCTTATATAGGCAAGACCCCCAAATCCCAGTCTCGCGGCGAGACTCACCTCACACAGCCTTTCTTATATAGGCAGGTCCTCCAAATTGCAGTCTCGCCGGCGAGACTGGACCCAAACAGCCTTTCTTGTACGGGCAACACCTCAAAAATCCCAGTCTCACCGGCAAGACTGGCCTCAAACAGCCTCTCTTATATAGACAAGGTCCCCAAATCCTAGGCTCGCCGGCGAGGCAGGCCGCATACAGCCTCTGTTATATAGGTAAGGCCCGTGAATACCAGTCTCAGCGGTGAGATTGGCGTCAAACAGTTCTGTTATATGGGCAAGGCCCCAAAATCCCAATCTCGCCGGCGAGACTGACCTCAAACAGCCTCTCTTCTATAGGCAAGGCCCCCAAATCCGAGTCTCGCCGCCGAGACTGGCCTCAAACAGCCTCTCTTATATAGGCAAGGCCCCCAAAGCCCAGACTCGCCGCCGAGACTGGCCTCAAACAGCCTCTCTTGTATGGGCAGGTCCTCCAAATCCTAGTCTCGCCGGCTAGACTGGCCTCTGACAGCCTCTCTTATATAGGAAAGGCCCCCAAATCCCAGTCTCGCCGGCGAGACTGGCCTCAAATAGCCTCTCTTATATACGCAACCCCCCAAAATCCTAGTCTCGCCGGCGAGACTTACCTCAAACAGCCTCTCTTCTATAGGCAACACCCCGAAAGCCTGGTCTCGCCGGCGAGACTAACCTCAAACCTCTCCTCTATAGGCAAGGCCCCAGAATCCCAGTCTCACCAGCGAGACTTACCTCAAACAGCCTCTCTTATATAGGCAAGGCCCCAAAATCCCAGTCCCGCCCGCAAGACTGGCCCCAGAATCCGAGTCTCGCCGGCGACACTGGCTTCAAATAGCCTCTCTTACATAGGCAAGGCCCCAAAATCCCAGTCTCCCCGGCGAGACTGGCCTCAAACAGCCTCTCTTCATTAGGCAAGGCCCCGAAATCCCAGTCTCGCCGGCGAGATTGACCTCAAACAGCCTCTCTTATACAGGCAAGCCCCCAAAATCCCAGTCTCGCCGGCGAGACTTACCTCAAATAGCCTCTCTTATATAGGCAAGGCCCCAAAATCCCAGTCTCGCCGGCGAGAGTGGCCTCATAACGCCTCTCTTATATAGGCAAGGCCCCATAATCCCAGTCTCGCTGGCGAGTCTGACCTCATACAGCCTCTCTTATATAGGCAAGGCACCCAAATCCCAGTCTCGCCGGCGAGACTAACCTCACACGGCCTCTCTTATGTAGGCAAGGCCCCAAAATCCCAATCTCGCCGGAAAAATGCTATATTCAGTCCGGGCTTATTTTCAGAAAAATGTTGTTCCGTAGGGGGGGGTATGTTGTACCTTTTCGGAATCTCCACGAAAAGGGCTTGGGGGGGGGTAGGCGCCCATATTTTCTTCGCAATCAGGGCGCAAGTCAGACGCTTGCAGGATTTTGGGCTGTCTATGCAGAAAACACAGGTCGAAACTGGGGGTCTGGGAGAGAACCGGGCATGGTTCCAACATATCGGCACTACAACCAAAAACCATAGAAGGTATAATGATGTATTTTGATGTGCCGAGTTCAAAAATGCAAGAAACTCTACCAACGGTCCATTTTCTCTCACATTTGTGTGTCCATGTCTCTAGCGGATTTCTCATGTCAACTCCCAGCAAGGCAACCCGTTCGTCGAGCACACCCTCAAGGCATTATGTGTGGACAGCCTTCCCCCTCGGTTCTCTCGTCCCAAGGGTCCTCCCAAGGTTCCTCCCAAGGGTCGATTATCCAACGCTACCCGGGGATCAACATCCTCCGCAACGGAAACAGCATTAGCAACGAGACGCTGCCCGTATGCAAGTACCGGCACGCCCGGAGAGCTCTCCCGGCGTCGCATGCCTTGTTTTTGTGATGTTTGTATGCGAGGGGCATATCACCGGTGCATGAATGCCGCATTTTGTGGTCCTTGGGAGAAGGTGAGGTCCAAGAAGCAATAAACAGTCACGCATCGTTATCGAAACATGTCAGTACGAGTCCACCAGTGCCTATCGTGTTTCCTGCATTGCTTGGTCATATTGTGGAGTTACAAGGAAATACCTAGATTTTCGAAATCAGCACATCGAGACGCATCAATTTATCCCCCGGCATTTTTTTCCAACGAAACGATATGTTCGAGAAATTAAGGGCACAAGACAAGAACACAGCAAACTAGCAAGCAGCCGGACAGCCAGATTTACAGATTTCAGGCAGAAGCGTCCATTTTTCCCAAGCCGTACAGCCTCGCCACCGTTCCAACAAGCAACGGGACCTCTTTTTTTGGATTCCCCACGTTCAAAATAGGGGGGGTATGGGTACCACCCAAAATGGTACCACACACGGGGCGCCCGAACCGAATTTCTAGAAAAACGGCTGCTAGTTTAACAAACAGGGGGCTTTAGACCCCCCCCCCCCCCCACCCTGTCGAACCCTATATATATATATATATATATATATATATGTATATATCCTCCATATATCTCTATATATCCTCTAATCTACACCCCTCTCCTAAAAGACACGCGGGTTCATCATGTGGGAGGCGAGTACAAGGTGGAGGAGGAGGTTAATGGGAATTTATATCCGCTAAGAAAGAGCCTGTTTGTACGCATGTCCATCAAACCGCAATGTACCGTATCCGTGTGGCAGTGTTGGAGGAGCGAGGCACAGTTGGCAAAACACGTGAAGGAATTACTTGCGAGTCTTGTGGTAATCCCTTTACAGAAACAGTTGTAACCCTTGCTCCCAAGGGTCAGACATCGCATGAAGGTGAAGGTAATTCCGTTAGGAGTACACCCGTACATTGGGAACTCCCACGGATGGCAACCTAAACTGGCTGGAACTCTTGGCTACTAGAAAAGTTTGGAATTGAGGGGGACTGGCTTTAAATTGCAATGTATTGCCGACGAAGGACCTAGGCGTCATCGCTGTACAAATGGGGTGAATCAAATGCATCACATGAAATTGTTGTATGCACGTCAATGGCAAAGTGGTTTACTAGCACTTGCAAAGCACAAACCCCCGCCATATCAATCTTATAATTGTAGAGAAGATTTAGGGAAAGCAGTGCGGATGTGTTGCTTTGTTGCAACACTTGTGGTTTCCATTTGTTCACCAAGGTGTTGACGAGGTCAATCACACTATGGTCAACATGATAAGTGGTTATGACTATGACTATATATATATATATATATATATATATATATATATATATATATATATATATATATATATATATATATATATATATATATATATATATATTACTACACCCCTCTCCCCTTAAATCTAGCTAACAAGCAAGCAAGCAACAAGCAACAAGCAACAACAAGCAACAAGCACTTCTCCTTGCCGTTTTGGCCATTGCTCGGCCTCATCGCTCCGGGCTCTACTCTACTCTAGCCACCCTAGAGCCTAGGTGGTGCCCTTGCCAAATCCAAGTTTGGAGCCACAAACTCACCGGTGGCGGCCCGGGGCGGTGGCGCCAAGTCGGGAGGTGCCCTCCCAAATCTGCGCAGTTTTGGGCCAAAAACAGCCATTTTTCGCCCAAAACAGCCCTAGTAAGGGTTCAAAACAGCCAAACGAAGGCAAACGGCGGCTACACTCCACGTCCGGCTTGACTTTCTCGTGACCAAGGGACCTTTGGTGCCCTCTAACTCCACGATATGTCCGAGAAACGGCCCAAAAAGGCGCCAAAAAGTCCCAAAAACCGCGCAATGTGCACCAGCACCCCGAAACCAAGAACGGGCCGTATCTTGGGCTACGTGGCTCAAAAACGAATTCCGAGGGCACCTAGTCCACCCGCAACCCCCCACTTTTTATGGTTTCCAAGCCTCAGAATCGCCCAACGAGACACGTAGACCCCCGTACCAGTGGTCACTTGGTGCAGCCGGAGGGCCGGCCAGCCCACGCATAGTGGGGGCCAACGGTGGGTCCACCAGGGTCCCCAGGGCGAAAAAAATGATTTTTTCCAAAGTTGTTCCTAGACCACTTGGGATGCTCAAACAAGTGTTTTTGGGCCATTTTGAGCCCGTGGTGGCGCGTTTTGGGCCATGGAAAATCCCAAAATGCCTTGAAAATGGGCCGTTTTGGGACCAACAATGGGTCAAAAATGGGTCAAAAACGCGTTTTTCCAAAAATGATCCTGGACCATTTATGATGCTCAAACAAGTGGTTTTAGCCCATTTTGAGCCCGTGGGGACGTGTTTTGGCTCCTTGAAAATCCCAAAATGCTTTGAAAATGGGCCATTTTGGGACCAAAAATGGGTCAAAAATGGGTCAAAAACGCGTTTTTCCAAAAGTGATCCCGGACCATTGGGGATGCTCAAACAAGTGTTTTTAGCCCGTTTTGAGCCCGTTTTGACCGAGTTTAGCCTCTTCCACCACATGTATGCACCACTTTGTGCCCGTCGCACGTACCTTAGAGCTGTGTGGTGGAGCCACCTAGAGTTGGGAGAGGGGTGTAGATTGGAGGATATATATATATATATATATATATATATATATATATATATATATATATATATATATATATATATATATATCCTCCAATCTACACCCCTCTCCCCAACTCTAGGTGGCCCCACCATACGGCTCTAAGGTACGTGCAAAGGGCACAACGTGGTGCATACATGTGGTGGAAGGGGCTAAACTCCATCACAACGAGCTCAAAATGGGCTCAAAACACTTAGTTGAGCATCCCAAATGGTCCGGGATCACTTTTGGAAAAACGCGTTTTTGACCCATTTTGGTCGCAAAACGACCCGCTTCCAAGGCATTTTGGGATTTTGCCAAAACGCGTCACCACGGGCTCAAAATGGGCTAAAACCACTTGTTTGAGCATCCCAAATGGTCCGGGATCACTTTTGGAAAAACGCGTTTTTGACCCATTTTCCACCCGTTTTTTGGTCCCAAAACGGCCCATTTTCAAGGCATTTTCGGATTTTCCGTGGGCCAAAACACGCCACCACGTGCTCAAAACGGCCTAAAAGCACGTGTTTGAGCATCCTGAGTGGTCTGGGAACAACTTTGGAAAAAATCATTTTTTCCGCCCCAAGGACCCCGGTGGACCCACCGTTGGCCCCCGCCGTGCGCGGGCCGGGCTGCCCTCGGGCTGCAACAAGTGACCACAGGTACGGGTGTCTAGGCGTCCGTTTGGGCGATTCCAAGGGGTGGAAACCACAAAAAGTGGGGGGTTGCGGATGGACTAGGTGCCCTCGGAATCGGATTTTGAGCCACGTAGCCCAAGATACGGCCCGTGCTTGGTTTCGGGTGTTGGTGCACATTGCACACATTTTGGGGCTTTTTGGCGCTTTTTTGGGCCGTTTCTCGGACATATCGTGGAGTTGAAGGGCACTAGAGGGCTCTTTAACACGGCGAAGTCAAGCCGCACGTGGCTGGTAGCCACCCTTTCCCTTCGTTTGGGCGTTTCACGCGGGTTTGGGGGCTCTTTTGGGCGAAAAATGGCTCTTTTTGGCCCAAAACTACGCAGATTTGGGAGGGCACCTCCCGACTTGGCGCCACCGCCCCGGGCCGCCACCAGTGAGTTTCTGGCCCAAAACTTGGATTTGGCAAGGCCACCACCACCTAGGCTCTAGGATGGCTAAAGTAGAGTCAAGCCCGAGGCGATGGGAAGGGGCAATGGCCAAAACGGAACGGTGACGTGTTGTTGTTGTTGTTGTTGTTGCTTGTTAGCTAAATTTGAGGGGAGAGGGGTGTAGTAATATATATCCTCTAATCTACACCCCTCTCCCATACTCTACGTGGCTCCACTCTAAGGTACGTGCGAAGGGTACAACTTGGTGCATACACGTGGCGGAAGGGACTAAACTCGATCAAAACGGGGTCAAAATGGGCTCAATTCACTTGTTTGTGCACCCCCAATGGTCCAAGGTCACTTTTGGAAAAACGTGTTTTGGACCAATTTTTCACCCAGTTTTGCTCCCAAAACGGCCCCTTTTCAAGGAGGGGGGGGGGGGGGGGGGGGGGGGGGGGGGGCATTTCTGGCGTTTTGACGCAAAGTGGGAGGTTTTTTGGCCGCTTTCGGAAATTCGGCCCGAGGTTAGTATGGACTTTGCCCGAAAGTTGCCCCCCCCCCCCCCCCTATTTGGGACACGGAGAATTCAGAAATCAAGGTTTCCTGACCCAACAAAACGGTGGCGGGGCTATCCGAGGTCCCGAACAGGGGCGATTTTCAAAAAATTTGCTACTGGTCTAGCATACGTACAAGGTTTTCACCGTGCTTGGCCAGGTGCTCCAACATATCATCACTCCGGCAAATTTCAGGGCTCTAGTAAATTATGCAAAATTTCATGCCGAATCCACTGGTGCAGGTCCCACCCTTCAACTCAACGATATTGTAGAGAAAATCACAAAAAACTGTTGGCAGTGTAGCCTGCAAAAGTCAAGCTACCCAGACGCATTTTGACACAGCGTAAGCCTGCACACAGTTTTTGGTAAATTTCTCCAACATATCGCAAGGTTTGTCGCCCATTCGTACACGAAAAAGTACGAAAAAGTGCGAATCAGAGGAGAACCGGGAATTTTGAATAGGTAGGAAAATGTACGAAAATGTACGAATAGTGGGAATGATGGATATGACGATTTTGCCGATTTGAAATGCCGACTCATTGGGGTTTTGCGGGGTGTTCATTGGGGTTTTCAGTGCCCTCTGGTTTCTTGGTTTTTGGGATTCTGGGACACCTGATGAAAAGGGGGTGGGGGTGCGTTTGACTATATATACCCTGTTGTATGTTTCAACCAACACCATGCCTGTGTGCCGTTGAGTGTTTTGTTTGTGTGCCAAGGAACGATTTTGGGCTCGGCAGGTGGAGTTGGCTTTTTTTTCAGTACGAAAATGTACGAAAATGTACGAAAATGTACGAATATGTACGAATGACGTTTTTTTCTCAAAAGTACGAATCAGTGACAAACCCTGCATATCGTTGAGTTGAAGGGTGGGACCTTCACCAGCAGATTTGGCATAAAAATCTGCATCATTTACTATGGCACTGAAATTTGCCATACTAACGACATGTTGGAGCACCGGGCCAAGCACCGTGAAACCCTGTATACAAACCACACTAGACCAGACCAGATTATTGGAGCCGACACCAAAACCCCCAAAAGTTCGGGTCCGGTACGAAAAAATATGGCCACCTCCCCCCCCCCCCCCCCAAACCATACCTTTCCGAAACGGCCATTTCTTGGAGATTTCAAAAAGGTATAACATACCCCCTACGGAACCACATTTTCGAGAAAAACGGCGAGAATTGAAAAATCTCCCACTTTGCGTCGGAATGACCCCCCCCCCCCCCCCTCAAAACGCCCATATATATATGGGCATTTTGTTTGGGGTGGGGGGGGTTTCGGCGGTTTTTGGATTTTCTCCTTGTTGTTGGTAGGGTTATTATTGAAAAGTTGGTCCCCCCCTATCTGGGACGTGGAGAACTCAAAATTCAAGGTTGCAGGTTGATTTGAAACAGTGGGGGGGTTAGAGGGAAGCCTGAAACTAGGGCGCTTTTTTGCAACAATCTGGCTGTCGCTGCCTGTTTAGCCTTTATCAAGGGCAACCCATCCTTGCTGCCACCTTTGCTCCAACATGTTGTAAGTTCATCAAGGATGAAACGTGGTCACTTTATGCGGTTTGATGTGCTGAATCCGAATATGTAGGAATTTTGGCCCAATGAAACAACATGTTAGACAAATCGTCCAAATATTTGCCCTTAGGCGTTGCTAAACGGGTACAGTTCCGGGTCAAACGAGTGCCACACACAACTTTACAGTGGTAAATTGACAATTTGTCTTACATAGGATTTCCTAGAGCTGCACCACGTTCGTTTTTGGATTCAGCACATCAAACTGCACAAAGTGACCACTTTTCACTTTTAGATGAAGTGGGAGCATGTTGGAGCAATGGCCATGGGGAGTTTTGGGGAGCACGCTTACAGCTTAGTGGCAGAAAAACCGTGGAGACCTTGAAATGCCAAAAAGGTAGGCTCCAGGCCTGACTCCCAACAGAGTGCGGGGGGGGCTTGGAGGAGGTGGACAAGGGGGGACGACAACTCCAGGAAGCCATGCAAGCATACTTGGACGCCACCACAGCGGAGCATGCACGGTCTTGGCTGTCGGCGGCGCCCCACGCCCTAGAGGAGAGTACCAGGAAGGGATATGCTGCGGCCCTACGCAAACTCAGGGGGCGAAGCCGGCAGTACCATGCAGCCAACCCCCGTGAGGCTTTGGAGTTGGAGATCACGGAAATGGTGGCAAGGGAGAATGCGCTCAAGAAACTGCTCTCAGGGTGCAGACAGCTGGACAAGCTGCGGTTACATCCAACATTCGTGGAGCCGGGAGATTGCTAGGCGGTCAAGTGGCTGGCAAACAGACGAGTCGGAGGAGGATCAACCCTGGTGCGCTGGGCGCCGATGGTAATTGTCGGATGGCTAGCGGAGCAGATCGACGATTTGGAGAAAGCGGAGGTCGTGGCCTTGGCCTGCATCAGCGTGGCGTGCGTGCTACGTGTTGGGGAGGCGGCAACGGCACAGACAAGCGAGAGAGGGGACCTTCTTTTCAATGGAGAAAAAGGATGGCCGGGCATATGGGACGTCGAGGTGGGGCCGTGGACAAGGTGGGGGGCACTGTTCCTCTGGGAAATCCGGCAACTTAGGCATGGAAGAGCAGACCTGCCTTCTCGCTTGAGGATGCGAATGGCCTTTAGGAGCGGTGGAAACAGCTGGCTGCAAGCGCGGACTTTGCAGGCTACCGCTGGCACGCGTTCCGCAGATGCGGGGCAACACTCCTGTGGTATTGGGGAGCACGAACCCAAACCATCCTGTTGGCAGGGGGCTAGCTTACGCCAGCAGTCGTTAAAGCCTACTACCAGCCCCAGCACGAATGGAGCTGTGAACGACGCATTCAACTCCCGGTTCATGTGGACTAGGTGGGACGCGGTGCAGCAGGAGAGTTCCATCACAAGTCAGAGGAGAGGCCTGTGGACAGTATGTGGGCGAGATGGATCCGAGCGGATGTGCGAGACGGCCAAGCTGAGCGATGCGTTGGGATGGGGACGCGTCAAGCGGCGGAAGAGGACCCGGTCAGCGGAGCCTACCTGTAACAGGGCGAGAGAATACGTCAACAAGTCCAGTAGCAAAGGGGAGTACGTATTTATGGCCAGTGAACACTGAGGCTATCCAGCGACTCGGGGACGTAGGTGGAACGCGTGATGCAGTTGCCAGATCTACCCAACAGTCAAGCCCGTCTGGTTGCAGGTGGCCTCAGGGCAATGGGAAGGCTGGCAGCGCAGGTCGGTCCCCGGGGAGGCCTTGACAGGCTGACGCAAGCATTGTCTACAATCTCACAAGGGGGCCTCAGCCAAGCATCCGACAAGTCTTATTATGATCTGAATGACAAGGAGCCCGTCGGCATGGAGTTGGCATGACGGGGAGTGGGCGAGGTTGGAAAGGTGACAGTGGCATCCTCGTCATGGCACAAAAACGTACCTCAGAGCCTACCGCGGGTTTGCCTTGAAAGTGCCATAAAGATTTATGGCGCTTGCACCGTAAAAAAGGAGTTGTAACAGGCTGCATCAACAACAACCAGGCCAGAAAACAGTTAGTTGACTGTTGGAGAGGTTTCAATGCGTTTTGCTAGAAACCAAATTTTTTCAACCTTGGGAGGCTCCAGTCTTTGGGTGTTGTTGCACAATTGTTGCTGTGATCTTGTTTTGCGGGCGTAGTGTCAGATTGTGTTTTGTTGCAAACAGAACAAATGAGTATTGGTGGCCAAGCCCTCTTTGCACATTCTTTTATGCCCCCACTACGCTTGGACAGGTTGGGCAGGTCTCCCGAATGCCCTTTTTCTACCAGACATCCAAATTTTGCATTAAAAAAGCCGGTTTGAGGCCGGAAAACAGTGTTATATTGGGGACCACAGGCAAACACTGGCCGGTTCATCCGCCCCCCCTTTTTTGGTCACCCCGATGTCCACATTTGTCCCGGTCGATTGCACATGGAGTGTGCCAGGAGGGCCTGGCCACATTTTTCTATTGGTGCCAATGCAGGCAGGTGTATTAAAACCACATGGTGATGACACATCTACAATGTAGAATGGGGGGGGAAATTGTGCACCAGCCCAATACCAGGGTCCAACCAAGGACGAAACAATTTGATTTCTGACAGCTGCGTGCAAACACATGTCGCAAATGGCATCCATACAATTGACCACATGTAGGGGAAAATCCTGAGTGGTGGGGGATGGAGGAAAACTACCCAATTTCTCTTTCTGCACAATTCTTCATGATGATAAATAATCAACATCACCTGTAACAGGGGCAGGCAAACAGAACAAGCAGGCAGGGGTTTTGTCGGAGAGTTCAAATCTACACCCCCAAACCTGCAAACATGCAACCCCAACATTTTTGGGGGCTTACTGCTTACCACCTATAAACCCTTGGATTGCCTTGAATTGCCAGCCCCCTGACATCCCATTTTACGGCGCCAGTGCCGTAAACGTTTACCCTACCTGGGTAATCATAGAACATTTGTTCCAGGTAACAGGGATGTGCGGCTGCAAGTTTTCTTGAAAATACAAGGGGTATCAACCCATGAGGGGTAATCAAATTTGGCCCACATGGGGAACAACAATGGGTTGTAAGGTTGGCCTATGCAGGCCCCTTTCCCCCAAGTCTACCTCTGCCCTTCCCTCTGTCCCCAAAAGTCATGCCCTTCCCTCTGTCCCCAAAAGTCACGGCTACAAGTGAACCATTGCCACAAACCCAAAGAAGTACGATGGGTGTTCACGGCGCTGGCATTTTCTGCCATACATTTCTGCTCCAGAAGCCTGCAGGGTTTGACCCATATTACCCAAATCCTGCGTTCCCACCGCTGCCTGATTGACAGGGCTTTTGTTTTGGAGATGGCCTTTGCTCTGCCCACTACGCACTATCATCCAGATGGCTGGGGTCCTCCGCCGACCAAGGGTATGGACGAAATGGTGGGGGACATCCCCTATATGCCCTACAACAAAGCAGACCGATTTGGCCGCGTCGCTGACTGGACGGGCATGTATCAAAACATGCGATACAACCCAAAACAGGGCCAGTACGCCCAACAGGCAGGTTTGCATCTTGAGCAGGGAAGCAGTGGAAATGCACTGCCCGCCCTTGTTTGTGATGGATGTCCAGGATTTCGCCAGCATCTCAAACATTTTTTTTTTGGCTGGGGTCTGTGTTACTGCCTTCTGCGGGAAGCCCAAGAAGTTGGTTTGGAGAATAAGTATGGTGTGGGTTACACCTGAGTGCACTCTGTGCCCTGGGTTTGCGTAGTCTGGGTTGGTTGGTTTACCAGCATTCAATTGAATTGCATGCAGGTCTGCAGTGGCACTGCAGAATTTTTTTTCAAAAAAAAGTTGCCAGCAGTGTTGTTAGTTCAATTTTGCCTGACACAGCACCTCAGGTATTTTAGGGGAATATTGGTTTGGGTGTGCCACAGGTTTTTTTTGGGGGGGGGTCCTTGATCAGCACCTGCAAATATGGGTTTCAAAAGTTTTTGATGGAAAACCAGCCGGGGTGGGGGCTTAGATCACTTGCGCAGCTTGTAAGCTATGCAGTGGCCCTTGAAAATCATCTCCCAGAGGTCGTTGAATATGGGGTTTTATAGTGTATGTTGTAATATGTGTAAATTTTTTTTTTGCGGTAAATGCGTGTAACAAAAAAGTCGTCACGTTGTGTAATTTTTTTTTGCGCCAAGTTGTGTAAACCCGCACTCGCATTACCGCCAAAAAAAATTACACAACATGACATTTCTTTTTTTACACTCATTGACCGAAAAAAAAAATTACACGAGTTGACAAATTTTTTTACACGCCTTTACCATGAAAAAAAAAATGCACCACTTTACCGCAAAAAAAATCACAATTTTCAGGGTTTCCCGCTCATTCAGAAACGAATATTTCCGAACATTTCCGAATCAGAGCTGAACCTGCTAATTCCGAATATTCCGAATATTTCCGAATATGAGACTGGTGAGCATTCGGGTTTTGGGGGGATACGGGGAGGGTCTCCTGTGTTGTGGGGGATGTACTCTGGGTATGGTGCACACTCCTTCCCCCCGATTTTTTAGCTCTGTCAACACATCCATGCCCGTGCCTACACCTGATGAATTGCCAATGGGGTGGCCAACAGCCGTATTCGCTTATTCAGTGATGGGCGTCCCAGTCAAGGACTCACCGCAGCCCAGGGTCTCAGTGATCAGCCCCATCGGTTGCGCATTGGGGACGCTCTGGTTGGGGAGTATGCAAGCCCGAGGTTAACCAATGGGCCCCCGGGACACCAGTGGCACACCACAAACGACCCCGGCTTGGAACCCACAGCCCAAACCCCAAGACCACGGGTGGTAAGCTCGGCGCCCAAGGTGGGTCCCTGCACGACGGCACCGGGCGACACCGGGTGTGCCCTCCCCAGCGCGCAACCCCGGGTGGGTCCCGGCACGACGGCACAGGATGACAGCCAGGCGGCCACCACGTCAGAGCCCGCGTCAAAGACCCCGCTGCACATGACTGCCATAACCCCCAATCAGTGCAGCCCCAGTCATGTCCGTCCTTGCGAACGTAACTGTGGTGGCCGCGAGGCCCGAGAATGTCGAGCACAGTGGACAGCAGCTTCCCTGCGGCGCCCCTACGCACACCCATGCGGCTCCCCCAATGCGGAGCTCTGTCGGACACATGTTGCTAGCTGTGGGTGCCACCAATGCCTTGCCATTGTGGAGAATAAGGGGCCTTGCCGATCAGAACGGCTTTGTGTACACCCTGCAGCGGGCAGCGGGCAGACGAGAGCGACATGAAACAGGTGCACATACATGCACCTGGGGACTGCGTGCCGACCACACAGAGCGTGAAGATTGGGCAGGCCATGTGCCTCCGGCGGCGGCCCGATATGGCCCATAACGCGCTCAATTGTAGGGAGGACGCCGCAAAGCTGCTTAGTGGTGAGCCCAACGCATAGGCCCACAAACGGCCCGTGACCTGGTTGCAGAGAATCAACGTGAACGCCATCGACGTCAACCCCAGCGTCAAGTGCGGGGACCTGTCCGCCAACACGTGTCGCAACGGAGAGCGGCTGTGCCAAAATTGCCTGATGGGCATTTAGGCCAGGGCCGCACTGATTGTGGCAATCCCACAAGGGCGCCGCTCAACAGGCCTCCTTGGCGCCAATCCATTGGTAGTACGTTAGTACAACGGCTGTCGCGCCCATCACCTCTTGCACCGAGACGCTTGTTCACCACAAGACTGAGAGGGGCAGTGGGAGACTTGTTAAAAACACGACGACGGTGCGTGGCCATGGCACGGAAAGGACCACGCACCTAGGTGCCAAATATTCATCAAGACGGTCTTTTGCACGATGACTCTCAACGTGAAGTCCGTGGGGGCATCACGCATCAAAGCATCAAAGCGAGCGTACATGAAAGGCAAGGCACCCCACTAGACTAGCAACCACTGGTTCTTGCAGGCAAGTCGCTGCGGCATGACACCCGCACCTTGACGGAGTACGCCATTGGGGTGTGGTCCACGCTAGGCTTGCTGGGCCGCTTGCGCGGTGGCGCGCCAGACATCCTAGGCACCGGACCTCGTCACGGAGACCCACAACCCAGTGGTAGCTCGACCGAGGCGCATAGTGTAAAGCAACCCGCACCAGCAACAGGGCCTTCAGCATTAGGGCCAACAGGCAGCGAGGGAACGTCACCCAGGCACACCGACCCCATGGGGTACCATGCCCCATCCTCCGTGGGGACAACACCATAGCAGCCTCCTCCCGACGCACGGACCATGGACGCCCGGCATACACACAATGGCAATGCTGGTTGGGCCCGCACCACTCCATGCAGCTGGCTAGGGCAGGGAACAAACGGGCAGCGTGATGCTTAACGAACATGCGACCAACCCGTTAGGACTTTGCCTTGGGGCGCATAGAGAGCCGCCTCGCATGCCGGCGCACGTGTCCTTGGATAGCACGCCACAACGCTAGCCTAAAGCTGCCACGACCGCGGAGGAGGGCAACGATCCGCGGTGACTCATGGATGGCACAGGGCTCAGCTTCTCCCCGTCAGCCCTCCGCACGGTTTCATTTCCGCTCGCTTATGGGGGGGGCGCCACGGCAGCAACAACACATGCCACTAGGCACCGGCAACGCACGCCATGACGGCCGCGGGCCACGAGGAGCCGAGCCTTCACTGCATCATAAGTGTGTGGCGGCTGTGTACTGAAACATCATGGCCAATCTTACTGCACATCAATGGGAAGAAAGGGATGCTGGCAGAGGCAGCGGTGAAGTTCCATGAGGAACTCACGACCACGGCTTCGACCTGGGAGTAGCACCCCAGTTCGTAGGGTAAGCTCCCGCGACGGTACAACACGCGGATATATTATAGTGTTTGGCGGCCTACCGTGAGCGCAAGGGAGTTATCCCCAACTTTCCATTGGCCACGTTCATGCCGTACCCGGCGCCCCCAGACCGGATCACTATTGCCACCCATAGACGTCCAAAACCCGTTTGTTGCGGACACCAACAGCCAGGCCACGCCACCCAGGGGGCCAAGCAGGAGGCCAACACCGGTAGCCCAACACGCATCGCCGCCACTATCCCCGGAGCCAACAGCTGCCCAACACATCTATAAACTCACACGCATGCTAGTGGAGACCCTGATTGAAGATGACCGGCTACGCCAAAATACGCCGAAACAAATATGGTACCACATCTCTGGCCCAGAGATAGACAAACTCTTGCAGGAACAGCTGCCCTATGCTTGGATGAGCAGCATCGTGGCGTTGTTCAAGGAAGTGTCTGGCTCCTCCCCGAACGCCGCATGGGCCCAAGACAAATTTGCCCTAACGGTCTAGCGTATACACCACGAAGAGCTCCGCTGCCGGCAACAAGGACGATTGTCCATAGTAGGAGGACCTATGATGGGCACACCTCCCGTGGGAACCCACGGAAACATGCCACCGGGGGCCATTGTTACCCACATGCGGGCGGCCCAGGTATTTGGCTACAGACCTAGCTAGTGCTCCAAGTGCGGCCAGTATGGGCCCTGGTCACGGGACTGTCCCAACATGCAGCCCGCAACGCACGTCATAGCAGCAGTGCACGGGGACTAGATGGCGACACACCACATATGTGGGACATGGCGAGCCCGTTGCCCGGGCCCCTGTAGGCAGTGTTTCTATGGCACTGAGCAACCTAGCCCTACTCCACTTTGGCAATTGGCTTAGGCCCCGCCGAGCCCACCATCGTGACAGCCGCAGCCCACGCAGCCCCACCAGGCCAAGACGCAACCGTCACAACGGCTAGGCTCATTCAAGCCCAATGAGGGGCGTCCCAATGAATCGAAGGGGCACAAAGCCCCCACGCCTTGCCGCACGTAGACCACCACACTCCCCCACTACCACCACTGGCACGCATAGCCCCCCCCAACGTTGGTGACGCCAGACGAGCTATCGATGCCCTGCACCAGGGATGGCGCACAGATTTCGGTACATCCTTCACACCTATCCTCTGTCAGGGCGTGTGACACGGCTCAGCCACAACGTATAAAAAAGAATTGGCAGCGGCCATCCGCGGACTCCCGAACGACATGCCCCTGAGGCCGGCCCTGTAGCGCAGACTGGGTCGGCCGCCCAGAACGTCGTCTCCAACCTCCTGAATTGCGAAAAGGTCGGGTTACTCCGGTGTGTCGTCACATATAATCACTCGCTGGCTGTCAAATCTATTGACAAGATGTCATCCCCCAACACTCCGCCACGAGTCTAGACCACAGTCTAGACCGAGACTGGGTGACTCTCGGGGCAGCATGGGGCCATGGGGCGTGGGAGCAACTCCTGTTCATCGGGCTACTGGTAGTCATTTGCTGCCTCACAATGGGGGACTTGGAGTCTCTATGCTGGCGGTGGCTTGGAAAAGAGGCGTGGTTCACCTTCCATGACGAGAAGGTGAACGGCCAAGATACCTCCCATTTGTTGTGATTGTACACGGAAAAACGGAGGGCGCATAGTTGCGGACACTTGCGCGCCAACCACCACGATTTCACCCGCCTCTTCCCACGCAGACGCGAGACAACTCAAGGACGCCCTCTAGAACACCCTCGTAGCTGGGCTTACTGGCACCCATTCAAGTGGTGTGGTGCAGCCGCATTCATTGAGATGGGCGTCAGAATCCGGTCTGTGGCCAGCTGGGCACGATGGCAATCGCAATGCCACGCACACCACTGAGCCGCTGCACCACGAGCTTGGGTATGGCTGCAACACCTTCTGCCAGTTGTCAACGGACCCGGGGCGCCCCGAGTTTATGACCGCAAACTCATCCCTGACAGGGAACCATGGCCGCGAGACGCGTTCGGCAGCACACCGCGGTCTTACAAACCTGCTGTCCCACACATCCATAAACTCACATGCATGCTGATGGAGACCCGGATTGAAAATGACCGGCTATGCCAAAATATGGTACCACCGCTCAAGCCCCCAGAGACAGACAAACTCTTGCATGAACAGCTGCCCTATGCTTGGATGAGCAGCATCGTGGCGTTGTTCAAGGAAGTGTCTGGCTCCTCCCCGAACGCCGCATGGGCCCAAGACAAATTTGCCCTAACGGTCCAGCGTATACACCACGAAGAGCTCCGCTGCCGGCAACAAGGACGATTGTCCGTAGTAGGAGGACCTATGATGGGCACACCTCCCGTGGGAACCCACGGAAACATGCCACCGGGGGCCATTGTTACCCACATGCGGGCGGCCCAGGTATTTGGCTACAGACCTAGCTAGTGCTTCAAGTGCGGCCAGTATGGGCCCTGGTCACGGGACTGTCCCAACATGTAGCCCGCAGCGCACGTCATAGCAGCACTGCACGGGGACTAGATGGTGACACACCACATATGTGGGACATGGCGAGCCCGTTGCCCGGGCCCCTGTAGACAGTGTTTCCTATGGCATTGAGCAACCTAGCCCTACTCCACTTTGGCAATTGGCTTAGGCCCCGCCGAGCCCACCATCGTGACAGCCGCAGCCCACGCAGCCCCACCAGGCCAAGACGCAACCGTCACAACGGCTAGGCTCATTCAAGCCCAATGAGGGGCGTCCCACTGAATCGAAGGGGCACAAAGCCCCCACGCCTTGCCGCACGTAGACCACCACACTCCCCCACTACCACCACTGGCACGCATAGCCCCCCCCAACGTTGGTGACGCCAGACGAGCTATCGATGCCCTGCACCAGGGATGGCGCACAGATTTCGGTACATCCTTCACACCTATCCTTTGCCAAGGCGCGCGACACGGCTCAGCCACAACGTATAAAGAAGAATTGGCAGCGGCCATCCGCGGACTCCCGAACGACATGCCCCTGAGGCCGGCCCTGTAGCGCAGACTGGGTCGGCCGCCCAGAACGTCGTCTCCAACCTCCTGAATTGCGAAAAGGTCGGGTTACTCCGGTGTGTCGTCACATATAATCACTCGCTGGCTGTCAAATCTATTGACAAGATGTCATCCCCCAACACTCCGCCACGAGTCTAGACCACAGTCTAGACCGAGACTGGGTGACTCTCGGGGCAGCATGGGGCCATGGGGCGTGGGAGCAACTCCTGTTCATCGGGCTACTGGTAGTCATTTGCTGCCTCACAATGGGGGACTTGGAGTCTCTATGCTGGCGGTGGCTTGGAACAGAGGCGTGGTTCACCTTCCATGACGAGAAGGTGAACGGCCAAGATACCTCCCATTTGTTGTGATTGTACACGGAAAAACGGAGGGCGCATAGTTGCGGACACTGGCGCGCCAACCACTACGATTTCACCCGCCTCTTCCCACGCAGACGCGAGATAATATGGAGCCACCTCAAGGACGTCCTCTAGAACACCCTCGTAGCTGGGCTTACTGGCACCCATTCAAGTGGTGTGGTGCAGCCGCATTCATTGAGATGGGCGTCAGAATCCGGTCTGTGGCCAGCCGGGCACGATGGCACTCGCAATGCCACGCACACCACTGAGCCGCTGCACCACGAGCTTGGGTATGGCTGCAACACCTTCTGCCAGTCCTCAACAGGGGTTGCCATAAGGACGCTCAGCCTTTTTTTTTTTAATGAGGCAGCCACTCCCTGATGCTTTGTGGCTACCCACCAACCGCCATCGGTTACCCACGAACCGCTGTCGCTTACACACCAACCGCCATCGGTTACACACCAACCGCCATCAATTACCCACCAACCGCCATCGGTTACCCACCAACCGCCATCGGTTACCCACCAACCGCCATGAGTTACACACCAACCGCCATCAGCTACCCACCAACTACCATCGGTTATCCACCAACCGCCATCAGTTACCCACCGGCCGCCATCTTAGGGCGCATTGGACACTCCGAGTTTTTTTTTTTTCCCCTTATGGCAACCCCTGGTCCTCAAAGGAACTCGGGCGCCCCGAGTTTATGACCGCAAACTCATCCCTGTTAGGGAACCATGGCCGCGAGACGCGTTAGGCAGCACACCGCGGTCATACAAAACTGCTGTCCCACACATCCACAAACTCACACGCATGCTGATGGAGACCCGGATTGAAAATGACCGGCTATGCCAAAATATGGTACCACCGCTCAAGCCCCCAGAGGCAGACAAACTCTTGCATGAACAGCTGCCCTATGCTTGGATGAGCAGCATCGTGGCGTTGTTCAAGGAAGTGTCTGGCTCCTCCCCGAACGCCGCATGGGCCCAAGACAAATTTGCCCTAACGGTCCAGCGTATACACCACGAAGAGCTCCGCTGCCGGCAACAAGGACGATTGTCCGTAGTAGGAGGACCTATGATGGGCACACCTCCCGTGGGAACCCACGGAAGCATGCCACCGGGGGCCATTGTTACCCACATGCGGGCGGCCCAGGTATTTGGCTACAGACCTAGCTAGTGCTCCAAGTGCGGCCAGTATGGGCCCTGGTCACGGGACTGTCCCAACATGTAGCCCGCAGCGCACGTCATAGCAGCACTGCACGGGGACTAGATGGTGACACACCACATATGTGGGACATGGCGAGCCCGTTGCCCGGGCCCCTGTAGGCAGTGTTTCTATGGCACTGAGCAACCTAGCCCTACTCCACTTTGGCAATTGGCTTAGGCCCCGCCTAGCCCACCATCGTGACAGCCGCCGCCCGTGCAGCCCACGCAGCCCCAACAGGCGAGACCCAGCCGTCACAACGGCTAGGCTCATTGAAGCCCAATGAGGGGCGTCCCAATGAATCGAAGGGGCACAAAGCCCCCACGCCTTGCCGCACGTAGACCACGACACTCCCCCACTACCACCACTGGCACGCATAGCCCCCCCAACATTGGTGACGCGAGACGAGCTATCGATGCCCTGCACCAGGGATGGCGCACAGATTTCGGTACATCCTTCACACCTATCTTTTGCCAAGGCGCGCGACACGGCTCAGCCACAACGTACAGAGAAGAATTGGCAGCGGCCATCCGCGGACTCCCGAACGACATGCCCCTGAGGCCGGCCTTGGAGCGCAGACTTGGTCGGCCGCCCAGAACGTCGTCTCCAACCTCCTGAATTGCGAAAAGGTCGGGTTACTCCGGTCCGACCACCACTCACTAGCACCACCAGCTGCAGATCCGGGTTCCCTTCCAAAATGTTGTGAAGCACATCACTGAAGCACTTCGGGGATCCCTTGGAGGTGCACGCGGGCAGCATCTTGACATCCGCCATGGTACCATCACATTCCACCTGCATACTCTCCTTCGCAAGGATGTATTGCGTGGGCATTTTTACGGCATGGACTAGCGTTGACCCTGTCTTGGTCCCCACACTGCCAATGCACCCCTTTGTAAGTTTGTCCACTTTTGGCATTGCAATGGAAGAGAGGAAGCAACACAGCTGCTAATGCAAGATAAGTGGTGTAGACAGGTTTCAAGACAGGGGGCTGTGCGCGGACAAGGGGTGCAGACGGGCTTCAAGACAGGCAGCTGTCGTAAGACACATGGTATAAGACACGGGCGCTGTCGTCCGATAGACCATGTCTTGTGCAAAAACAGGGGCTGTTGTGAAAAAAAAAGGTGTCCGAAACGGAAGCGCACAACGCCACTACTTGTGTCTGCATGCTATATTCACCTGCCTGAGCGCACAGATGCCCCAAGAACATGCACAGGTGCGGCGTATGGGGTGCCAAAAAAAAGGCTGCGACAGAGGGGGAGGGAGGCTGTCGGCTCCATCCTGTGTGGCTACACCTCATAGTCTGCACCCCAAGGTACATGAGTTTCTACCCAAAAGCAACGGTTTATGCACCAAAAGGGTGAGGTGACGGATGCTCTGCACCTTGAGGTGCACGAGTTTGTACCCAATGGCATCCAATTATGCACCAAAAGGGTGAGTTGACCGCTGCTTTGCACTACAAGAGCTGGGCATGCACCTTGGGGTGCAGGCTATCCATAAACTCGCCCTTTTTATGCATAGATGGATGCTTTTTGGTAGAAACTCATGCACATTGGGGTGCAAAACATATGTCAACTCAGCTTTTTGGTGCATAAATGGATCCTTTGGGGAGAAACTCGTGCACCCTTGGGTGCCCAGCATCCGTCAACTCACTGGTTGGTGTATAACTGCGTGGTTTGGGGAAGACACCCATGCGCCCAGTGGGGAGGACCTAGAGCACGTGTTCGAGTACACCGCCGCTGCCGTCAAGGGGGGGGCGGGCGCCAAGAGACGGTGTACGTGGAGAACCTGGATGACGGGTGCCTGGACCTCCGAGCGGATGCACCCCAAGTGGCCTCTCGGAAAAGCACATCATGGCAAGGACCTTTGCAGCATCGCCTTTGCTTGTCCATGGCCAAGTTTGTCAAGTCCCGTGTACTCCCTCCAAAGTGACTCCCCTCACCAATGGAGTGAACATGGGCCGGGAACAGCGTCCGCTGGGCTATGGGTGACGCACAACAAAGACCCCATTGCCATCCCCTCTCTACCACCGGCACTCCTTATTGGGGTATCCGACGACCGTGTCAAGGGGGAAGACGGTACCACTCCAGTGGAGGCACATGGTGAGGACTCAGATCGACGCTAGCGGTACGTTCTCGCGCAAGAATCAATCGTCATCATCGATGAGCTATGACAAGAGGTCAGTGCGGCCCACGACAAGTTTGAGTGGGAGACCGTCACGGGGCAGCCCCCTCATCAAGATTTGTACCTTGAGGACATGCCTCATCTTGTGGCAGACGAAGTGACAACACTGTCGCATGGTTACACGGCTCCTTTACTACAACTTGGCGGGTATGCCACACGAAGCAACTTGACAAGGTGGGAACGTCCTTTGCGGGGGACCAAAAGCAGCTCCACCTTCTGTTCGCCCAGTTGGTGTGTATTTTCAATGAATCACCGGGGCCTTCTCATCGTGCAGTTCAAAGACGCCTTGTTCCTAGTTGTTGGGTCACATACGGCGGATAGTACCACCAACGGGTACCACCCCCCCTTTGTATAAGTTACGCCCTTGTCCAAGCTACAGTAGTTGTAGGGACGGTATTAATTTGGGACCTAATTTTATTTAGGTAACCAAACGTAGTGCACCCACATAAGACATGGGTTTGGTGACGGATTTGCGAGTCACAAAGAGTCATGGACACTTTGTTGTGAGTGATTGCCCACTTGACCCAGATAGCTCTGATTTTGGGGATGTTAGTGCATTATATGCCCCTTGCTTGCACCAGCTCACCATGCAATCCTCTTTGTTTTAACGTGGGTGACCCCTGTTGGTAGTTGTATGTGTCGCGCGCAAGCTACGCCCGTGTCCAAGCTACAGTAGGCGTAGGGACCGTATTAATTTCGGACTTTGGTGTACCGTATGCGGGGTACTTCGTCACATTTAGTTTTGGAGGTTTGCCGCAGCCGTGGAACATGCTGTCATTCCCCATACAGCCCGGTGAGTCGTTGGTTTGCCCATCCGACTGCATTGTTCACCTTCCTGGTAAGTGCAGTGGTGTGTATGAGCCGTTGGTCCTCATTGTTATGGGCTTTGGGACACATTCTGTGATTCACCGTGCCGGCTATCGAGTTCTGCCGCCCCTTGATTGCGCCATGTTCCCTCCGCTCGACAATCTTGGTCAAGTGGGACCACGCACACTTTGCAACAAGAAGCAAAGCGCTAGCAAAAGATCCCCTTGTACCCTGTGTCAAGAAGAGCTGGTGTGCCGGAGCTGCTCCCACGCAGGTATATGTTGTGTAATGTGCCACACCAACCCAGGTTGGCACTTGGAATTCAAGGCGAAGACCGTTGCCTTCATCCCTAGCCTACCGGGTACCGCAAGCTTCTTCATGTTGTGCGTTGAAAATACCCACTTGTACCTCACCGTGCTGGACATGCCTCGAGGGGTCACAGAAGTGCGGAGCATGGGGGATGCTACACCAAGCCCTAAGGATTGCCCATTGCTTGAGTTTTGCCATGGCAACTCCATCGTTTCCACCGTTTCTGACACGGTCCTCGCCACTTTTCACGTCCCCCCTGGTGTGGACGTCTTTCTTCGCAATGTACAGTTTGGGGGCTTTGCTTTTCGGTGTGCTCCTGATCCGCAGTTCTCAGCCACACACAGTCGTGTTTTGTGGTGCGTGCTTGTCCCCCCGCAACGCCCCTCCTAGATTATTGTGTGGCGCGGTACTAAGCTGGATCACCCCACGACAAAAATAATCTCAAGGGTTTCCAAGCCGGCAACACCAAAGAAGGGGAAACGGGCCCATTCTACCAGCGATGACAGCGACACGGAGGCTGCAGTGCACCGGACGTGTCCCTGTCAGCAGGTGCACTATCTAGACAACTCCCACGCTGCGCACGACGTGTGTTTGCAAATTTCGTTTGCGATTTGTGTGTTGCAAGAGTTGCCTACAACAAGCTTAAAGACAGTCCCTTGTCCCGCGACAATCCCACGACAGCCCTGACGACAACCCAAGTTGATGACTGCTCTCGTGTAGTACACGGTTGCCCCCTTCGAGCCCCACATGGCATACGACAGTGTCCGGACCACTGCACTGGCTCACAGAACCGGGTCCGTGGTCTCCTCGCCCGACATAAGCGGGAGTTCCCGTGAGGGGGCGGGCTGCGGTGCCCCATCCTTCTGCCCCACATCCTTGTTCCCAAGGAGCGAAACGAAGCGGCGATCTTTGAAGCCCACAGGGGTGGCCGGAAGGACATGCACTAGCACGTAAGGACAAGGGGGCAGGACAAAGACCGAGACAGGCGACTGTCGTAGGCTAGGGGCCGTGAGACAGAGCACCTGATAGGGGGGCTGTCGTCGGACACGGCATGAACACAGGGCGTAAACAGGGTTTGTCATCGGACGCGGGGGTGCGACAACGAGGGGCATCTCAAGCCGTGCGACGTGAAGATGCCCATTGTGATCAATAGCCCTACCTCTTAGGAGGCCGATAGCGCCCCCTATCGTTTTAGCGAAAAAAGGGGTGATGGGTGGTGTTTTGTGTATGGTAAAATAGGGGTGCAAATTTGCATTTTTGCATCAGGTTGGGCTCTGCAGAGCCCACACCAGCTATGTAAGTCATCTCAGCCCCAATATTACACATTTTAGATCTCTGGGCTCTCTAGAGCCCAGGTTGCAAGTTATACCCTATGTACCTACCCCCGGTACAACACTTGGCTCATGTATATAGTGGTCAAGTGGACACGCTACGTGGCGCTGGGTTACGTGGTATTCTCTCGTCGACACTGTAACATATTGAGCCTAAACATTGTCCCCGAATAGGTCAACAGTAACAGTATTCAAGAATACAACTGCTACATACATTACCGTTGTGCAATGATCAAAGACACGTACCACACCAGGCATCACATAATCTAGATGGAACTGCCAAAACAAGGCCTATATTAGGATTTTCCAACGAACTGGGCTCTACAGAGCCCAGCACTCATAAACTTGGTACTTGAGGGGTGCTTATTAGGGTTTCCCTGTTGGTTGGGCTCTGCAGAGCCCACACCTTCACAACTTCCCATTTTGACCCCTTTTGTGTGACATAATAGCGCTATGACACTTTGAAACTTATTCTACATGTGGTGTGGTAGTATATTTTTCTATGCCTTTCTGCCGTGGTGCTCTTGTATTGTGTTTTACAATGGTGCACCCGTGGCATTGTGTAAGTATGACAGTTGGTAGCCATTGAGGAGTACGATACAACAAGCCTTAGACTGTTTGCACGCAGGTGTAGTCCAAGCTCGGTGGGGTAATGTCTCTATTGTTGTGGTTTGTCTAATTCTATGGGAGTTTCAAGACACATTGTTTGCAACATACCCTAATCTATTGCAGTTGGTTTTTATGCATACTGTGCAATGCTCGTACATTTACTATCTGGTCATACGTCCCATATATTAAGTACATGTAACATGCGATCTTCTTTTTACGACGACCATGGCTGATTTTCCACATGCTAGACGTACGGAGGTGGATGTACCGGGTTCCGGCCAGAATGCTGAAGGAGATGAGGTTGTAAGACCTGTACCCTTACCGGTCCTATCGACCGGTGAAACAATAGCGCGTGCTACAGCTACGCTTGCCTTGCAAGGGGCAATTATGTTTACGCGGTCAGCACCCCCATCCACCGCGGCCACCAAAGCTTGTCCCCAAGGACCAGCCAACCCCACCAAAGGCCTCCCTCAATGACCCATTGACTCCAAAGACAATGGAGTTGCTGAAGGACAACAGTGGTGACCAGGCACGATGGTTCGTGCAGTACATCTGGGGGCTTCGTGCACGGTTCCGTTTTGCATTGCGGAACCCAATGCGCAACCCCCTCGTCACATGGCAACAAGTGGATCGGATATGCCGATCCCATTTTTTGTCACGCAGCGAGGAGCGGGCTGCATTGATCGTGGATACACTGAATTCAGAATCACGTCCCCCTGTTGAGTTGTCTTCCCATCCCCGTATCCCACCTCCTCGGCCACTTCCTCCCCTAGATGCCGGCCAACCGACACTTACACAGATTGATTATCACAACTTCGATCGCCAGCACGTAAGGTCCCTTCCATCACCTGTGGAAGCAGACCGCACCGGTGGGCAGTCAAAATACAGCCTGTTGCCACCAGTGCCTGTACCACATACAAGCACCCCCCCCCGCCTTGAGTCACAGTTCAATCACCTCCAGTGGTAGGCGATCAGTTAGCGCCCCGCTGCCCCTGTCTGATAATGCACTACCCGTAAGGAGTTCCCTCCTGCATCCCCCCCGGCGCACTTCTCTATTGCCCACTGCTGCTGTGGCGGACAACCGACGTACCCCAAGGTACTCACTTTTGCCACATGTGCATGTAGGATTGTCGCCGGGTGTGGCTCCATCTGCGTCCCCACAACCATGCACTATCCCGGTAAACAGGTATGGTCGGTATCGCTCACGGTGGTCATTACTACCTGATATGCCCCCGGCCAAATACTTGAAAACTCTGTGATCCATTTAGTGTTTGGTCTACTTCCCAAATGGGTGATATGCACCCCATAATTATCTCTTCTTGGGACCCTGGGCTCTGCAGAGCCCAGCTAGCGCCAAATGCTACTTTTATCCCTTCTCGATTACTTGCTCCTGGCCCGTCCCTCCCTGTGTCCCCTTTGTCTATTACACGGCCCGCCATTACTAATTTCCGGACGCTGGGCTGTGCAGAGCCCAGCTTTTTCCAACAACCTAATTTTAGGTGTTGTGTGCATGCTACCCGCAATGCAAGCCCATACTTCTCTTACTTCACGTGTGAATTCAGCTACCACTATGCACGGTATGTGCTAGTCTACGCCTCTAGTGTCTTGTTCTGGTTACCACCTTTTCCTGTTGCTCCACCGAGACTGTCTTATCACTATGGCACCGGTTTCTATGGCGTTGCATGCCAGCTACATGCGGTCTCTTTGTACGAAAGAATGGCGCACTGGTCGCCAAATGATATTGTCGGCTGTGTGCCATGAAGGAATTCATAAAATTGTGTGCGGGTCTACGTGTCCACAAGCGGTCCCGCATTACGCTCGACCGCATTCGCAAGGTGTTGGCACGAAAACAATGGCCGCGTTGGCTAACTAATTTTTCCAAGGAGGCCTATTATGTATGGCTATGTATGCGCCGCATGGCGTTGCCACAAGCGGCCGTCCCCGGTGGTGAGAGCACCATTGCTGTATGGCGGTCACATCTAGACAGACATTGGGTTTCACCAGATTGGCTCAAAACTGGGCATGCCACCAGTTGTCCACCCACACCATAATATCACGGCAAACAATGCTACGCCACAGTTTCCGGAACTGCAATCCCCCCAGGTCTACAATAGATAACCGGGATGGCTCGGTGAGACCTGCGTGCACCAGCTTGCTGCACACAACCCCCTTTCCTCATTTTCTTGGCCACCCAAGTCTGCGTGACCTAGTGGACCGGGTGGACACAGTGGCCATAGCAGTTACTCAACAGCACAAAGAAATGTTGAAGGTGTGCACTGATATGTGCAATACACCCATTTCTCGGAGAACCATCTGTGCCCCCCTCAATACTGCCCGGGAGGCTGGTAGACAGCAACTCTTTTGGGGAAGCCATTTGGCATATATGGGTCCCGTACAGGTCAAAACCAAGAGCTCTTGGATCTCCTCGATATGCTACGCAGTATGCAACGGCATTGTCAGAACCCGATGGCATTGCTCGTTGATTGCAACATTCATTACCGGGTGCTCAAATTTTTGTACTCTAGAGCAACCAATGACTGGAATTTTCCGGATTGGTTGCGGGGTATCTCGTTGATTTACGGCGTGTGGCACCCCTACAAACATGTTTGCAATATCATCTGGCGTAAATTCTTTCCTCTGTTTTCGTATGTCACCGCTCCCGTGTTTGGGGCCTGTGCGCGCATATATAACCACCCCAAAATCATTGTCATAGAGAAAACTATCGCTGCGCTCCTTCTCGCAGCTCTAGACATACGGGCACAACTTCGGCAGAAAAGTACCCTGTTTGAGGGACGCGCCGACCAAGCAGCCCTGAACACACAGGATGGGTTGCGCATCCTTCGGGGCCTTGAATCCCTCCTGAATTATTACCTCCCAGCCCTCTTTGTAGTGGGGCACTTAGTTCGTAATTGCACTTGGGCTGGGCGCGCCGACGGGACTGGTATAGTAGCCACGTGTGTACCTCAGCGCTGCGTGGGTCTACTTGTTGACCTTGCCGGTCCAGCTGCAGCAAAAATGGACTACGTCCGCACCATATGCTGCGCACTTCTGTACAATACACAATGGCACGACGACGCGCCTGGTGCCGCCCATGTGGAGGAATGTTGTGAGGCCCTGTTGGCAAATTTGCGGGCACGGTGCAAGCAACACCCCGACAAGCACACGGCGGACGAGGCTGGTGACCTATTCCGCACCATGCCCCCCCGTCAGCAGGCACGTGCACCGGAGTCCCTCTCCGAAAGTGTGTGTGTAGAGGTGCGCGACAGGGTATGGGCACTCATGCGTGGTGCAGGACGGGAGGAGCATCCAACTGTGCGATGGTCCTCGGGTCTAGTTAGTGTGGTTGAGGCAGAAAGACACACAACGTACGTGTTCCCTGAAAAGGGAACCGGGGGTACCCTAACGGTTGTGTTCATGAAATCTATTCTAAAGCGCTTTCTGCGCACCCTGGTAGGTGGACAAGGGCTCCACGATGATGCCATGGATTACATACGTCAACATTTCCCACTTAGGCCACCTGTGAACTGCCGCGCGCCCCGGGCAGCCGTAGAAACAGTTGGGTTCATACCAATTGCAATGGAGCACATTGTTCCCCCAGTGCCAAATGCAATGTTCATTGATCATGTGCGTGCCCCTCTTGAGGATTGCGTACCTGTGATCTGGGCCAGGGATGCTGTAGATGTTGATGCCCTGTCTAATGGCCCTGTACCTGTTGTGCTGAGTGAGGAGTTGCGTGAATTTGACCTGATAGATTCGGACTAATCATTGGGGGGGGCAATGCAAACCCCCCCCCCCCCCCAAGCCCCCAAGCCAATCTACTGTGTACACCCCTGTTATTGCTGTACCTGGGCTTTGGTCTGGCCCAGCTTCCTCCGCCACTGAGTTTTCAGGGGTGGTATGACTGGTTTTTGACACTGTGGGCTCTGCAAAGCCCAGCCCGTCCCCACTGCCCGATATGTACCCCAATCTGGTCATTTTCAGTTGCTTTCTTGTTGCTTTGACCTGATAGACTCAGGCTGATCATCGAGGGGGGTGGCAATGCAACAACCCCCCCCCCCCCCCCAGACAGCCCAATTTGATGTGTACGCCACTGTGATTGCTGTACTCCAAGTGTCTGGGCTATGCAGAGCCCAACTTTGCCTGGCACTGAGTTTTGAGGGGTTGTATTACTGGTTGTTGTTACTCTGAGCCCTGCAAAGCCTAGCCTGTCACCACTGCCCGATATGCACCCCCATCTGGTCATTTGCTGTTCCTTTCTTAGGGCTGGGCCAATCCTGGACCATGCCATCTTCGTGCTTTGATCTGTGCACACATCTCCATTCTTTCGTATTGTAGTGTGCACCCGCTGCGTCAGCCCGTGTGACCCTCGAAGAGGTGTGCCTGGCACTGTTGTATTGATACACTGTTACGATGACTGGAGTTAAATTGCCACAAGCAGGTTTGGCTGTGATGTTGCAGGCCATTTGGACAGGCCCAATTTTGCTGTTGCTTCATACCTGTGTCAACGAGGGACGTTTTAGTGGGCCTGTTTGATGTTGTGACCATCAACATGCCCTGGGCATTGTATTTGAGATGCCTTTGCAATGATTAGCTGTTTTGGCCATTTCAACCCCTGTAGGTGCCAATTTGAATGCTTTGATCCGACTAATTTGCCGTCCAAATCTGCCATTTGCCATCATTGATGCTTTGAACCGTGTGATTGTTGTGCTGTTTTTAGTGACCTGATTTGTCCTGTAAAGTCCCTGTGTTTCTGGAACATGTGTGACATACCAAACGACATTGCCATGGATGGCAACACCGCTGAGACACCAGCGATGGGCACACTGGAAGCCGAGAAAGTGGATGCACTGCAGTCAGAGCCCTCCGTAGAGGAAGCTGTACAGGGCAGCACTGTTGCTGGGGCCAGCCAGGCCAGTCAATGTCCCTCGCAAGTGGGGAACAAGGGTCGTGTCGCAAGGAAGATGGGCAGCATCAAGGACTCCTCAAGCGTATTGGCCATTCAAACTACGTGGAGGTGAGGAGAGCGAAGGTGCCACGCAAGGAACTGAAGATTGACAGGTGCATGGTGTATGGCCAATCCAGACTCATTGATTGGGACCACGCAGAGTTGAAGGAGGACCTACCGGCAAACCCCCCCGATGGCCGACTGAAGCTTCTGGTCTGGGACGACAAAGGTTTGGGAATGTTGCGACGCAATTCGATCAACGTAATGGGCTACTTGGCCTGCCCTGTGTGATGTGCCATGCTGTTGTATTCAGTGGGAGCCCTGTGGGTGATTGGAGGCCAACACGACGTTGCGGCGTGTGATGAAATTTGCAAGGATATGACAGCAAGGATGGGCAATCGAGCACTGGATGACCAACTTTGACGTGCGCATCATCAAGTTTGATACATCCCTCGAGATAAGGGGAAAGTTGGCTGGACAACACAATAGGGCACAACACAGTGGACGTGAGAGCAGTGTACCCCAACTGTTGAACAATTTCCTACAACTGGTGGCTGAGGACATACAATGTAAGAAGACAGTTGTGACCTTGATGTGTGAGGCAATCATGGAGGCGGGGCTCACTGCGAAATCCGGCAACATGGAGACAATCGTCAAGCAAATGAGGCCAGCTGCCCATATGGCCTTGGCGTGTGGTGCCACCTTCACGGACGCACTCGGCAAGATGGTGGAACGCAAGCAGGTGATTGCCCTTTATACAATGCGATGCTTTGCTGGAATGCAACCCGAAAATTTGTGGCGCGTATTCAACTACATGGCCTCGCCGAAGAGTATAGTACTGGGCTTCCAGAAGCTGACAAAGGAGCTCCGCGCTGGGGAACTGTGGTGGTATCACTTTGGTCATCCTGACATGCCGGTTGAGCGCATCCACCCTTTACGACATATGCTGTTGCCTTGTAAGCCCTTGCCTTTTGTTGTGATTGGGCCGTTGCGACAGGGAGCCTGGATGAAGTGTAATGACCGATTTCAGTGTGACACCAAGCAGTTTGGGTCTGCTGGGCTCTGCAGAGCGCAGGGTCCCCTGGGATGCGAATTGACTGGATCTACAAAGACGCTGTGCGTGTTGAAATGTTGGAACTTCCGCAACTTCACTCCTGATGATTGGTGCAACCTAGCCTGATGATGTCCAAGGACCCCCCCCCCACCCCGGGGGCACCCCCTAATTCACCATTTTGGTCATGCTAGGCTCTGCAGAGCCCGGGTGGAGGACATTGACCAATTTCAGGCGCCATATTACCATCTTGTGAGTTCTGGGCTCTGCAGAGCCCAATATCCCCTGGGATGCCAATTGACTACATGCACAGAGACACTGTGCCTGTTGAATTGTTGGAACTTCCGCAACTTCACTCCTGATGACCGGTGCAGTCTTGCCTAATGATGTCCAAGGACCCCCGCCCCCCCCCCCCCCACGGGACACCCCCTAATTCACCATTTTGGTCATGCTAGGCTCTGCAGAGCCCAGGTGGAGGACATTGACCAATTTCAGACGCCATATTACCATCTTGCGACTTCTGGGCTCTGCAGAGCCCAGGATCCCCTGGGATGCCAATTGAATGGATCTACAGAGACGCTGTGCCTATTGAAGCTTCCGCGACGTCACTGCTGTCGACCGGTGCGGCCTTGCCTAATGATGTCCCGCGACCCCCCCGCCCCCCACACCCCCTTCATTTGCCAATTTGGTCATGCTGGGCTTTGCAGAGCCCAGATGAAGCACAGTGACCAATTTCAGCCTTCATATTACCAATTTGACAGTACTGGGCTCTGCAGAGCCCAGGATCCAACAAAATGCAAATTTACGTTGTGCCAGATCGCTGTGACTTGGTGGATCGCTCAATCCTGGTCCAACCTGCCCTCCTCTATGGCTCCTGTACACATAGGCACAAAGACTGAAGTGGCTCGCATCTCAAAGAAGTTTAGTCACCGTCTAGCAAATTTTGGTGCATGGCAAGGGAGCTGGGAGTACAGCGAGAGCACGCCGTGGCCACCGCTCCAAGCGCTGTTGAAGGCAGGTTTGTGGGTCAGCGATCCCGAAGATGTCGCAACACATCGCAGACTGCTTGTGAGACTAGTGTTGAACCCGGCTGTTGAGGTTTCTGGTGGCGAGGTGGCAAAGGCAAATGTTGGCAAGGGATCAGAATCGGGGGAAATTTGGGCGTACGATGGATCGGTGACCGCAGTGCCAAATGAGATCAAAATGCTGAAGTACAATCTCGCCATTGTTGAAGTCCCGCAGCGTGGAGGGTGGATCCCTGGCGCGCAGATTGTGCGTGTGCTGTCTCAAGGGGTACTTGGCGCCTTTCATGGACACCATGGGGATTTGGTCGCTGTGGAACAACACTTACGTTCGCAATTGGAAGATTTGTACCCAACGGCTTTGCGCATGGCTGTCTACCATCTGGGACGCCGAGAAGAGCCGTATTTGTTCGAGCAGTCAACTCTGTTGCTTGTGAAGACCCATGGGCTGGGCCCTGCAGTGCCGCACTTCCTCACACAAAAGTCGTTCACTGATGGTCTGTGGCTGGGTCTGGCTATCCTGTGGTGGTTGGTGAATTTGCTAGAGGACCCCAACGACGACTCGGACGACACGCACATGCATGGTGATGCATCGCACTGCCTGTGGGCACTGTACTATGGTTGCCGCCCCGACCTGATCAGTCCGGGCTGTATTCACTTGCCTGTCCCGTTGAATTGCGCATGGGGTGTACTATCTATTGGTCCCTACAATGCAGCTGATGTGGTGAACCTGCTGAAGACATGCGTCCGGAAAGGGGGCACGGAGGAGGATGTTGAGTGGCGGGGTGTCATGCACCGGGCAAGCACCGGGCAGCCGCTGTTCCAGCAGCAGGAGTCCCCTGACCAGGCAGCTGACGCGGACACGAGTGAGTCAGAAGTCGAGGAGGTGCCGGATCCGCAAATTCCCAAACCAAAGGGGAAAACCGATAAACAGCGGCTGAAGGAGCACGAGAAGGCTGGGCGCGAGTCGCGGAAGCAAGAGGAGGCATGGGAGCGGCAACGTAAATAGGAGGAGAAGGAGAAGGAGAAAAAGGCGAAAGAGGACGAGCGAGCAAATCGCAAGAGGAAAGAAGAGGAGGATAAGTTGGCAACAGCAGCCGATGCGGCGTCCCCATCGCAGAAAAAAAGGGCAGTTGAGGGCCTCCAGGCCACCCTGCAACGTGGTTTCCGGGTTGGCTTGTCCAAGAGCAACGGCAAGAGCAACGGCAAGTGATTGGAGGCCCCACATACCGCTGGATCATGACTGTCGCTGGACCATACCGGACATACAACTACAGACACAACCGTGTTACTGTGCTGGTGTTGTGAGCGCCTGATGTGACTGGGCCTGTCCTGTGCAGTCCCAAACAGCTGTGGGATAGTGAATGATGTGCCTGTTTGACGATGTACGTGTTTGTGGCTGAATTTGACTGTCATTTTTTTAAATTGCACTGAGCTGGGCTCTGCAGAGCCCAGCGTGCCAAATTTGCTTGATTTACCCCCGAATATGAACAATTCTGTACTGCTGGGCTCTGCAGAGCCCAGCATGCTGTTTCAGGCCAATTTGCATGCCTCGTGATCGTACCCAGTGTCGCTTTCATCTGAAAAGTGCAGTATTGTCCCTGTGTGAATTTGGTTGTATCGGCACAACATTGTGCTATGGCATTTCTTTTGGTACGTCCCTCGTTGACACAGTGTACCAACGGTCGAGTTTGTTCACAATTTTGGTGCATATACGGTGCCAGGTTTGTGTGTATGGGCCCCAGATCCTTTGTTCACTTGCTATTTTTTTACCAGTCCATGCGCCTTTTGTACCCCTGATTTGGTCGTGACATGTTCTGTTACCCGTTCTTGGGCCCTGCAGAGCTCAGGTGAATGTGTCTGTCATTTCGAGTTTACCAGGTATGCCCAGAGTCCAATGTCAAGTGAGTAGTTTGGGCACAGGTTTGCTTTTTTTGCTGCGCCACATTTTATTCCGCGCTGTCATGTATGCTCAATTGCACTGATCTGTCGGGCCTGTGTCTTTTGATTTCTCGAGCGGTTGATAGTGTGTATGTTGGGCGGTGCTTTGACACTGTCCACTGTGCAATGCTTCATTTTTTGGTGCCATTTGTGGCCTATTTTTGTTGGTGTCAACCATTTATTGATAATTCCACATTTGCTCGGGATTTAGAAGGGGGAACAGTCTTTGTGTGTCCAGGTGTTAGTACGTGCTTCTGAACCACATCTGGGGACACATCAGTCTGTAGTCAGTACAACATCCAATTTCGGAGTTCTGACGGACCTCCTACAGCGCACGTAAAGGTTTTTACAACTTCTGTGCTTTGTTTTGTGTGTGTTCGTGCTTTAGACTCGTCAACTAATGTGTACGCAGCTTCCATGCCTTGTGTATGACTGGTGCTCTGGTGGTCTGTCGCTTATGGGACTGAAATTTTTTGGGGGGGGGTCATATAGTGCGATGCCTATTGTAGCCATTACCACACTGGTGGTTTGGCTTGTTTATCATTAGCGTAATTCATGGGTGCTTTGTGTTGTTTGTATCGAGCTGGGCTCTGCACAGCCCAGCCAGTAGGAATTCCCTATTTCACGCCCTGCTACTACCTGTTTGCCTGTACACTGTTGTGTTGGTGTACAACCCTGTATTATTACCCCTGTTTTTAGTGAATTTCATGTTTCTGGGCTCTGTAGAGCCCAGCCTTTCAGAAATGCTACTTTGCACCCTCCTTTTATACAGGTGCTATTGTCTATTGTGATAGGGGACACTTTCTTCACAGGCTGTGCACATAAGGTCATCATTGCCGTCACAATACCACGAGTGCTAGAAGAACCGCAGCACGTGCTGTTGCCAAATACGTGCTCCATTTGTGATATCAGACTGTGAAACATAGTTTTATGGTGCGGCTGGTCCATTTTCCGTATTTCAGACCTCCAAAATGGGAAAAAACAGTGGCTGCGCTCGTATGCTGTGGGGGCCCAAAATGGTGCCTTTTTGCTGCTTCGCACCCCTAAATTGCGTGTCGCTCCTCCTCCCCATACACCGTGGCTGGGAACCACCCCTCCATTACGCTTGGCTATGCAGCAGAGAGGCTAGGCTCTGTGCACGACATGAATTTTTTTCAAAAAAACGATAGGGGGCACTATGGGCCTCGTAAGTACCCGGGACGGAGCCGGTACGCTCGGAGCAGTGGTGCGGTGCACAACTCAGCCTCGCGGGGGCAAGATGCAAATCAAGGAGCGACACCTCGTGCAGACCCCTCTGAACTACACATGGAACCACAGCCGTAGGACCAGCTTGTCAAAGTTCACAACCATTGGGGGGCAGCCAGTCGTGGACCACGTGCACATATCGTTGGAGAATGAGTTCCGGGCACAGGAACGAGAGGCGGTGCAAGTCAAGTCGGAGAAGTCGCCCAAGACACAGGGGTCTCGGACTTGGGCGTACACCGCCCAAAAAAGCGGACAACCACCAGGGGCCTCTTAGAGGAGCGACGCAAGCATCACCACGCCCCGCAAAGGGGGGCTGCGTCCACGGAGATCAAGGCGCTCAAGGAGGCACACGCCACGGAGGTGCGTGCGCTCAAGAAGGAGCACCAAAATGCCCTGAAGGAGGCAAGTTTTGAGGAGCGTAGGAAGCAGCAGGAGGCCAGTGGCCCTTTGCAGGAAGCACTCGAGGAGGCCAACAAGACTGCCGCACAGGTTCAGGTGGAGGTTTCGGACCTCAAGGTGCAAGTCAACCAAGAGAAGGCGCTGCGGGTGGAGCTCGAACGCCGGCTGGCCTAGGGACAAAACCTGACAACCTAAAAACGCAACTTGATGCACAGAAGGAGATGACAGCAGATGGCGGGAGCTGTATCACTCCATGGCAGCGAAGGGTAGTTTGACCCAGTCCCAATCACTGTCCCAATAAGGCCAATCCACTCCTACGCAAGGTTATCCCTTTTTGATATTTTCAACGTTTGCACTGTCCCCTTTCCCCCGGAAATACTTTGCCCTCAGCCCCTTTCTGGGGGTCCTCGCAGGCTCTTTACAATATAGGGAGTTGACCAACCCTCTCCCTGTACCTTGGGGGGGGTGTCAATTCACGGGTCCCAGTATAAATGAGCCGCACCAAGTGTGCACCACTTTCAATGTGTGGGCCCGATTTTAATTTGTATCACTCAGTCAACATGACTTGGCACCACTGTGTGGGTGCAAGGGGGGAGGAATAAAAGCGATCCGCATTTTCCCGCATTTTCCCGCATTTTTTCCCGCATTTTCTCCCTTGCCAGGTCTTTGCTTACCAAAGAGGAGATGCATTGTACGTTTATGCTTGTTTACTGGTTCCATCCACTCTCTGACTGGTAGTATTCCGTTTCCCTGTGTATGAGTTGCAATTCCCTCTCCTCTTAGACACCATGATTGCTAACACTGAATTGGAATCTGATGGCTTTGGCACCAATTTCCCTGGTCCTGAAAAGAAGCGGAAGCGTGGTTTGGGCAAGGGTGGTGCTGCTGCAAAGTATTGCACCATGTCTGTGGCGGCACGCATGGCGCAGTTTCCAGATGAACCTTTTGAGGAGCGCTTGGACTTGCTGAACCAGCCAATGATGTGGTGCTTGGCATGTGGAAAGCCTGTGGCACACCCAACAAAGAGTGGGGCATGTAGTGAGCTATCATGCTGAGAGGTTTGCGGTGCAGGATGATCTGGTTTTTACCATGCTTGCATCTGGCATCCCTGTTGAGAAGCTTGACCACCCCATCATGTACAGAGCAACGTGATATTGCCAATGGTGAGGCACTTGTGGAATGGTGGGAGGGCGTCCTGAGTCAGAATTTCGTGAAGCTGTCCTCTTTCTGATCCTCACCCCCACTTCAAGTGGTCCCGTGGAGCGCTTTTTTTCCATGACAGGCACCGTGACTGCAGCTCAGAATGCACTCTCAGACAACATCCGGCGCATGCGGTTTATGGCTCAGTTCAATGGTGATATTGAGGATCGTTTGGTTTAAAACACTTCTTGACCCTCTCCTGACACTCCTGAAACTTCCTGACACTCTCCTGGCACCAGACTTGCATCGCTTGCAGGTCCATGTTTGAAGCCCGGCAATGTTTTGATCGGATTCCTGTTGCTGAAAAACCACATGCAATGCAACGGGTAGTTCTGGTCAGGTCATCGCTTTTTTTCGCCGCATTTTTCCGCATTTTTCCCGCACTTTTCCGCACTTTTTCATTTTCCGTTTCACCGCTTCCCTCCCCCCCCCCCCCCGGTGGGTGTGATATTCATTTCCTTTTTTCGCAGACGTGGCTTG
The DNA here is from genome assembly GCA_964036045.1 of Eutreptiella sp. 'Long Island Sound 2002'. NCBI lineage: Eukaryota > Euglenozoa > Euglenophyceae > Eutreptiales > Eutreptiaceae > Eutreptiella > Eutreptiella sp. 'Long Island Sound 2002'. The sequence continues at coordinate 87,069,069 of OZ038379.1, read as the reverse complement.
ATGGCCAGTTGATAGCAGAATTCGTTGTGCCACGGTGCTCAGTGTTTTTGAAGACCGCAGAAGCAATATGAACCGAACCTTTGTCATGAGTTACTATCTGCAAGTGAAGAACGGGATTGTAACGTCACAATCGATGTGCCGTGCAATGGAATGTCCGTAGCACTGATGCCTGCCGTGATCACAATGGAGAAGGGGTGTATGCCACCGTAATGCAGGGCCGGGGGGGGAAGGTGTGGTTGTGCTACAGCAGCCGAGAACGAAGAAAGGGGGGGGGTGATGGGAAAGCACGACAGGGTACCGAGACACGGTACACAACAGGGGGCTTGTCTCAAGACAGGTTACCAAGACAGGTACTAAGACAGGGGGCTTGTCGGGCGACAGACCCCCTGTCGTTGGACGTGTCTTGCGAACCTGTCATGGGACAGCTCCCTGTCATGAACCCTTTCTTTGTAACCTGTCTTGAACCTGTTTCGTGAGCATGGCTTTGTGTGTGGTGGATGGCGGCATGGCGTTGCATTGTTTGTTGACAAGAAATGGCCTCTGGCAACCTATCTCAGATTCTTGACACCCTGTGCTCTAGTGTCGCCAAGCTCCACTTGGCACCTAGTCGGACTTTGTCCAACAGATGGCGCAATGAGCGCTTGCACATGCTGGAGAAAGCCGCTACGGGGATTCTCCGGGAACCCACCCGGATCATCACCGACACCAAGGGGCACCACACCCTGCGGCTAGCTAGACAGGCAGTTTGAGGACTGCGATAAGAGTGAGGAGGAGGCTGTTTTGTTGGTGGGCCAGTTCCGAAGCATGAAAATTTCTGTCCGCAATTTGGACAAACTCCCGAGGACATGTAGGAGGTCCACCCCACGACGGGTACGCCAAGCCCCCATCCCCTACCGGTCGAAGCCGGTGGTGTTCAAGCCCAGTGTGGGACGGGCTCGTTGCGGGGCCCTCTTCAACCTCTGGGACGTGGTGGGGCAACATATGAAGTTGCACAACACGCCACAACCCCAAGGCCGCGTACCTCCAAAGTTTCGTATTGTCATTTGTGTGGATGCCACCCCTTTATAGAAGGGCAGTGCCACACGTGGGGACGTGCACATCAACTGCGCAGATAGTAGCAACGCGGGGAGGCCTAGTTTGTGGTCCACGTGGTTTACGTTTGATGGATCGGATGATACCGACCCCTTGCGCCTAGCCGACAAGTTTGGGCAACTAGATGCCCAAGTGGCGGAGCTACAACGCCACAAGATTGCCACCACCACTGTGACCATTGAGGTGGAATGTTTCTTAACGGGAGATGGGAAAGGGATGTGCGCTGGGCACACCAAACTGAACTGCCGTTGTTGGCATTGTGACCTCGCATTCGAGGACTTTGGAGGTCACAACCTCCGTCCTAGTGATTTTGTAATTTCCATCCGATAGGGGGCTTTCCTCCGCTCCATACCCCCAACACATCGTGTTGGAGACATGGTGCATTGTTGTTGTAGAATAGTAAATGCAATTTTCAAACGGCCATGCTCGGATGGCCGGATTTCACAAGCTCGTGCCCTCCCCCCTTTGCTACGGAGTGTAGTGCAATCCGTGATGCAAGCAGCTGCCCACATCCCGTCCGAAATCAGGGATGCACCGCGGCCCACTAAGGACGGTAATTTTCATTCAACGGGGGGAAGGTGGTTTGCCCGAGATCAGACCAAGCACTCAAAAGTCGTGCAGCTTATTCAACAGCAAGCGGGGCCTCAAGAGCGTGTGGCTGTAGGCGGGAGGGCATCCCCTTGCATGCTGTCATCCACCGCATGCTCCTTAATTTGTGGTATATGGAAAAGTGTTGGTCAAACAAGCTTGGTTTGACCAATAAGGAGGTGGAGTCGTACAGGCGGGCTGTGGGACAGTTTGCCATTGATTGGCGTGCACTGCAGTGGCAATCCAAAGTGTGGGTGCATTGGACATGTGTCCATTCTGGGTGGTTCGCGGATGAGTACCGCAATTTTTATATTTTTTCGAGCATCCCCACCGAAAGGCGGAATGTGGAGTTCAAGATGGACATCCGCCATTCATTTCTAGGTTATAAAATATCGTGCCCGTATTTTAGTGCACGGGCATTCACCCACGCACTGGCCTTGATGCTCTTGATGTGGGCTTGCAGATGTGGCATGCGTTGCATGACACAAAGGACAAGAAGCGACACATCGGACGGCGAAAGGCCTAAGGAGACAAATGAAATGCAACATACTGCTTTGCGACAGGGCTGTGGGACAGGTGCCGAGACAGGGGGCTATCGTAGGACAGCAGGTCGCGACAAGGGTCAAGACAGGGTGGTGTCAGAGGGGTGTCGTAAGACAGCTGAACCAAGACAAGGGGGTTGTCGTGAAGACAAGGGCTGTTTTGGGGCTGTCGTGGGATTTTACGAAATGCGCACGGCACGTGCACACATGGCGGCACCAGTGTACACGGGGTCCCATTGGCATAGGGAAGATGTTTTAGTACCCAAAAGTCATAGGATGTTGTCGGCCTTATCCTGTCTGGCTGCACCTCATAGCTGTCAACTCACCCTTTTGGTGCATAGATGGGTGTTGTGGGGTATAAACTCATGCACCTTGCACTATGCCCCTCAACAAAATTACCCCCTCCAAATTTGTGCTTTCTGGTCATGTTCCTGTGAAACCAAGTGGAACAAGTTTTGTACAAATTTAGCAAAACAGTCAAACTGAGTAACAAATAATTTTTGCATAAACTTCAGATTCCGCATTTTTGCTCCATTTTTGCTCAGTTTTACGAAATTTCACTCAGTTTCCATTGATTTCTCGCTCAGTGTTATCAAACACCCGCTAGATACATGTTCCTCCACAACCTTCCTCGCAACCTTTGCGCATGGCCTGGTAACATTTCTCTACTGATGATGCTGGTTTTGGCAGTTTGATTTGTTCATCTCAAGTTCTCTTTTTTCACTTAAACTGCTGAAAGTAGGGGCCGTTCAGCATTCCAGACTGTGCTTTTCATGTCACTGGTGCATTTGGAGCATATGAGTTGGTAATAAGGGCAGGGGCGACTGGATTAACGTGTGCTGGACCCAACTGGTATGCCTCACCCTCGCTCTCCCTTGGCTCCCTCACCAGTTGGCTGGTGTGTCTTGTTGCAGGTGCATATTTCTCTGGGGCTATGCGTGACGAGGATGAGACTGGCTTCCAGTATGTGGAGACATCCCAGCGCACAACGCAGCCACGCTTCACGCGGTTCACCCGTCACTTCAATCAGCGAGGCCGCGGTCGTGGGACCGACGGCCGTGGGGCTGGTGGGGGGGGTGGGTTCCGTCATGGTCGTGGACGGATGCAGCTACCCCAGCGGCAGTCCAAGTATCGCACTGCAATGCGCCAGGACTTCCAGCGCCGGACATGGATTCACCGCAGTGCGTCAGTGGAAGTGCGGCCCACATGGAAGGTATTTGAGGCTCCTCCCCAATCATCTGCACGCACCCTCATAAATTTCCCGCCATCTGCAACTGTTTCCAGCCCTTGCCCAATCATTCACACCCCACACCCTTCACAACCCTGTTCAACCCGTCGCAACCCTCCTCAATCCTTCATGCTCTCTAGCGCGTGGGTCCGTGGTAAAACTGAGTAAAAAATCTTTTTTTCAAAAAAAAATTTTTACTCAGTTTCAACACTTAGTAAAAAAGCAATTTATTACTCAGTAAGTGCGGTTTCTACTCAGTTGCGAAATTTAGTAAAAAAATTTTTTTTTACTAAGTAAAGAACTGAGTAGAAAAAAAAATTGTTTTTTACTAAGTAAAAAACTTAGTAGAAAAAAAAATTCACCGAACTTTTACCGAAGCTCTGCAGCGGTGGGGATCCCCGAGACGGCAGGGGTGACGTAGCCACCTTGCCCACTTGTGGGCCACTTCTGATTTTGCCCCCCGCTCTGCAACGGTGGGGATCCCCGAGACGGTAGGGGTGACGTAGCCACTTTGCCCACAAGTGGGCCACTTCTGATTTTCCCCCCCGCTCTGAAGCGGTGGGGATCCCCGAGACGGTAGGGGTGACGTAGCCACTTTGCCCACTTGTGGGCCACTTCTGATTTTGCCCCCTGCTCTGAAGCGCTGGGGATCCCCGAGACGGCAGGGGTGACGTAGCCACTTTGCCCACAAGTGGGCCACTTCTGATTTTCCCCCCCGCTCTGAAGCGGTGGGGATCCCCGAGACGGTAGGGGTGACGTAGCCACTTTGCCCACTTGTGGACCACTTCTGAATTTCCCCCCCCCCCCCCAATGTGAAGCGGTGGGAATCCCCGAGATGGCAGGGGTGATGTAGTCACTTTGCCCACTTGTGGACCACTTTTGTCCCCCCCCCCCCCCCGCTCTGAAGCTGTGGGGGTCCCCGAGACGGCAGGGGTGACGTAGCCACTTTGCCCACAAGTGGGCCACCTCTGATTTCCCCCCCCGCGGTGAAGCGGTGGGGATCCTCGAGACGGCAGGGGTGATGTAGCCACTTTGCCCACAAGTGGGCCACTTCTGATTTTGCCCCCTGCTCTGAAGCGATGGGGATCCCCGAGACGGCAGGGGTGGCGTAGCCAGTTGGCCCACAAGTGGGCCACTTCTGAATATCCCCCCCCCCCCGCTCTGAAGCGGTGGGGATCCCCGAGGCGGGAGGGGTGACGTAGCCACTTTGCCCACAAGTGGGCCATTTCTGAATCCCCCCCCCCCCCCCCCGCTCTGAAGCGGTGGGGATCCCCGAGACGGTAGGGGTGACGTAGCCACTTTGCCCACAAGTGGGCCACTTGTGAGTTTGCCCCTTGCTCTGAAGCGGTGGGGATCCCCGAGACGGCAGGGGTGACGTAGCCACTTTGCCCACTTGTGGGCCACTTTTGAATTTCCCCCCCGCTCTGAAGCGGTGGGGATCCCCGAGGCGGGAGGGGTGACGTAGCCACTTTGCCCACAAGTGGGCCATTTCTGAATCCCCCCCCCCCCCCCCCCCCGCTCTGAAGCGGTGGGGATCCCCGAGACGGTAGGGGTGACGTAGCCACTTTGCCCACTTGTGGGCCACTTCTGATTTTGCCCCCTGCTCTGAAGCGGTGGGGATCCCCGAGACGGCAGGGGTGGCGTAGCCAGTTGGCCCACAAGTGGGCCACTTCTGAATATCCCCCCCCCCCCCCGCTCTGAAGCGGTGGGGATCCCCGAGGCGGGAGGGGTGACGTAGCCACTTTGCCCACAAGTGGGCCATTTCTGAATCCCCCCCCCCCCCCCCCCGCTCTGAAGCGGTGGGGATCCCCGAGACGGTAGGGGTGACGTAGCCACTTTGCCCACAAGTGGGCCACTTCTGAGTTTGCCCCTTGCTCTGAAGCGGTGGGGATCCCCGAGACGGCAGGGGTGACGTAGCCACTTTGCCCACTTGTGGGCCACTTCTGATCTTACCCCCCGCTCTGAAGCGTTGGGGATCCCCGAGATTGCAGGGGTGACGTAGCCATTTTGCCCACAAGTGGGCCACCTCAGATCTTGCCCTTTGCTCTGAAGCGGTGGGGATCCCCGAGACGGCAGGGGTGACATAGCCTTTTGCCCACAAGTGGGTCACTCCTGAATTCCCCCCCCCCCCCCGCTCTGAAGCGGAGGGGATCCCTGAGACGGCAGGGGTGACGTAGCCAGTTTGACCACTTGTGGGCCACTTTTGAATTTCCCCCCCCGCTGTGAAGCGTTGGGGATCCCCGAGACGGCAGGGGTGATGTAGCCACTTTGCCCACTTGTGGGCCACTTCTGATTTTCCCCCCCGCTCTGAAGCGGTGGGGATCCCCGAGATGGCAGGGGTGACGTAGCCACTTTGCCCACAAGTGGGCCACTTCTCAATCCCCCCCCCCCCGCTCTGAAGCGGTGGGGATCCCCGAGACGGCAGGGGTGACGTAGCCACTTTGCCCACAAGTGGGCCACTTCTGATTTTGCCCCCTGCTCTGAAGCGGTGGGGATCCCCGAGACGGCAGGGGTGACGTAGCCCCTTTGCCCAACTATGGGCCACTTTTGTTTTTTTCCCCCGCTCTCAAGCGGTGGGGATCCCCGAGACGGCAGGGGTGACGTAGCCACTTTGCCCAACTGTGGGCCACTTTTGTTTTTTCCCCCCGCTCTCAAGCGTTGGGGATCCCCGAGACGGCAAGGCCGACATAGCTAGTTTGCCCACTTGTGGGCCACTTCTGTCCCCCCCCCCCCCAGGGTGACGTAGCCACTTTGCCCACAAGTGGGCCACTTCTAAATCCCCTCCCCCCCGCTCTGAAGCGGTGGGGATCCCCGAGACGGTAGGGGTGACGTAGCCAGTTTGCCCACAAGTGGGCCACTTTTGAATCCCCCCCCCCCCTGCTCTGAAGCGGTGGGGATCCCCCAGACGGCAGGGGTGACGTAGCCACTTTGCCCGCAAGTGGGCCAGTTCTGATTTTTCCCCCCGCTCTGAAGCGGTGGGGATCCCCGAGACGGTAGGGGTGACGTAGCCATTTTGCCCACTTGTGGACCACTTCTGAATCCCCCCCCCCCCCCTGATCTGAAGCGGTGGGAATCCCCGAGATGGCAGGGGTGATGTAGCCACTTTGCCCACTTGTGGACCACTTTTGTTCCCCCCCCCCCCCCGCTCTGAAGCTGTGCGGGTCCCCGAGACAGCAGGGGTGACGTAGCCACTTTGCCCACAAGTGGGCCACCTGTGATTTCCCCCCCCCCGCGGTGAAGCGGTGGGGATCCTCGAGACGGCAGGGGTGATGTAGCCACTTTGCCCACAAGTGGGCCACTTCTGATTTTGCCCCGTGCTCTGAAGTGATGGGGATCCCCGAGACAGCAGGGGTGACGTAGCCAGTTTGCCCACAAGTGGGCCACTTCTGAATTCCCCCCCCCCCCGCTCTGAAGCGGTGGGGATCCCCGAGACGGCAGGGGTGACGTAGCCACTTTGCCCACAAGTGGGCCATTTATGAATCCCCCCCCCCCCCCCCCCGCTCTGAAGCTGTGGGGATCTCTGAGACGGCAGGGGTGACGTAGCCACCTTGCCCACTTGTGGGCCACTTCTGATCTTGCCCCCCGCTGTGCATCGCTGCGGATCCCCGAGGCGTCAGGGGTGACGTAGCCACTTTGCCCACTTGTGGGCCACTTCTGATTTTGCCCCCTGCTCTGAAGCGGTGGGGATCCCCAAGGCGGCAGGGGTGACGTAGCCACTTTGCCCACAAGTGGGCCACTTCTGAATCCCCCCCACCCCCCGCTCTGAAGTGGTGGGGATCTCCGAGATGGCAGAGGTGACGTAGCCACTTTGCCCACTTGTGGGCCACTTCTGATTTTGCCCCCTGCTCTGAAGCGTTGGGGATCCCCGAGACGGCAGGGGTGACGTAGCCACTTTGCCCACTTGTGGGCCACTTCTGATTTTGCCCCCCGCTCTGAAGCGGTGGGGATCCCCGAGACGGCAGGGGTGACGTAGCCACTTTGCCCACAAGTGGGCCACTTTTGAATTCCCCCGCCCCCCCGCTCTGAAGCGGTGGGGATCCCCAAGACGGTAGGGGTGACGTAGCCACTTTGCCCACTTCTGGGCCACTTCTGATTTTCCCCCCCGCTGTGAAGCGGTGGGGATCCCCGAGACGGCAGGGGTGACGTAGCCACTTTGCCCACTTGTGGGCCACTTTTGATTTTCCCCCCCGCTCTGAAGCGGTGGGGATCCCCAAGGCGGCAGGGGTGACGTAGCCACTTTGCCCACAAGTGGGCCACTTCTGAATTCCCCCCCCCCCCCCGCTCTGAAGCGTTGGGGATCCCCGAGACGGCAGGGGTGACGTAGCCACTTTCCCCACTTGTGGGCCACTTCTGATTTTGCCCCCCGCTCTGAAGCGGTGGGGATCCCCGAGACGGCAGGGGTGACGTAGCCACTTTGCCCACAAGTGGGCCACTTTTGAATTCCCCCGCCCCCCCGCTCTGAAGCGGTGGGGATCCCCAAGACCGTAGGGGTGACGTAGCCACTTTGCCCACTTGTGGGCCCTTTCTGATTTTCCCCCCCGCTGTGAAGCGGTGGGGATCCCCGAGGCGGGAGGGGTGACGTAGCCACTTTGCCCACAAGTGGGCCACTTCTGATCTTGCCCCCCCCGCTCTGAAGCGGTGGGGATCCCTGAGACGGCAGGGGTGACGTAGCTAGTTTGACCACAAGTGGGCCACTTTTGAATTTCCCCCCCCCGCTCTGAAGCGTTGGGGATCCCCCAGACGGCAGGGGTGATGTAGCCACTTTGCCCACTTGTGGGCCACTTCTGATCTTGCCCCCCGCTCTGAAGCGGTGGGGATCTCCGAGATGGCAGGGGTGACGTAGCCACTTTGCCCACAAGTGGGCCACTTCTGAATCCCCCCCCCCCGCTCTGAAGCGGTGGGGATCCCCGAGACGGCAGGGGTGACGTAGCCAGTTTGCCCACAAGTGGGCCACTTCTGATTTTGCCCCCTGCTCTAAAGCGGTGGGGATGTGCAAGACGGCAGGGGTGACATAGCCCTTTGCCCACGAGTGGGCCACTTCTGAATTCCCCCCCCCGCTCTGAAGCGATGGGGATCCCTGAGACGGCAGGGGTGACGTAGCTAGTTTGACCACAAGTGGGCCACTTTTCAATTTCCCCCCCCCGCTCTGATGCGTTGGGGATCCCCGAGACGGCAGGGGTGATGTAGCCACTTTGCCCACTTGTGGGCCACTTCTGATCTTGCCCCCCGCTCTGAAGCGGTGGGGATCCCCGAGACGGCAGGGGTGACGTAGCCACTTTGCCCACAAGTGGGCCACTTTTGAATTCCCCCGCCCCCCCGCTTTGAAGCGGTGGGGATTCCCAAGACGGTAGGGGTGACGTAGCCACTTTGCCCACTTGTGGGCCACTTCTGATTTTCCCCCCCGCTGTGAAGCGGTGGGGATCCCCGAGACGGCAGGGGTGACGTAGCCAGTTTGCCCACAAGTGGGCCAATTCTGATTTTGCCCCTTGCCCTGAAGCGGTGGGGATGTGCACGACGGCAGGGGTGACATAGCCCTTTGCCCACGAGTGGGCCACTTCTGAATTCCCCCCCCCCGCTCTGAAGCGGTGGGGATCCCTGAGACGGCAGGGGTGACGTAGCTAGTTTGACCACAAGTGGGCCACTTTTGAATTTCCCCCCCCCGCTCTGAAGCGTTGGGGATCCCCGAGACGGCAGGGGTGATGTAGCCACTTTGCCCACTTGTGGGCCACTTCTGATCTTGCCCCCCGCTCTGAAGCGGTGGGGATCCCCGAGACGGCAGGGGTGACGTAGCCACTTTGCCCACAAGTGGGCCACTTCTGAACCCCCCCCCCCCCCCCCCGCTCTGAAGCGGTGGGGATCCCCAAGACGGCAGGGGTGACGTAGCCAGTTTGCCCACAAGTGGGCCACTTCTGATTTTGCCCCCTGCTCTGAAGCGGTGGGGATCCCCGAGACGGCAGGGGTGACGTAGCCTCTTTGCCCAACTGTGGCCCACTTTTGTTTTTTCCCCCCGCTCTCAAGCGGTGGGGATCCCCGAGGTGGCAGGGGTGACATAGCCACTTTGCCCACTTGTGGGCCACTTCTGTCCCCCCCGCCCCCCGAGGGTGACGTAGCCACTTTGCCCACAAGTGGGCCACTTCTAAATCCCCTCCACCCCGCTCTGAAGCGGTCGGGATCCCCGAGACGGTAGGGGTGACGTAGCCACATTGCCCACAAGAGGGCCACTTCTGAACCCCCCCCCCCCCCCCCGCTCTGAAGTGGTGGGGATCCCCGAGACGGTAGGGGTGACGTAGCCACTTTGCCCACAAGTGGGCCACTTCTGAATCCCCCCCCCCCCCCCCCCCGCTCTGACGCGGTGGGGATCCCCGAGACGGCAGGGGTGACGTAGCCACTTTGCCCACAAGTGGGCCACTTCTGATCTTGCCCCCCGCTCTGAAGCGGTGGGGATCCTCGAGACGGCACGGGTGACGTAGCCACTTTGCCCACAAGTGGGCCACTTCTGAATTCCCCCCCCCGCTCTGAAGCGGTGGGGATCCCTGAGACGGCAGGGGTGACGTAGCTACTTTGACCACAAGTGGGCCACTTTTGAATTTCCCCCCCCCGCTCTGAAGCGGTGGGGATCCCCGACACGGCAGGGGTGAGGTAGCCACTTTGCCCAACTGTGGCCCACTTTTGTTTTTTCCCCCCGCTCTCAAGCGGTGGGGATCCCCGAGACGGCAAGGGTGACATAGCCACTTTGCCCACTTGTGGGCCACTTCTGTCCCCCCCCCCCCCCCAGGGTGACGTAGCCACTTTGCCCACAAGTGGGCCACTTCTAAATCCCCTCCACCCCGCTCTGAAGCGGTCGGGATCCCCGAGACGGTAGGGGTGACGTAGCCACATTGCCCACAAGTGGGCCACTTCTGAACCCCCCCCCCCCCCCCCCGCTCTGAAGCGGTGGGGATCCCCGAGACGGTAGGGGTGACGTAGCCACTTTGCCCACAAGTGGGCCACTTCTGAATCCCCCCCCCCCCCCCCCGCTCTGACGCGGTGGGGATCCCCGAGACGGCAGGGGTGACGTAGCCACTTTGCCCACAAGTGGGCCACTTCTGATCTTGCCCCCCGCTCTGAAGCGGTGGGGATCCTCGAGACGGCACGGGTGACGTAGCCACTTTGCCCACAAGTGGGCCACTTCTGATCTTGCCCCCCGCTGTGCATCGCTGCGGATCCCCATGGCGTCAGGGGTGACGTAGCCACTTTCCCCACTTGTGGGCCACTTCTGATTTTGCCCCCCGCTCTGAAGCGGTGGGGATCCCCGAGGTGGCAGCGGTGACGTAGCCACTATGCCCACTTGTGGACCACTTTTGAATCCCCCCCCCCCCCCCCCGCTCTGAAGCACTGGGGCCCCCGAGATGGCAGGGGTGACGTAGCCACTTTGCCCACAAGTGGGCCAGTGCTGAATTCCCCCCCCCCCCCCCCCCGCTCTGAACCGGTGGGGATCCCCGAGACGGCAGGGGTGACGTAGCCACTTTGCCCACAAGTGGGCCACCTCTGATTTTTCCCCCCGCTCTGCAGCGGTGGGGATCCCCGAGACGGTAGGGGTGACGTAGCCACTTTGCCCACAAGTGGGCCACTTCTGAATTCCCCCCCCCCCCCCGCTCTGAAGCTGTGGGGATCTCTGAGACGGCAGGGGTGACGTAGCCACTTTCCCCACTTGTGGGCCACTTCTGATTTTGCCCCCCGCTCTGAAGCGGTGGGGATCCCCGAGGTGGCAGGGGTGACGTAGCCACTATGCCCACTTGTGGACCACTTTTGAATCCCCCCCCCCCCCCCCCCGCTCTGAAGCAGTGGGGCCCCCGAGATGGCAGGGGTGACGTAGCCACTTTGCCCACAAGTGGGCCAGTGCTGAATTCCCCCCCCCCCCCCCCGCTCTGAACCGGTGGGGATCCCCGAGACGGCAGGGGTGACGTAGCCACTTTGCCCACAAGTGGGCCACTTCTGATTTTTCCCCCCGCTCTGCAGCGGTGGGGATCCCCGAGACGGTAGGGGTGACGTAGCCACTTTGCCCACAAGTGGGCCACTTCTGAATTCCCCCCCCCCCCCGCTCTGAAGCGGTGGGGATCCCCGAGACGGCAGGGGTGACGTAGCCACTTTGCCCACAAGTGGGCCACTTCTGATTTTTCCCCCCGCTCTGAAGCGGTGGGGATCCCCGAGACGGCAGGGGTGACGTAGCCACTTTGCCCACAAGTGGGCCACTTCTGAATCCCCCCCCCCCCCCGCTCTGAAGCGGTGGGGATCCTCGAGACGGCAGGGGTGACGTAGCCACTTTGCCCACAAGTGGGCCACTTCTGATCTTGCCCCCCGCTGTGCATCGCTGCGGATCCCCGAGGCGTCAGGGGTGACGTAGCCACTTTCCCCACTTGTGGGCCACTTCTGATTTTGCCCCCCGCTCTGAAGCGGTGGGGATCCCCGAGACGGTAGGGGTGACGTAGCCACTTTGCCCACAAGTGGGCCACTTTTGATCTTGCCCCCCGCTCTAAAGTGGTGGGGATCCTCGAGACGGCAGGGGTGACGTAGCCACTTTGCCCACAAGTGGGCCACTTCTGATCTTGCCCCCCGCTGTGCATCGCTGCGGATCCCCGAGGCGTTAGGGGTGACGTAGCCACTTTCCCCACTTGTGGGCCACTTCTGATTTTGCCCCCCGCTCTGAAGCGGTGGGGATCTCCGAGATGGCAGGGGTGACGTAGCCACTTTGCCCACAAGTGGGCCACTTTTGATCTTGCCCCCCGCTCTAAAGTGGTGGGGATCCTCGAGACGGCAGGGGTGACGTAGCCACTTTGCCCACAAGTGGGCCACTTCTGATCTTGCCCCCCGCTGTGCATCGCTGCGGATCCCCGAGGCGTTAGGGGTGACGTAGCCACTTTCCCCACTTGTGGGCCACTTCTGATTTTGCCCCCCGCTCTGAAGCGGTGGGGATCTCCGAGATGGCAGGGGTGACGTAGCCACTTTGCCCACAAGTGGGCCAGTGCTGAATCCCCCCCCCCCCCCCGCTCTGAACCGGTGGGGATCCCCGAGACGGCAGGGGTGACGTAGCCACTTTGCCCACAATTGGGCCACTTCTGATTTTTCCCCCCGCTCTGAAGCGGTGGGGATCCCCGAGACGGTAGGGGTGACGTAGCCACTTTGCCCACAAGTGGGCCACTTCTGAATCCCCCCCCCCCCCCCCCGCTCTGAAGCGCTGGGGATCCCCGAGATGGCAGGGATGACGTAGCCACTTTGCCCACAAGTGGGCCACTTCTGATCTTGCCCCCCGCTCTGAAGCGGTGGGGATCCTCGAGACGGCAGGGGTGACGTAGCCACTTTGCCCACAAGTGGGCCACTTCTGATCTTGCCCCCCGCTGTGCATCGCTCCGGATCCCCGAGGCGTCAGGGGTGACGTAGCCACTTTCCCCACTTGTGGGCCACTTCTGATTTTGCCCCCCGCGCTGAAGCGGTGGGGATCCCCGAGACGGTAGGGGTGACGTAGCCACTTTGCCCACAAGTGGGCCACTTCTGAATCCCCCCCCCCCCCCCGCTCTGAAGCGGTGGGGATCTCCGAGATGGCAGGGATGACGTAGCCACTTTGCCCACTTGTGGGCCACTTCTGATCTTGCCCCCCGCTCTGAAGCGGTGGGGATCCTCGAGACGGCAGGGGTGACGTAGCCACTTTGCCCACAAGTGGGCCACTTCTGATCTTGCCCCCCGCTGTGCATCGCTGCGGATCCCCGAGGCGTCAGGGGTGACGTAGCCACTTTCCCCACTTGTGGGCCACTTCTGATTTTGCCCCCCGCTCTGAAGCGGTGGGGATCCCCGAGACGGTAGGGGTGAGGTAGCCACTTTGCCCACTTTTGGGCCACTTTTGAATCCCCCCCCCCCCCTCCCGCTCTGAAGCGGTGGTGATCCCCGAGATGGCAGGGGTGACGTAGCCACTTTGCCCACAAGTGGGCCACTTCTGATTTTTCCCCCCGCTCTGAAGCGGTGGGGATCCCCGAGACGGTAGGGGTGACGTAGCCACTTTGCCCACAAGTGGGCCACTTCTGAATCCCCCCCCCCCCCCGCTCTGAAGCGGTGGGGATCTCCGAGATGGCAGGGATGACGTAGCCACTTTGCCCACAAGAGCGCCACTTCTGATCTTGCCCCCCGCTCTGAAGCGGTGGGGATCCTCGAGACGGCAGGGGTGACGTAGCCACTTTGCCCACAAGTGGGCCACTTCTGATCTTGCCCCCCGCTCTGAAGCGCTGGGGATCCCCGAGACGGCAGGGGTGACGTAGCCACTTTGCCCACAAGTGGGCCAGTGCTGAATTCCCCCCCCCCCCTTGCTCTGAACCGGTGGGGATCCCTGAGACGGCAGGGGTGACGTAGCCACTTTGCCCACAACTGGGCCACTTCTGAATTCCCCCCCCCCCCCCCCCCGCTCTGAAGCGGTGGGGATCCCCGAGCCGGCAGGGGTGACGTAGCCACTTTGCCCACAAGTGGGCCACTTCTGATCTTGCCCCCTGCTCTGAAGTGGTGGGGATCCTCGAGACGGCAGGGGTGACGTAGCCATTTTGCCCACAAGTGGGCCACTTCTGATCTTGCCCCCCGCTGTGCATCGCTGCGGATCCCCGAGGCGTCAGGGGTGACGTAGCCACTTTGCCCACTTGTGGGCCACTTCTGATTTTGCCCCCCGCTCTGAAGCGCTGGGGATCCCCGACACGGCAGGGGTGAGGTAGCCACTTTGCCCACAAGTGGGCCACTTCTGAATTCCCCCCCCCCCGCTCTGAAGCGGTGGGGATCCCCGAGACGGCACGGGTAACATAGCCACTTTGCCCACAAGTGGGCCACTTCTGATTTCCCCCCCCCGCTCTGAAGCGGTGGGGATCCCCGAGACGGCAGGGGTGACGTAGCCACTTTGCCCAGAAGTGGGCCACTTCTGAATTTTCCCCCCCCCGCTCTGAAGTGGTGGGGATCCCCGAGACGGCAGGGGTGACGTAGCCACTTTGCCCACTTGTGGGCCACTTCTGATTTTGCCCCCCGCTCGAAAGCGGTGGGGATCCCCGAGACGGCAGGGGTGATGTAGCCACTTTGCCCACTTGTGGGCCACTTCTGATTTTGCCCCCTGCTCTGAAGCAGTGGGGATCCCCGAGGCGGCAGGGGTGACGTAGCCACTTTGCCCACAAGTGGGCCACTTCTGTCTTTTGTAACTACTTGTAAGTAGTTGGCCCCACCCTTCCTCCCTCCTCTGTGCATGCATGAATACGATACTCAACCCTCTTTGGTGGAGCGGTTGTGTCATTCCTCTCTCCTCCGTGCATGATGGTTTGGCCCGGGTGGGGCGCCACTAACACAAGTGGCCGGGAATCGACCTGGGGGCTTTATGCCCTTAAACAAAAGTACCACCTACCATCAACGTGTGCAGTTTTTTGTGCAATTTTTTTTCAAAAAAATGTCTTTTTACGTAATAAAAAAAGAAAATTTAAAAAAAATTTTAAAAAATTTTTTTTACTCAGTTTTACCTCAAATCTACTAAGTTTTACCACATTTTACTCAGTTTTACCTCGTCTGGTACTCAGTTTTACCAAATACCCCAGTCCAATTCCTCCAACTTTCCACCATCCTGCACAACACCCCACAACCTCCACAGCATTCCAGCCCTTTCCCCCTGTATATCCTCCTAAGCCGACCTCCAACCATCCAGAAGTCTTCACACTACACACCACAGGTCTATAAACAATCTTCTCAGACGCTCCACACAACCCACTCCCCTGCACAACCCTTTACATAAAGACGGTTTGTTCCAGACGGCTGTATGGGTTGCAGCAAGTTGCAGGGGGTGGGAGATGGGTGGTAAGGTGGGATGGTTGCAGAGGGTTGTCATGGTTGGCCTGAACTGTGAAAGATTTTACAGTGTTGTGAAAGGCTGGACAGCTTTGCAGTGCGAACCTTGCTGACTCAGTTTTTTCTCTCTCCGGGATGGAGCACCTGCCAAGTAGTCAAACTGACAGCTGGTACTGTTCTACCGCTGATGGTTAACACCAAACGCTGGCAGTCACCGGCCAATCTCCTGGGTTGGCCCCAAGCGCCAGAGGTCAACGGACGACTGCAGTTAGCTGACCACCATGTGTTGACAGTGACTGGCAGGCGGTCGCTGGCAAATGGTCCGTTGCTTGCTGTGTCGTCTGGCTGTTTTGAGTAGTGAGTGTTGATGACACAGAGTTTTTAAGTTAGGGTTCGCACTGCAGCTTTGTTGTGATTGTGAGACATGATTATGCAGTGATAGTCCAAAAGTGGAGGGTGGGGATGCACATCGCAGTAGTTCCCTTGCGCACAGCTATAATGTGACCACCATAAAATAGTGTTTTGGCCTATGTTGTGGGGAAATGGTTTGGCACCGCATTGCTGTAGTGCTTGGAACTGGGGTGGGACAGCTTTGCGACTAAATCCACCACAACATGTACGATTATTTAGGGAAAAAAGAACCCCAACCAGACCTGAAAATTGGAAAGAAGGACTGTCCAGATGTGTTTTGCTTTTTCAGCTTGTGTCCCCCTACAAAACCTTGAGGTAGACAACCTCCCGGGACAAACCAAGGATGGTAATAAGGCATTGCATCGAACAATGCACCTGATGAAATGGTTTATGACATCCACTCAGCCTTGCAGGCAGCCAAATTTTGGATCCAGAGTGTGGGTGGTGTTTGAATTTCTAGACTTGAGAGGTTCGTGAAGGGTTGTGTAAGTTGTGCAGTGGTGTGGCAGTTGCAGAAGCACCATTTGCTAGGAGGTGGCCAAGGGTGAATGCTGTTGAACCCCAAACGCCATCAGAAGTCTCCACAACTCCACTCTTAACAGTACTCTGCAACCCGCCACAATTCTCGATCACTGTGTACTGGTCCTGAGGTAGCCAACCCCCCACCTCCTCTGCCCCATTTTCTCCTCCCGCTGTTTGCCACTCTTTTGCCTCTTGCCCCTTGCCATTTCTTCTTGACGTCGTGTGTTGCCATCCCAAAGGTCGTCCACCAGTTTTCTTTGGCGGACCTCAGCAAATTGGATTGCCCACTGCCCGAGGAACCCAAGGATTTGAAGATCCAGGGGAGCTTGGACTGGTACGACCCCACTTATGATCGTGTGAATCTGCGGCAGCCTGTCAAACTTGGAGATTGCTCATCAAAGTCGTTCCACAGCGTGACAACCACTGAGGACCCTACCATCCGAGAGGTGTGTGAGGGTGTGGGTGAAGAATCTTTTCTCAGGCCTGAGGTTGCACAGCCATACCACGGAGAGAGCAACCCCCCCCCGTAAGGGAATCCCGAATTTCCCGTATAGCCCCGAACAGTGGCTCGTACAGTGGGTTCTCAGAACCATAGCACAGAAATAGGCAATAATAGGCACCCATTTGTCTCTTTTTCCTGCCCTCCCCTATGCTCTTGACCAGACTATGCCTTGTAGTGTATGCCACTCCAAGAATGCTGAAACTGTTGCTTTTTTGTCTTTGGCCGAGTCGGATGGTTGTACCCTTCGACAGAAGCATTCTGATTGTGCTGAAGATTGGGTTATTTGTGAACTGTGTGTCCGCCAAGCCCGCCCAAACCCTTTTTTTGGGTCAACGTCCAGCCGGTCCGCTACTTCAACCAGTACTACTACTGCTGCTACTAACGCGACTAACTACTGATACTGCAACAAGTTCAGCCACTACTACTGCCACGCGTGCTGTACCAGTGAAACCAGTGAAACCTTTACGCAAAGCAAAGAAAGAGAAGACATTGAAGACCATCACCGTGGATGACCGTGTAGCAAAGTATGGGAAGTATGGGTTGTACAACAACAATGGAGTTCTGACTTGTGGGCCCTGTGGACAAAGATTGGACTACACGAGGGACGACGTCATCACAACTCATATTACACGAGATGGTCATGACAGGAAATGTGCAGCCCAAATTTCCCATGCAGCACAATATGTGTTGGCTGCAGGGTATGAGGAACGAGAAAAACTACGACAACACAAGGCAGCACAAGCCAAAGAACGAGCAGAACAACGGAGGAATCCTAGCCACAGCACCCAACCGTGGGACAAGGAGCGTGAAAAGAAATATAGGGCTCAGCTGGCGACAGAAAACCGTGCAAAGTGTGAGGCTTTTCGAGAAGGGTCTGATGTGACACTCCCGGCGGACTCCAATCAAACTACTCTACCTCAAAAGGATCCTCGAACATTATCGGATGATTTGGTGTTCGTTTTTCTATTAAATGGCCGCAGTTTGGCCCTGATGGATGAACCGCGCCCTGTGTTTCGTGTTCATAGTGCAGTTGGTGGTCACATGTGTGGCAAAAGCCAAGCAGAGACATATGTGCGGCCCACTGTCATCAAACAAGAGAGAACCACTGCTCTGAACCTTTTGCGCAACGATGTTGATGACGGTGGGGGCATGGGGTTAATTTTTGACGAGACCACAGACTGCTGTGACGACCATCCCGTGAACATCATCCTCACAACTCAGAAACGCATGTGCTATGTGACCACCGCTTTCATCGATCGCAAATCACCCGTGAACAACATAACGGTTGCGAATGCCATTATGAATGAGCCCTTAATCTACCCCGGGAAAAGGTGCTACTGGTGTTGGTTGATAATGCAAGTTACTGTGCACTTGCATTTACTGCACATTTGCAAGCTTTCTTCCCGAATGCCAAACTCCGTACATGTTGGGGTCACACTGGTAACCGTTTTGGGGCTGCCATGCTGGAACACCCCGATATGGCAGAGTTGCGGGAGTATCTGAAACTCATGCGTTCTCTTGTGCATGGTGCAAACATGGTGTCTCGGTGGCAGCGATACATTGCTGCAGTGGGTGCGGTGTGCCCTGATTACATAGACACCCGCTGGGACTCTGCGACTTCTGCGGCCGAGCATCATGCAAAGCACTTGCGTCTAGAGGTTGCGTGGATATCCACTGAGGTTGACCGGAGTTCTCAGGGCAAGGAACGTCCCGAGGCCAAAAAGAATACAGTTCTTCAGCAGGTCTCCGCTCTGCTTAGCAAGCACTGCCTAGTTTTGCATCTGCAACTCACGTTTTTTTCCGAGTTTGGAAAACCAATATATGAATTTATCACCCACTTGCAGGTGGACATTGTTCCCAAAGGGAACTCAGGTGGACAACATACCCCCATTGGCCATCGCCTGTTCATTAGGGTGATAGAGCTTGTGAGCAAACTGCAAAATTGGGCCCAAGATGTTGGGCTGGTCCTTGGTGTCAAGCCATTGCTTGATATGATTCGAAACCCTGCATTGCGAGAGGCACATGTGAACAGTTTGAAACATGTTGCTCAAAAGGTTCTTGCTGTGATCGCCAAATACAAGGACAAGCAGTTGCCTTTTTTTGATGAGCTGCGGGTGCTAGACCCCAAACAAAGGTCAGGTATGTCCCAGGACCTCAGTTCTTACAACAATCTGTTTGATGCTAGCACCCAGCAACTGTTGCAACGCTTTGGACAGTGGACCATCTATTGGAAACTGAATATTGTTGCTGGTGCTGATTTTAGTTTGTTGTGTTGGTGGGAGAATGCCTCCCTTTATATGGGTATGCCTGATTTGGCTGACCGTGCAATCACTGCTTTAACTTTGCCAGTGACCACCACTGTTGCAGAGGGGTCATTCCGTATTATGGAGGGGCTCCTGACGGCTGACTGCCGGGGCATGTCTCATGACACGCAAATTGGATAGCTTTTGACCATGGTGAATGGGGATGTCAATCACCGCATCCCACAATGGGCCTTTGTGTAGTGTTGCACTTTGTGCCTCAGGGTACACTACCCAGCCGGCGAGTGGCTGGATTCAAAGATTTGTGGTACCCAGCTTTTTTGTTGTTGTTTGTGATTGTGTTCAATGCATGTCATGTGCACTTGTAATGCTGAAAAAGCGCCAGAAAAAGCCCCAGAAGCGCCAGAAAAAGCGCCAGAAGCGCCAGAAAAAGCGCCAGAAAAGTACCCAGCTTTTTTTGTTGTTGTTTGTGATTGTGTTCAATGCATGTCATGTGCACCTGTAATGCTGAAAAAGCGCCAGAAGCGCCAGAAAAAGCGCCAGAAAAAAGTGCCTGAAGCGGGTATTGAACCCAGGACTCCTCAGCTGTGAGCGCATGCACGTACCAACTCGGGTATGACATGTCTCTGGTAATATAAGGCTTACTGGTGGTATACATTCTGAACATATTTTGGTGATTGGGGTCACCAGGCAATGCCCTGCTGAGGGTTTTTTTACCAAAAAAGGTCCGCCCCGCACAGTGGCCCGTAGAGTGGAAAATTTTTGCCCCGAACAGGGGGCGGGTTGAGAGAGGGGCACCGATTGCAGTGGAGGGGCGGTGATAGGAGGGCGAACCTGTTGCTCTGAGCTTAAACAGGACCCTGCAGCCTCCAGCATCCGGTTTGGTTCCAGTAAATGAGTGGGGGCAGGGGCAACCTAAAGCCCAAAGCCCTCTGGTTGTCTGCCCGTTACCCTGCTTCTAGATTGCACAAGAAGAGCCTCTGGAGGGTGCAGCAACGAACCATCGCATTTTTGCCACCGATGCCATCCTTGCGGGACTCATGTCTGCAACACGGTCAGTCAATTCCTGGGACTTGAGTGTCGAGGTACGTTTTCCCATGAGCAACCTTGCCTCAACCTCTACAGGCTTCAGGCCTCAACCCATAACATGACTCTCAGCCTCACTTTCGCTTCACCCTCAGCCACACTTTCACCTCACCTCACGTCACACCTCTCCTCACTTCGCATGCAATTTCCTTTTAAGTGATATAATTCAGGGCAACGGTCTGCCTCTATCAGCAGGGCTGGTGTCAAGTACCGCAGAAGGTGGTGCACGGTGCCCCCCTTACCCAATCCAAAAGCAGCCATCTTAGCAATCGCATACAAACCCTTGCAGCCCCCCCAGCAGGGTTTGCTGATGAGTGCTACAGCACTGCTCCAAACACTGAATGACATCAGATGCAACAGTAATCGGTCAAACCTGCTCCAGCAACCAAAAACACAGCATAAGTGATGGGACTGCTGGAGGATGACTTGTTGCCCCCACCTAGCCCCAAAAACATCACCAGAAGTGGAACCTCAAGCAAGTAAAACGTAACTCTCGTGCTGCAGAGACGGTTACCAGGAAGTAGACCTGATGTGTCCTTATTGGAGATGTCAGTATCTCCTCACACTCAGTGATCCCCCTCCCTAGTGGCCTCACCGTGCACACATGAACAGCTTCATGCCTTTGTAATGATAATCGATAAGGGATGCAAGAACACTGTCTCAATATGCTTTGCGGCCCTCCAGGGTGATATTTGATAACCAAAGTCTCTCTTTCTGTTCTGTTTTGCTGAAGACCATGTTTACCGAGCTGGGTTTACCCTGTCGAGGTTTTACAACCCCTCTTCGGGTCCAGGATGAGCAACACATTTTAGCAGCAGCAAGTAGCAGCAACAGATGATTGTAAACTCTTTTTGGGGGACACCATGACTCAAAATGGGCTTCCAAGTAGATCAAAACGACCGCAAAGCAAACACGCATCACCTGCAACAAGTTTTGTGCCATTTTGAGCTGTCTACCCGTTTTATGGCCAATTTAGTGTCCAAAAATGGCTGTTTTTGGGCTGTTCTCAGGATGATCGTCCTGGAAGTTCAGGACGATCGCTGGTGCGTTGAGTAGGAGTCTCCAATGAGGGCTGTTCTTCTTCCATAGCAATTGGGCTATCAAATGATTGCAAATAGGTGTCCAATAAGGCGTCGGTCACACCGCGGTGCCACGCGGTGTTCCATTTGGAGGTATAAATAAGCCATTTTGGACCCGCTCCTCAGGATGTTCGTCCTGATCGTGCGGTAGCATCTCCAATGCAGGCCGTTTTCCTCCCACGGCAATTTCCTATGCGTTGCTCTCCTATGATCTCCCCCGCGGGTCCAGATCTGATATTGACAACGGATTTGTTTTGTGGGTGCATTGCCCGATTTCTGTCCAGAGTCGATGTTAACAAGTGCTGTATTTGGCATCCCCCCCCCCCCCCATCCCCCCAAAAAAAGAGCGCAGAGACCCAAAGGATGCGGCCGGGGTTGGTCAGTGGCGGTTGGAGGCCACCAACAAGGTCGCTGGCTGATCAAACAAGGTGGCAGCAATGTGGCATCAAAAGGTGTGCAGTCATTTGTGTTCCCAGCGGTAGGTAAGCAACCAATGTGGTTGCTTCATACCCTCAGTTTGAGTGGCCGTTGTTGTTGGCGGCAGTTGTGTTTTTTCACTGGGCCACCCTTTTCAGCTGAGCACTGCACACAATGCGCATCCGCCATACTTCTCTCGTTGTAGATCATGGATGACGAGAACGATGCCAAGCTTGTGTTCTTTGATAAGCGCGATGACTTTGATTTAATGCCTGTGAACGAGACCTCAAGAGAGCCCCCGCAGGCAGAAATGGCTGCAGCTCTTGCTGAGGAATTGGCACTGGTGAACCAAAGGATGTCACAGCAGGTGGACTGGAAACACGCCGCAGGGGCAGGGATATACACCGAAGGGTTTTGATGCAGGAAGAAAAGGGCCGGGGTCACAGAGGTCCACTATCATTCTCTGGTCCCCGATATCAAGCCAGCACAATCGTCCCTCAGGCAGTCAGGTCCACTCAATGCTGCTGGGTGACTTTTTCTGAGCTGCAAGAGGCATCTTAGCATGGTCCGGAAACCACAGGTCCCCCAGCCAGCCCCCAAGATACCAGGTCCAGGGCTGACTGCACCTTTTTGCCTCCAACAGCCCCCTGCTCCATCCCCACCTCTGTTGCTGCGGGCTATTATGGGCGCCACCAGGTGTTGATAAGACCCGCCGACCACCCAGTACTTGGCTGCACACAATGGGCAGGTGGCCGGGTCATTAGTAGGTGCATTCTGTTGTCTAGGCTTGTAGCACTGCTGCAAAGCCACTGGTTTCAAAGCCCCCCATAGTCCAGGCCCCCAGGTCTCTAGGCATTTCCATTCTTCTTTTCCCAGTGGATTCCCTTGCAGTCTAGACAGACAGTCATCTTTGGCACTGTTGCCACGTAAAATTCTATTGCCTTCGGCAAGTCCACCTCGCAGAGAATCTACCCCGAGCAACACACACCCAAAATAGGGTAAAAACTACGTAAATACGGCCTAAAACATGCTTTACATATCTTGGATGGTCATTTTACGTGATCACAATATCATAAAAATAAGTTTCGGAAACTTCCATTTTTGAGCTGTATAGGCTGAAAAACTGCATAAGCAGGTTGTGTGTACCATTCCTGTTTGACACCCCTCCCCCCCCCCTGCACCCAATACCCAAATAGGGTGATAAACACATGAATTCGGCCTGATACATGATTTGCATACCTTGGATGGTCATTTTAAGTGATCACAATATCATAAAAACAAGTTTCGAAAACTTCGATTTTTGAGCTGTCCAGAGTGAAAAACTGCATAAGCAGGTTGTGTACCAATCCTTTGGGAGACCCCCCCTCCCCTTGGACCTAATACCCAAATAGGGTGAAAAACATGTAAATACAGCCTAAAACATGCTTTACATACCGTGGATGGCCATATTGTGTGGTCACAATATCATAAAACAAGTTTCGAAAACTTCAAAATTTTTGAGCTGCCCAGGGTGAAAAACTGCATAAGCAGGTTGTGTACCGGCCCATTCGCTAGTCCATTATTGGTGGAAACAGTCATTTCGCGTCTTTGGCACCGGCACTGACCGGCCCTCGGCAAGGCTACAGACTGCAAAAAACGTCCTTTTGTATCTTCGTAGGCATGTACTGTCACAACATCCCCACTCACACCCCTCAGAGTGGGTACCACCGGGTCACCGAGGTCGCCAAAACCGCCAACATAGCAAAAATCGTTGGAAAGTGCATAAACTACATAAGCGCTTGTCCCACTCCGCCCCCCCCCCCCCCTACAAACCCCATGGAGTCGGGACCCGGAAACACTTTTTCGGCTCAAAATTGAAAAAAAACCAAAAGATTCCTGATTTTTCGACCCGAAAAAAGGGCGGGTCATTTTTTCGACATTCCCCCCCCCCCCCCCCCCACCTCCCTCAAAACCTCAAAAAAGTGGGTTTCGAGTGGGGCGGGTCTGGGGGGCGGGGTCCGGACCAAAAACTCATTGAGGGATGTGTTTATTGGAGAAAAGACCAAACCAATGGCTCGTTGTAAAGCCGTGTTTGTGACGATTTTGGAAAGTATAGACCCCCCCCCCCCTTCCAGAAACAATTTTTCAGAAATCGGCCCGCCTGGCGCTAGTTCAGGGTTTCTGGGTACTTAGCCCCCCCCCCCCCCCCCAGTCCAACACCCAGACATATGCCATACACACAGATGGGCGTTTGACAGGAGGATGGCGTATATGGGTGTTTCCCAGAGTGGGCAGTGGTCTGAGGCCAATTCCGCTAAACCGATGTAAATTCCCCTAGGCATGATATACCTTCGGAAAAGTGCATAGTAGTAGCATTCTGTGTGTGGTACGAAGGTTCTTGTTTGGCCCCGGTTGGGGTTCTGAAACAGCAATGCAGTCTGTCCTGACTATGGGAGTGCAGTGCCTCTTTCTGGTTTCTTTGTGGTTAGTGGGCTGACGTGTTGCGTCTTTGCCATTTCAGTTTCCCATTGTCATTAAATGGAGTCCCTCAACCCCCCCCCTCCTTCTCAAACCGCAGCCTTTGCTTCACAGGTGCTGAAGAAGGGAGGCAAGAAACACACTGCTCCAGGTTGGGGACCCAATCCTTTTGCCGCCCGTGGCGAGGATGTGGCCTCTGCGCTATACAAATACCGCCAGTGGAAGTTGGATCGCAATATCCAGTTGATTGCGCGGTGCCAGTTGGATGGAGCAATGCGCAATCCGGCATCCAATAAGGTGTGGAGGAGGCAGAAGGCGGGCTTGGTTTGGGCAAATTTCCCACCAACTGGCCAGGCGTGTGTTTATGATATGCTGTGACCGTGCTGAGCCGGTGGTTTGTGAGGCTTGAATGTTTCTGCAGAGTGGCATGTGAATTGGTCTGCAGAGCAACAGAAAAAGAAAAGTGTTTGCATCCCCCTGGTTCCTTGTTGGAGAGGTTTGTACCAGGGAGAACACAGCCTTCGTACGCTGTTCCATGAATACGTACACCTTTCAACCCACATCCAGTGCTTATTTTAATGTGCATTTGACGCTAGGCCTTTCCAGTGGTTGTTATTTCTCACCATCTTTCAATCTCTTAACATCTCATGCCCCAATCTAATGTGCCGCTCCCAAGGTAATCCCCTGTGAGTTCCAGCCCCCTCCCCAACAGTGGGCTGGTGTGACCTTTCGCCAAGCAGTCAGAGCCCCAGTTGCCTGTTTTACCACTGCAGATTGACTACTACAAGGTCTACACCCTTAACGAATATGATCCCCGACTCACGGATTGGCGCAAGAAGTTGGAGAGTGCCGCTGGTGCAGTGCTGGCCACAGAGATCAAGAACAATGCTTTCACATTGGCAAAGTACACTGCAAGGGCCATCCTAGCTGGTGCAAACACCATGAAGTTGGGTTATGTTGCCCGCTCCAACCCCCAGAATCGGTTGGAGCATGTAATTTTGCAGGTGCTGCTCAAATGGGCTGTGGGCAAGAAGTAGTGAGATGTCAGCAGTAGTTTGTGGCTGTGGATGTAGTGGACCATGAGGGTGCCTCGTGCGCGGTTCAGGTGCGCGTTAGGCCCGGTTACGTAGAATGGTGGTACCATGGAATATTGCCCCAAAGTGGTCATAGGGGCCTTAGCATTGCATTGGTGCCCAATTGTTGTGTTTGGGTGGAACCAAGAATGTTGGGGTCCAAGATTGGGCAGCAGGGCACCTTGTAGATTCGAAAATGTCGGGTTTGCCTCCCTTGCTTTAAACAGGACACAGAGCAATGAATGCTGACCTTTAGGCGCCCGTTAGTGGTGTGTTTTATCTGAGATGCACCACAGGGGAACGTGTGCCTGCCACTGCCACTGTTGTGGGCCTCTCGTCCTTCCCGGAGTGTGTCGCCATCAGCTATGAGCGCTCAGGGCGTATGCACTATTGCCGCGATTGCCCTGTGGCGCGCCTCACCTCCCCCGTTGTTCGCGCTGACTCTCCTGCTTCCGACTGTGGTCTGTCCCCACCGCCTACCGCCGACGTTGGGTCTGCAGCACCTGCAGTTGACGCTCGGGAGTGTGCTGAGACCCTCCAAGTTGCGCCGGCACCACCTTCGCTGCCGTTGCCCTAAGATGACGGCAATGATGTGTGCCTGTGCTGGACAGTGCGCTATCACCTATTTGGCCCTTGTAATCATTTCCCGGATGAAAATTTTGGCCCGTCACGGGGGGGCTTACCTGTGAGGCTTGACACTAACCCCACCCCCCCCAACCCCCCCAACCCCGGGTCCGTGGTAAAATTTTTTTTACTCAGTTTCGAAACTTAGTAAAAAAAAATTTGTTCTTAAGTAAGTGGGGTTTCTACTCAGTTGCGAAACTTAGTAAAAAAATTTATTTTTTTTTCTAAGTAAAGAACTTAGTAGAAAAAAAATTTTTTTTTACTAAGTAAATACTTAGTAGAAATTTTTTTTTTACTATGCAAAAAACTTACTAGAAAAAAATTTTACCGAACTTTTAACGAAGCTCTGCAGCGGTGGGGATCCCCGAGACGGCAGGGGTGACGTAGCCACCTTGCCCACTTGTGGGCCACTTCTGATCTTGCCCCCCGCTGTGCATCGCTGGGGATCCCCGAGACGGCAGGGGTGACGTGGCTACTTTGCCCACTTGTGGGCCACTTCTGATTTTCCCCCCCGCTCTGAAGCTGTGGGGATCCCCGAGGTGGCAGGGGTGACGTAGCCACTTTGCCCACAAGTGGGCCACTTCTGATTTTCCCCCCGCTCTGAAGCGGTGAGGATCCCCGAGACGGCAGGGGTGACGTAGCCACTTTGCCCACTTATGGGCCACTTCTGATTTTTCCCCCCGCTCTGCAGCGGTGGGGATCCCCGAGGCAGCAGGGGTGACGTAGCCTCTTTGCCCACTTGTGGGCCATTTCTGCCCCCCCCCCCCCCCGCTCTGAAGCAGTGGGGATCCCCGAGACGGCTGGCGACGTAGCCATTTTGCCCACTTGTGGGTAACTTCTGATTCCCCCCCCCCCCCCCGCTCTGAACCGGTGGGGATCCCCAACACGGCAGGGGTGGCGTAGCCACCTTGCCCACTTGTGGGCCACTTCTGATCTTGCCCCCCGCTGTGCATCGCTGGGGATCCCCGAGACGGCAGGGGTGACGTGGCCACTTTGCCCACTTGTGGGCCACTTCTGATTTTCACCCCCGCTCTGAAGCTGTGGGGATCCCCGAGACGGCAGGGGTGACGTAGCCACTTTGCCCACAAGTGGGCCATTTCTGCCCCCCCCCCGCTCTGAAGCAGTGGGGATCCCCGAGACGGCTGGCGACGTAGCCATTTTGCCCACTTGTGGGGAACTTCTGATTCCCCCCCCCCCCCCCCCCGCTCTGAACCAGTGGGGATCCCCAAGACGGCAGGGGTGGCGTAGCCACCTTGCCCACTTGTGGGCCACTTCTGATCTTGCCCCCCGCTTCGCATCGCTGGGGATCCCCGAGACGGCAGGGGTGACGTGGCCACTTTGCCCACTTTTGGGCCACTTCTGATTTTCCCCCCCGCTCTGAAGCTGTGGGGATGCTCAGTTTTACCAAATACCCCGCAACCCCTCTGGACCCCCCAACCCATACGAGTTAGCACCTGGTCAGAACTAAAAATTTGGGCGCCCGCAAAATTTTCCGGCCTGGAAAATTTGTAACACACTTGATTTCCCCCCACTTGTTTGCATTCAAAATGCTCACAATGAGTTAGGGAATGCCGTGCCACGTGCCTTCCTCTAGCTGGGAAGCCTTTGCTGATTCACAGGAACATCTGTTGGAATACCCCATTGTTTTTCATTTGTTGTCTGGGGTAAAACCAAATTCCACCCCATTTGTGTCTCTTAAAAAATGCTCAAAATGAAATAGGGATTTCATAAATGCCCCCAAAATGGAGAAAATTTTTCAACACCCCCCCCTCCTCCCGGACCCCCCCTGCCCATGCCGCAGGGGTTGGTTGTAGAAGTGAACTGCAACCCCCCCCCCCCCCGTGTGGCCCGTATGAAGTGGAACCTAACCCAGATTCGTTGGAGAGTTCCTCAAGCTCCAGTGATGACTCACGTGATGAGGATGGCACCACCTGCTTCTTGCGAGGACAACACATGCGTGTCCATATGTATTGCCGTTATTGTGTGAACACGAATTATTTCATATTTATTTCTACACATGATTAAAGACGTTTGGTTGACAACCATCATTCTGCAATTGCCGTGTTTTATTTTGATCCTTGTTGCTGTTTTCTGCGGGTTTTGTGTGGGTCCATGGTAAAACTTAGTAAAAATAATTTTATTTTTATAAATTTCTTTTTAGTAAGTTTCAAAAATTAGTAAATAAATATTTGCTTACTGTGTTTTTCTTTTGGTGGTGGGTTTTTTCTTTAGTAAATTGCTTAGTCGAAAAGAATTTACTTTTTTACTAAGTAAATTACTCAATAAAAAATAAATCATTTTTCTACGAGGTATTTTATTTAGTCAGGAAATAAATTGATTTTTCCAATAAGTAAATTGCTAAGTAGAAAAATCTATTTATTTTTTTAACGTACCACCACTGCTCATTCTACCCCCCGCTCTAAAGCGGTGGGGACCCCCCAGGCGGAAGGGTTATGTAGCCACCCGGCCCACTGGTGGGCCACTTCTTATTTTGCCCCCCGCTTTGAAGCGGTAGGGAACCCCCAGGCGGCAGGGGTTATATAGCCATCCGGCCCTTTTGAAGGCCACTCGTGATTGTGCCCCTTGCTTTGAAGCGGTGGGGAAAACAAGCACAAGGGACGCAAGCAGAGCCAAGAGCGAAAGACCACAAGCCACACAGGCCCCAAGCAGCCAACCAACCACGAAAGGCACAAACGAGGGACACACGAGACAAACCCTAGCCAGGGGACACAAGAAACGGACACACACCGCAAACCCGAGGCAGGACAGGCAAAGCCCAAGGGCACACACCGCACACCCTAGCAGGGAGGGGTGGGCAAGGACAGGAGACACACACCACACACATAGGCCGCCAGAGGCGGGGGCCAAGGTGAAACACCGCAAGACCGGGACGGGAAGGGAGCGGCAAGAAGACACACACCGCGAACCCCACACAAACGAGCCAAGACAGGGGGGCCCAGACAAAACACCCCACACAAGAGAGGCAAGAACCAGGGAGCACATTGCACACACCAGCCAGGAGAGGCGGGGTACAAGGACACAAGCCACCAACACCAACCCGGCTGGGAGGGGGCGAAGGCACAACCAAGCCCGAAAAAAAACGCGGGGCCAAGGGACACACACCACACACCAGGGAGGAGAACGGGGAGCGGCGAGACACCGGGCACACCAAAGACGGGAGAGGACACCCAGCAGGGACAGCAACGCAAAACCAACGCAAACACCGGCAGACAAAGGAGAGGCAGAGGGCCGCACACCCCAAGCTGGGAGGGGAGGGGAACAAGGCCACACACCACACAACACATCCGGGAGAGCCGGGACCAACATGCACACACCACACAGCCTAACCAAGTAGGACGGGGGACATGGAGGCGCAAGGAACACCCAAAACAGGAGAGGCAGAAACAAGAAAAACACCCCAAGCACCCCAACCAAGGAGAAGCAGGGACCAAGGAAGCGCACCCCCCCCCCCCCCACGCACCCCCCCAAAAAAGCAAGGAAAGAATGCGACGGGCGTAAAAAAAATAGGCCGAGCCCGGAGCCTAGGATGGGATCATCCAGGACACAGGGGAAGAAGCCACGGAGAAGCGACCCACGATTGGTGCATCTAGGGGAGCAGGGCCTAGGATAGGATCGTCCAAGGCACGAATGGAGAAGCAAAGGCCGTGGGGAAGGAGACCAACGCTGCCCGGAGCCTAGGATTGGAGCATCCAGGGCGCATGGGGAGAAGCGACCCAGGATTTTATCTTCTAGGGGAGCAAGGCCGAGGACAAAGTCGTCCAGGGCTGTCATGGAGAAGCAAAGGCCGTGGGGAAGGAGACCAATGCCACCCGGAGTCCAGGAATGGACCATCTAGGGCACACAGGGAGACGCCACGGAGAAGACCCAGGAATGGAGCATCTAGGGGAGCAGGGCCTAGGACCGGATGATCCACGGCTGCCAGGGAAGCAAAGGTCGTGGGGAAGGAGACCAACACCGCCCGGAGCCCTGGATTGGAGCATCCAGGGCACACGGGGAGAAGTGACCCAGGATTGGATCATCCATGGGAGCAGGGCCCGGAACAGGATCGTCCAGTGCTACCATGGAGAAGCAAAGGCCGTGGGGAAGGAGACCAAGAATCAACAGTGGCTTGCTTGTAGCCACCCGCCCCACTTGTGGCCCACTTTTGATTCTGCACCCCCCCCCCCCCCCGCTCTAAAGTGATGGGGACTCCCCAAGCGGCTTGGGTTATGTGGCCACCTGGCCCGGTGGGGACTCCTCAGGTGGCAGGGTTTGTGTAGCCACCCGCCCGACTTCTGGTTGCACTCTTGATTGTGTTCCCCGCTCTAAAGCGGTGGGGACCCCTTGAGCTGCAAGGGTTATGTAGCCACCCGGCGCGCTTGTGGGTCCCTCGTGATTCTGCCCCCTGCCGTGGAGCGATGGGGAGCCCCCAGGCGGTAGGGGTTATGTAGCCACCCGGCCCGCTTGTGGGCCACCTTTGATTCTTCCCCCCGCTCCCGATATGTGGGTACCCCCCATGCAATACGGGTTATGTAGCCACCCACTTGTGGGCCACTTTTGATTCTCCCCCCCACTCCTAAGCGATGTGGACCCCCCATGCAATACAGGTTATGTATCCACCCGGCCCACTTGTGGGCCACTATTGATTCGAGCCGCCCGCTCTGGCTCGGAAGCGCTGTTGGCCACTCTTGATTGTTCCCCTTGCTTTGAAGTGGTGGAGACTCCCGCAGGCGGCATGGGTTATGTAGCCAGCCGGCCTATTTGGGGGCCACTATTGCTTCTGCCCCCCGTGTAAAGCGCTTGAGAGCCCCCAAGCGGCGAGGGTTATGTAGCCGCCCGACCCACTTCTGGGCCACCTTTGATTGCCCGCCCCGCTTTGAACTGGTGGAGACGCCCCCAAGCGGCAGGGGTTATGTAGCCACCCGGCCCACTTGGTGGCCACCTTTGATTGTGCGCCCCGCTCTGAAGCAGTGAGGATCCTCCTAGTGGCAAGGCTTATGTAGCCACCCGGCCCACTTCTGGGACACTACTAATTCTGTCCCCCGCTCCGAAGTGATGGGGACGCCCCGAACTGATAGGGGTTATGGAGCCACCCGGTACATAACCCGGACCGCCTGCCATGGTCCCCACCGCTTCAGAGCGGGGGGCAAAATCACGAGTGGCCCACAAGTGGGCCGGGTGCCTACATAGCTGTTGCGGTATGGGGGTCCCGACCGCTTTACAGGGGGGGACAGAATCAAAGGTGGCCCACAAAAGGGCCAGGTGGCTCGATAACCCTAACCGCTTGGGGAGTCCCACTGCTTGAGAGCGGGGGGCAGAAAGAGGGGTTGCCCAAAAGCGGGCCGGGCGGCTGCATAACCCCTGCTACCTGGGGGGTCCCCATCGCTTCAAAGTGGGGGGTATAAATGGTTTGAGTGGCTACATAACCCCTACCGCTTGGGGGGTTCCCACCGCTTCACAACGGGAGGTAGCATCAAGAGTGGCCCACAAGTGGGCCGGGTGGCTACATAACCCTTAGTGCTTGGGGGGTTTCCACCGCTTCTCAGCAGGGGATAGAATCGGGAGTGGCCCACAAGTGGGCTGGGTTGCTCCGTAACTCCTGCCGTTTGCGGGGTCTCCTGCTCTCCAAAGCGGGCGGAAGAATCAGGAAGGGCCCACAAGTGGGCCGGGTGGCTATAAAACCCCTGCAGTCTGGGGGGGTACCTTGCGCTTCAGAGCGGGGGGGCACAATCAAAAGAGGCCTACAATTGGGCCACCCGGCCCACTTGTGGGCCATCCCTAATTCTATCCCCCGCTTTGAAGCGGTGGGGCCGCCCGAACCGGCAAGGGTTATGTAGCCACCCGGGCCACTTGTGGGCCACTGTTGATTGTGGCCCCTGCTTTGGGGGCGTGGGGACCCCGCAGGCAGCAGGGGTTACGTAGCCAGCCGGCCCTTTTGTGGGCCACTCCTGAGTGTTCCCCCTGCTTTGAAGCGGTGGCGACTCCCGCAGGCGGCATGGGTTATGTAACCAAGTGGCCCGCTTGTGGGCCACTAGTGCTTCTGCCCCCTGCTGTAAAGCGCTTGAGACCCCCCAAGCGGTAGGGGTTACGTAGCCACCCGGCCCACTCGTGGGCCAATCCTGATTTTGCCTCCCACTTTGATCTGGTGGACCCCCCCCCCCCCATGTGGCAGGGGTTATGTAGTCAGCTGGCCCACTTGTGGGCCACCTTTGATTGTGTGCCCCGCTCTGAAGGAGCGGGGATCCCCAAGGCGGCATGGGTTATGTAGCCACCCGGCCCACTTGTGGGCGACCCCGCCTCAAAGCGTTGGAGACCCCCCAGGCGGCAGGGCTTATGTCGCCACCCGCCCCACAAACGGGGCACTCCTGATTCTTGCCCCCGCTCTCGAAGTGGTGGAGACGCCCGTAGCTGATAGGGGTTATGCAACCACCCGGTACATAACCCGGACCGCCTGCGGGGCTCCCCACCGCTCTAGAGCGGGGGGCAGAATCAGGAGTGGTCCACAAGGGGGCCAGGTGGCTGCATAAGCCTTGCTGCCTTGGGGGTCCCCACCGCTTCAGAGCGGGGGGCAAAATCACGAGTGGCCCACAATCGTCGGGTGCCTACATAACTGTTGCGGTATGGGGTTCCCGACCACTTTAGAGGGGGGGACAGAATCAAAGGTGGCCCACAAAAGGGCCAAGTGGCTCGATAACCCGAGCCGCTTGGGGAGTCCCCACTGCTTGAGAGCGGGGGGCAGAAAGAGGGGTTGCCCAAAAGCGGGCCGGGCGGCTGCATAACCCCTGCTGCCTAGGGGGTCCCCATCGCTTCAAAGCGGGGGGCAATATCAAGGGTGGCTCAAAAGTGGTTCGGGTGGCTACATAACCCATACCGCTTGGGGGGTTCCCACCGCTTCACAACGGGAGGTAGCATCAAGAGTGGCCCACAAGTGGGCCGGTTGGCTACATAACCCTTAGTGCTTGGAGGGTTCCCACCGCTTCTCAGCAGGGGATAGAATCGGGAGTGGCCCGCAAGTGGGCTGGGTTGCTCCGTAACTCCTGCCGCTTGCGGGGTCTCCTGCTCTCCAAAGCGGGCGGAAGAATCAGGAATGGCCCA
Source organism: Eutreptiella sp. 'Long Island Sound 2002' (assembly GCA_964036045.1). Classification (NCBI taxonomy): domain Eukaryota; phylum Euglenozoa; class Euglenophyceae; order Eutreptiales; family Eutreptiaceae; genus Eutreptiella; species Eutreptiella sp. 'Long Island Sound 2002'. Next base: position 87,036,260 of record OZ038379.1, on the reverse strand, counting down.
CAAGTGGGCCGGGTGGCTATAAAACCCCTACAGTCTGGGGGGGTACCTTGCGCTTCAGAGCGGGGGGGCACAATCAAAAGTGGCCTACAATTGGGCCACCCGGCCCACTTGTGGGCCATCCCTAATTCTATCCCCCGCTTTGAAGCGGTGGGGCCGCCCGAACCGGCAAGGGCTATGTAGCCACCCGGGCCACTTGTGGGCCACTGTTGATTGTGGCCCCTGCTTTGAAGGCGTGGGGACCCCGCAGGCAGCAGGGGTTACGTAGCCAGCCGGCCCTTTTGTGGGCCACTCCTGAGTGTTCCCCTTGCTTTGAAGCGGTGGCGACTCCCGCAGGCGGCATGGGTTATGTAACCAAGTGGCCCGCTTGTGGGCCACTAGTGCTTCTGCCCCCTGCTGTAAAGCGCTTGAGACCCCCCAAGCGGTAGGGGTTACGTAGCCACCCGGCCCACTCGTGGGCCAATCCTGATTTTGCCTCCCACTTTGATCTGGTGGACCCCCCCCCCCCCCCCCAGGTGGCAGGGGTTATGTAGTCAGCTGGCCCACTTGTGGGCCACCTTTGATTGTGTGCCCCGCTCTGAAGGAGCGGGGATCCCCAAGGCGGCATGGGTTATGTAGCCACCCGGCCCACTTGTGGGCGACCCCGCCTCAAAGCGTTGGAGACCCCCCAGGCGGCAAGGCTTATGTCGCCACCCGCCCCACAGACGGGGCACTCCTGATTCTTGCCCCCGCTCTCGAAGTGGTGGAGACGCCCGCAGCTGATAGGGGTTATGTAGCCACCCGGTACATAACCCGCACCGCCTGCGGGGCTCCCCACCGCTCTAGAGCGGGGGCCAGCCCCCCCCCCCCCTACCCCGGGCTTGCGGCGACATGGGTGGACGTGGCCAACGCGGTGCATGCCCTCCTCCACCTGGTCACCGACGTGTGGTGGGCTACCCTGCCGGAGCCGGGGGAGATCCATGCCACGGCCCGGTGGCCCGACGTGCTCCGCCGTACTGAGGCGGGGCCTGACGGACGATGTCTTCCAAGAAGCTCGCCGCCTCACCGGGGAATGGGAGCAAGGCCGCTCCTCGCGCGCACGAGCCCCCCCGCCCCCCTTGCCGCTTGCCAAAGGCGGGCCGCCACCTCCCCCCACACCGCCCCCTCCACCACCCGGCGCGCCCGCCCCGGGGAGGAGATAGACGCTGACCGCCTGACCAAGGTGCAGCAGGCCCAGGATCGGAGATTAACCTGCAGGCATGCTCTGCTGCCCCTGTGGCCCCGCCACTCGCACCCTCTGGCCACTCGCGGCTGAGTGCGTGGGTGGGGTGGGTACTCCCCCCCTCTTCCCCCCCCGCCTCGCTGTGGCAACCGGAGCTTCACTCTCCCCCCCCCGTCCCGATGGGGCACCGCCGGGTTCCCCCCCCCCCCCCTACTGCTGCTGCGCTGCGGGGACGTGGAACCCCACCCGGGGCCTATGCGCGTGGCGCAGGCCAATGTCACGTTCCTGCGCATGCACCGGCACACGGTCCCCGAGTGGCGCGTGGTGCTGAAGTCCGAGACCCGCCTCACGGCGGTAGCGCAACAAGTAATGCGCGCCCAGGCCGGGGCCTCAGGGCCCGGGGGGGCGGCCGGGCCCGGTCCTTGTATGCGACACCCCCCAGCCCCCCCCCCCCCCCCGGGTTTTGAGAGATAGTGGGCTGGGGACACGGCGCCAACGGCGCCCCCCTTTTTTCCGCCTGGCGCCAACGGCGCCCCCTTTTCTAGTGTGAGCGCCAGATTTCGCAAGACGAGGCGCTATACAAATGTCGTTTGTTGCCCAGACATGTTAACTGCAAACGTCAGCCCGCGGACAAGGGGCCCCCTGCGCGGGATGCTGCCACCCACATTGAGCATTGTGTCCGATCCATCCACTCCTCAAGCGGAGCTGCTAGCCTTGCTAGCGGTGCCCCACTTAGCAATGAGTGTGGGCGCAGCGTGGAACCGCGTGGCCACCAGCGTTTGGTGGCCCGTTGTGAAAACCCGGGAGTGGAATTGCGGTACACAATGTGAAATGTGGGGTGTTCCACTTGTTTGTTTGTTTCACAACCCTGTATTGGTCAGTATTGTTGCGCCCCTCGAGTTGGGGTTAGGGACTCATGCGACGTTTTTCCGCGTTCCTTTAGGCAAGTGCTCCATGGGGCGGTTCCCCTTGCAAAATCTTTCAAAGGCCAGCATGGTGCCCAAACCCAAACCTGTGTGTGCTGAAACCTAAACCACAACACAAGCAGTCGCCGCAGAGCGATGGGAGTAGGCACCCAGGAAAGCATTCACCGTAGAGCGACGGTAGTAGGCACCATGTTGGTCCGCGCAACGATGAATAGCGTATTAATAGTACGTTGATTTTCGTCGTTTGTGTGTCCCTTTGCAACAGTGTGCCATGCGTTTGGTCCTTGCTTTGCTCCCTTTGTATAGCGTAGCGACACATCATGGCAACTCTCGATCTTGAGAAGTCGCTGAAGCGAGGGAGTTGTGTGGTGTGCAACAAGAAGGGCTGCCACAAGGCATGTGTTACATGCCTCGTAGCCTACCACAACCACTGTGGACACGTTTGCCCCTCTGCAGCCCCCTCTTCACAACAGCCACTAGCAGTTTTTCCAGACCCGCCAGCAGCCCCTGCTCAACCTAAAGTCGCCCCTGTCCCACCTGCGGAGAATGACCCACCTCTCGCCCCAGACTCTGCTTCCCATGCTGCCTGTGGTGGAAAATGTGGCCACAGGGATGCTTCTTCTGGTCAATGCAGATGCATAGAGGAGATTTATCAGAAGTCTACCCTTAAGACTTTCTTCTCGGCAAGGACGAGAAAGCGCTATTATCGCATACATACCTCCGTACCCCCCAACCCCCAGACACACAACCCCCCAGGAGGTATGCATGTGGCAGTAGTGGGTCGCGCGCAAGCCCCCCCACCTTGGGAACCCCCCCCCCCGGCCGAAATCCCCCCCTACTGCCCCCCAGCCGACCCCCCCCAGATCCACCCCCTGCCCCCCCCCCCCCCCCCGAGTTTTGACAAATAGCTGGGGGGGGTGTCGCATCAGGACCGGTTGTAGTCGCCCCCCCGGGCCGGGCCTCAGGGTGGCAAGCTTTTTGGGGGGCGCCCTTGGAGTCCTTGGGGGGCATTTGGGATGCACCAGCTGGGGGGTGGGTATCCTAGTTCGCCAGGGCATCCTCGCCAGGCCAATCCTCCCCCCCAAGGGGGCACCCCGGAACCAGGCGGACGCCCTCGCCCAAACCCTGTGGCACTCCACCCGCTGGTGTCATGCCTTGGTGAGCCTAGGGCGGGGGGCGGATTCCCTGCATGCTCAAGTAGCGTACGGCGTCTCCGCCCAGCCGGCCCTCAACCGGGTCTTTTGGGACCGCCACGCGGTACGTGGCACGCCACGGGACAGCCCCCCAACTGGTGGGGGGGGACCTCAACTTCGACCTCGACTACCCGCTGCGGGCACCGCCGTCCGTCCTGGCATCCTTCCTGACCCGCCGGCTGGTGGACGCTGACCTTGAGCTGGCGTCCGCCCTCGGGAGGGACCCCCTCTGCTCGTACCAAGGCCTGGAGGGCACCCGCCCCTCGCGCATTGACGGGCTGCTAGTCGATACACGGCTGGCAACACTGCTCCACACGGCGGAACGGGTGCCGCGTGGGGCCATCCCGGGCCATGCCCCGGTGCGCTTCGACCTCCACCTGCGGGGCTCGTCGCAGCGGGTGGTGAAGTTCATCCGCCCCAAGCCAGTCGCCCTGGCTCCGCGGGAGGAGCATGAGCGGCTCCTCCTCAGACAACGCCTTCTGGACCCCCTGGAGCCTGGCTGGCAAGCGGCCCTATCCACCGGGGATGTGGACCGGGCCTGGGCTTTGTGGACCACGGCCGCGGAAGAACCCCTCCTCGCCCTGGCCTGCCCGGACATCACCCCGGACTTCCTCCCGGCTGGGGCCACGCTCCCGCTGGCCCCCCCCATCACCTCCCCCGCGGCACCGACCAGCTCCTCCGTGAGGTGCGCCTCTGCCCCAAGCAACGCCGCGACACCGGGGGGTTGCTTTCTTGCTCTGCGGCGCGCATCCAGGCGGCCCAGGGGCCCCTCCGGGACGTCCTCCGCTGGCTGGAACGACCGGCGCGAGACGCGGGCGCGATGCCGCGCAGGGTGCAGCAGGCATGGGCGGCGCTCCGGTGTCGCCTTGGGAGGCTCCGCGTGCTGGGCCCGGAGTATGCTGGCCTGGAGCTAGACGGCTCGCACGACTGGCTGGCCGCGGTGACGTCACTCCGCCGCCTCCGCATGACGCTAGCGGGCAAGATCCAGGCCACGCTCCGGGCGGAGGACAAAGACCGCCTCCAAGGGTGGCGCTCCTGGCTGGAGGAGGTGTGGTCCTCTGACCAGGGGGCAGTGTACCGGTGGCTGAAGGATGAGTTTTACGCCCCGCCGGTCACCTTCCTCTCCGGGCCAGATGGCACTGCCACGGCCCACCTGGCGGAGATGGATGGCCTCCTGCAGGACGCCTGGCGCCCGATAAATCGCATGTGTGCGACAGACCCCGAGCCGGACCCCGCGGCCTTCCTCTGCCGATATGGGCACCAGGTCCGGCGGGTCCCCATGATTGCCTGACGGCTAGACGGCCCCCGCCTGCGCAAAGGGCTCTCCCGCATGAAGCCCTCGGCATTAGGGCTGCGCGGGTGGAGCGTGGCCGACCTCCGCTCCCTTCCAGACAGGCTGCTGGGCTGGCTGGTGGACCTCCTGCGAGAGGTGGAGCGCCTTGGCAAGTGGCCGGCCCGCCTAGCCGAGGGCTACACGGCCCTCATCCCCAAGGAGGGCCCGCCGGGGCCCCTGAACACCCGCCCCCTCACGGACCTGTCCATGGTCTACCGGCTGTGGGCGGGTGTGCGCCTGGCGGACGCCATTGCGTGGCAGGAGTCCTGGGCCCACCCGGCGGCCTTTGGTTTCCGCCCCGCCAAGAGCGCCCTGGAGGGGGCGGTGGTGACGCATGTCCTCGTGGAGCTGTGTCGCCTCCGGGGATGGGCCGTCGCGGGGATGAGCATCGACTACGTCAAGTGTTTCAATCTCATCCCCAGGCGGTCGTGCTGGCCCTGGGCATGGACCCGGGCACGTGCCGTGCCCTCGGGGCCATGTACAAGCAGCTCCGCCGGGCCTTCAAGATCGCCGGGGCCCTCGGCCTGTGGTGGCAGGCCACCAACGGCATCCTCCAGGGGTGCCCCCTGTCGGTGATCGTGGTGAATGTGCTCACCACGATCCGGAAATGAGAGGTGGACTCCCTACGCCGGCAGGTGTACGCGCAGACAGCTGCCCTCCCCCCCGTTCCGGACGAGGATGCGGCGGACGGCCTGGAGCCGGGTGCCCCGCTCCCCCTCAAGGATGCCGGCCCCGGCTACGCAGCGCCGGGATCGTCGGGCTATGCGGATGACACCCAGGCGATGGCCCTGGGCGCGGCCTCCCTCTAGAAGACGGCCCCCGCAACGGAGGAGTCGCTGCAGGTCACGGGTCAGGACGTCCGCGTGGACAAATCCTGCTCTTGGGTCCAGGGGGGGCAGGGCGCCCCGGCGGTCCTGCTCCGGGGAGTCCCGATCCCGCTGGCTGCGATCTTCCGCCAGCTTGGCCTCGACATCGCCATTGGGGGCTCCAGGATCACGGGACCGGTGCTGTCCCGGCGCCTGGAAGTGGGGCGGAGCGCCCTTCGCCGCCTCCCCCACCTCTCCACCTATGACCGGCGGGAGCGGGCCATCAGCACGCTGGTCAACGCTGGCGCTACATGGAGTGGCCATCGCGTCGGTGACAGAACCCGACCTGCGGGGGCTGGAAACCGCGGTCATGCGGGCCCTGTGGGGAGCCACGCGCCTGTCCCAGGCCAAGGAGGTTATCTTCACCGTCCTTTCCAAGGGGCAACGCGTCTCCCTGGTCATGCACACGCGGTACGAACGGCTCCTCCGGCTGGCCCGAGTGGCCCGGCGGCCGGGGGTCACCCAGGTCTTCGCCCAGGCTATCTAGGAATCGGGGGGCCTCCCTCCCGGGACGGGCCCGGCGGGGCGCGCGCTCCGCACGGCGGCCACCGTGGGCTGGAGCCCACGCGAGGGCTGGTGGTGCTGGGACGTCCCGGGGCAAGAGCACCCCCTGCACTTCGTGCAGGAGCCCCTCCGCCAGCTCCAAAACCGGGTTTGGGACAGCCTTCGCTGCCATTCCTCGCGCCAGCTTGAGGCATGACGCCCGGTCACCTTCGGGGGACTGGGCGATGGGGCGGACGGCCCAGCCTGCCGCGCGGCACTGCGGGCCGCCTCCACCGAGTTGGAGAAGTCGCTGTTGCGCGGCCTCATGGCCGGGGCCATGTGGACGGCGGCCACGGTGTCGGGCCACGGCATGCGGACCAATTCCGCTTGCCCCAACTGCGGCGCGGCAGACGAGGATGAAGTCCACGTCCTGTGGGACTGCCTGGAGTGGGAGAGTGCCGGAGGGACATGGCGCCCCTGGCTCAACGACGCGGCGACGGCAATCCCCCACCTGGGGCCGCCGGACCAATGGCCATCCTGCCTGCGGAAAGCGGGCCTTCTCCCCCTCCGACTGGCGCAAGGGGTGGACCGGGGACTCCTGGACGAGTTCCTGCACCGCCTTTACGGCATGTACATGGCGGTCCTCGCTGCCCGCATGGCAGCTAGCCAGGGAGACCAGCCGGGCCACGGGGACTCCCTCTTCCCCGACCAGCCGCGTCCGTTGCCCCGCAACCCCTATCCCTGGGACGACTTCGTCGGCCCCCTGCCGGGAGACACAATCCGCCACCAGCCACGGCTCCGGCCGGGAACCCCGCCGGACTGGCGGTGGCCCCAAGACTTCATCCACGACTTGGTCCGGTGGGCCCGGGCGCTGGCCTGGATGCCGGGGCTGGCGGAGGTCTCCTGGGCTGAGCTGGCCGTGGATTATGAGGCGTTTGTGGGGTGGGTGCTCCCAGCCTCCCCGGAGACCGGCTGCGGGGTACACGCCTGCCGCTGGGGGAACGAGCCCAAATTCTGCGCAAGGCCGTGGGCCTGACGTAACGCCACCTTGCGGCGGGCACGCTGCTAAGCGGGGCCCCGCTGGGGCGCTGCCGCTCGCTCCTCCCCTTGGGGGGCCGCATGTGCGCGGGACTCTCGGCCCGCCCGTTCTTCGTGGCACGCCACGATGTGATGCTGCAGCTTATGCGCCTGGCGACGCACTCCCGGGACTCGTGGGTCCGGCGCCCACAAGCGCCTGCCCGCATGCGGCCGCCGCTGGGCGACCGCTTCTTAATGGACTATTTCCCACGTCCCCTTGAGAGGGGGGGCCCTCTGCTCCCGTATGCCAGGAGGCCCCCACGGGCGCCGCCCAGAAGCGTCCCGCTCGCAGCCCCGCAGCGCAGCCGCCCGCCGGGGGCGGGCAGTGGCACACAGGGCACGCTCTGCTTCGAGCATGGGGCGATGTCATGCGCCAGATGCAGAAGCCTGGGTTGGGGCATCAGCCGCTGCTACCGGGCAGGCCACGAAGGACATGCCGATCCCTCGGCGAGCCCACGCTGCCCGAGAGCCTCGCCCCGGGTCGTGCCAGGACGCCAAGTGCTCGTCCCTGAGGACCGGCGCGCAGGGGCGGCCGCATTGTCCTCCTGGCTGGGGTGGGCCCGCCCGGCTTCCCAGGCCCTTCCGAGCTCACGCCCCCCGGCGGCACGCCGGTACACGGCACCGCCCAGGACGCTGGGTACCCGCCCCTCCTCGGCATTCGGGCTAGACGACCCAGGCCCACAAAGCGCCAGGCGCCTAACCTCCTCCTAGCTGACCGGGAGGGCTTGGGAGATGAGGGGTCACCGCGTTCGGGCGGGGGGGATACTGATCCTTTCTCACCCCACCTACGGCAGGGAGGGACGACAGCCCCGGGCCGGTGCCCGCGGCCGCCTTCGCCTCCACCGGATCCACGGGGGCGCTGCCCGCACTGCGGGACCCACCCCCCCCCCCACCCCCCCCAGAAGAGCAGCCCCCCCCACCGCCAGCGGCTGGGCTCCCTGACGTTTTTAGCCGCATCTCGGCGGCCTTGAGTAAGCGCGCGTTGCCGCGGCGACGATCCCCCCCCCCCCCCCCCGGGGTCGGTGGCGGCCTCAGCCGCAGGCCACCAGGTCAGTGGCGGACATGCTCCGCGCACGCCCCCCCCCCCCCTTCACGCAGCGGCTGACGCCGCCGGGGGGAGCTCCTCTGACCCAATGGCGGACGCGCCCTCAGCGCCTTCGCCATCCCAGTCCACACTGCCGCCACAGCGACAGCACGGCAGGGCCAGCTCGGAAGAGACATAGTCCCCTCCGGCTCGTCCGTCTTGGCCGTCGTGCGGACACAGGCGGGGGGCCTGTAGGGGAGGCCACGGCTGCCTGAACTCGACCCTGCCCACCTCCCCGCCCCTCTGCCTCTGTACATAGGCCAGCGGACGCTAAAAGCCGAATGCCGTATTTGCATGATTTTCACCCTATTTGGGTATTGAGCGGGGGGGGGGGGGGGGGGGGGGGGGCAAGGGATTGGTACACACATGCAGTTTTTCACCCTGGGCAGCTCAAAAATCGAAGTTTTCGAAACTTACTTTTTTTTGATATTGTGACCACCTAAAATTACCATCCAAGGTATGTAAAGCATGTTTTAGGCCGTATTTACATGATTTTCACCCTATTTGGGTATTGGGCGGGGGTGGGGAGATCTCCCAAGGGATTGGTACACACTACCTGCTTATGCAATTTTTCACCCTGGGCAGCTCAAAAATCGAAACTTATTTTTCTGATACCGCGATCACTTAAAATGACCATCCAAGCTATGTCTAAAGCATGTCTTACGCCGTATGTATGTTGTTTTTTCCCTATTTGTGTGCGTTGCTTGGAGTAGATTCTCTGCGAGGTGGACTTGCCAAAGGCAATAGAATTCAAAAATGCCCCCAAAATGGAGAAAATTTTTCGACCCCCCTCCCCCCCCCCCCCCCCCTCCCGGACCCCCCCACCCACACCGCGGGGGTTGGTGTCCAGAACTGAACTGCAGACCCCCCCATGACGTCTTTTGTTGCTTGTTGTAGTCTAGACACCAGTAGTCAGTGCGCAGCTGCACAGGCTGCTGGTGAGGCACAATCCACAGCATACAGACCCCTAGTGTTTACAGTCCCAACATCAATTTGACCTGCAGGTTTCAAAAATTGCAAAGTGTGGATTGCAGGAAATGAGCAGTGTCAGCTGCAGATCCAAAATGCTGGCAGGGCAGTTATCATGGGAAATTGGTGTTGTGCTTTTTCGCCGACATATTCCACTGTGCATTACAGGTGCAGCAGTATGATCCATTGCATTTTGCGAGACAAAACATCGCTCTCAATCCTCGCAACATGTGGGCCATCTTGAAAAATATTGTGGATGCTTGTGTGAAGCTGCCCGAGGGTCTGTGCCTTCCTTCCTCTGCATGTGTGTGTGTGTGTGTGTGGTGGGGGGGGGGGGGGGCAATAGCTGTGTGTGTGGTTTGCAATCTTACGGCCACACAGTGCACATTTTTTGCTTGAGTCATTATGATGCAGCTTGGTTTTTGGGGATTTTGGGTCGCCGATCATAATTGCATCCTGGTCTGATTAGTTTGTGTTGGCTTTTTTTTTCTGGGCTGTAGGTTGGAGGGGATTCCCAAGAGACATTCATTGGAACAGCTGACAACATTCAGAGGAGACCCCCCCCCCCCCCAGCACTACACTTTTGAAAATAGTTGCCAACAAGGGTCCACTGGTACCTTGAGGCCAGTGGATCAGGTGCTTGCTGGTACCTGAGGCCAATGGATTTGGTTCAGACCAGCACCAGAGGCCAATGGATTTGGTTGCGGCTGGTACCAGAGGCCAGTGGATGCTTAGGCAAAGCAGGGCCTCAGGTACAGTGTTTTCGGGCAGAGCATTATTCCCTGAGTCACTGTAGGGTCTGTAGTGAAACCTAGTAAAAATTTTTTTTGTAAAATTTTTTTTTACTAGGTAACAGTTTACTAGGTTCACTAGTTTTTACTAGGTATTGGGAACCTAGTAAACAAAAAATTTTTTTTACTAGGTTTCAGAACCTAGTAAAACAAAACTTTTTTTGCTAGGTTTCAGAACCTAGTGAAAAAAAAGTTTGTTTTTTACTAGGTTACTAGGTAGCCACCTTGCCCACTTGTGGGCCACTTCTGATTCTGCCCCCCGCTGTGAAGCGGTGGGGACCCCCCAGGTGGCAGGGGTGACGTAGCCACCTTGCCCACTTGTGGGCCACTTCTGATTCTGCCCCCCGCTCTGAAGCGGTGGGGACCCCCCAGGCGGCAGGGGTTATGTAGCCACTTTGCCCACTTGTGGGCCACTTCTGATTCTGCTCCCTGCTCTGAAGCGGTGGGGACCCCCCAGGCGGCAGGGGTGACGTAGCCACTTTGCCCACAAGTGGGCCACTTCTGGTTCTGCCCCCCGCTCTGAAGCGGTGGGAACCCCCTAGGCGGCAGGGGTTATGTAGCCACTTTGCCCACTTGTGGGCCACTTCTGATTCTGCTCCCTGCTCTGAAGCGGTGGGGACCCCCCAGGCGGCAGGGGTGACGTAGCCACCTTGCCCACTTGTGGGCCACTTCTGGTTCTGCCCCCCGCTCTGAAGCGGTGGGGATCCCCGAGGTGGCAGGGGTGACGTAGCCACTTTGCCCACTTGTGGGCCACTTCTGATCTTGCCCCCCGCTCTGAAGCGGTGGGGACCCCCCAGGCGGCAGGGGTTATGTAGCCACTTTGCCCACTTGTGGGCCACTTCTGATTCTGCTCCCTGCTCTGAAGCGGTGGGGACCCCCCAGGTGGCAGGGGTGACGTAGCCACCTTGCCCACTTGTGGGCCACTTCTGATTCTGCCCCCCGCTGTGAAGCGGTGGGGACCCCCCAGGTGGCAGGGGTGACGTAGCCACCTTGCCCACTTGTGGGCCACTTCTGATTCTGCCCCCCGCTCTGAAGCGGTGGGGACCCCCCAGGCGGCAGGGGTTATGTAGCCACTTTGCCCACTTGTGGGCCACTTCTGATTCTGCCCCCCGCTCTGAAGCGGTGGGGACCCCCCAGGCGGCAGGGGTTATGTAGCCACTTTGCCCACTTGTGGGCCACTTCTGATTCTGCCCCCTTCTCTGAGGCGGTGGGGACCCCCCAGGCGGCAGGGGTTATGTAGCCACTTTGCCCACTTGTGGGCCACTTCTGATTCTGCCCCCCGTGTGGATGGAAGCAGCACCTCTGTGGCCAAGGCATCGAGTACCCCACTGGACCCCGTCCCACCCAATTCCATTCCGTCCGGAATCATTGTTGCTGCACCATCTGGTCATCACCCAACATCTCCGTTAGGGTGCCCTAGTGCAGAACAAATCCTGGTTGATGTGTGCAAAGCACTGAGTGATAGCCAAGTGCCTTTTTGCCCATTTCACCACCGAGAGCTATGTCACAGATTGTCCTCACATTGTGGTGTATCACTGGTGGGCTGCCCAAACCGCTCTCAGTGCGGATTGGGACACAATGGGCGTGGCGTTGGTTGTCCGCGACTCTTTGTGGAATGCCTCATGTGCCAGTGCACAACACCGCAAACAGCTGGTGAAATCACGGGCAGAGCGCACTTTGCAAGCGTGGTCCATAGATATGTCTTTCGCCCCACCCCTTGATTGTGGCGTAGGTATATTATATGAGCAATCGGCATTGGGCGCTCCGCTTGTTGTTGAATGCCCCAATTCGCGAATACCTCTACCTGTTGTGTTGGGTGTTGTGGATTTGATTGCCGAGCGAGAAGGCGCTGAACCACAGTAGTGGAAGAGGTGGTCAAAGTTTTTGGATGCTTTCGGTGCCCTTGCATTTGCAATTGCACCCCTGCATTCCACCTTCATCCAGTAGCTTGATGGTGTCAGTTGCCATCCGGCATGTCTCTTGACGTTGCATTGTGCCTTGTCTCGGCGCGTTGTCAAGTGCATATTGCACGTGCCACAAGATCAATTGTGGTTGCGTGAAATGGCTGAGGCTACTCTGTACTTTATTTGTTCAAAGTTGGCCTCCACCACAAGGACCCCAGCGGTACATTGGGAGGTGGCTCGGATGTACCCCCAACCCAAATCTGTGGACCCCGTTGACACATGCTTTTGTTGTGATGGCACACCTCACATGGCGTGCCACGAATGTAAGGTTCTTCATTGTGCCTTGCATGCGTCCATCTTGTGTCAATCGAAGATTTGTGTTGGGTTGCACCAATTCTGGACGGCCAACCTTGCTGCTGTTGCTGTTGCTTCTGTTGTTGCTTCTGCTTTTGTTGTGGATGCTGCTATTGACACCTATGAACAGCTTTTGTGAATGCTTCTTTGTCCACAGATTTTGTCATGTACTACCCTCCCTCCGTCTTCACGGAGCTGAACATGATGCTTGTTCGGCTCAGTGGTGCCACCAGTCTTCGGGACAGCAAGTGTTCCGACCTGTTGGCCCAATGGATGTCATTGTCCCCCCGCATCCGGGCCCGTTTTACGGAGGCAATGGACCATGCTTCCCTCCCGGCGGTCCACAAAACCAAGGTGCAGGCCATCAGTACGTATGCGGAGGCCCTCTTTCCCGCACCCTATTTGACAGGGCTCCTTTTGGAGTTGGGTGCACCCCGGTCCGGCTTCCGTGTGTTGTTTGAGTACATCACCCGCCGGGGCGACACCTACACCGCCCGCACCGGGCTGTTCTTCCCACGGCCCATCCCCACACGGGACCAATTTGACGCAACGTGGAAGTCATTGACCGCTCCGCTTGCGTTGTCCCGCCCGGTGGAATGTGCCAACCCCCCATTGTCGGGTCGCTGCTGGCCCTTGCGGTCGTGTGCACAATACGTGCAATCCCGGCCAGCCCTGTGCCAGTCTATTGACTGGAGCCGCCCCCTCACCCTTGTGGTGCGGGGTGACGGGTATCCTTGCGCCGCTGGCAATTGGTCGCAGCTATCGGTGGGGCTTTTGAACCATGGGGAAAAGGCGCGCACACCCGCCTTCCTATGGGTCACCGGCATGGCCGTCACGGGGGACAAGGATATGGTTGCCCTGGGCCAAATTTTGGGCTCAGGTGCTACAAGTTTGTAGTCTGCATTTTCGTGTTCATAAGTTGTTCATAATTCGCGCGTTCATAATTCGAAAACTGCCGCCCTAAAACGCCGTGCCGCCGATTTATGAATTATGAATGCGTTTTATGAACACAAATTATGAACACTCTTTATGAACACAGGTCCTGCAGTCCATTATTGAGTGCAAAAAATTTTACTGGTGCGACAGCTGGGTGCCAGCAGCGTTCCTCTTTGGTGGGGACCAGCCGTGGCTCCGGCGGCTGCCAGGCATCAGCGTGGCTCCCCAAGTGGGGAGCATTTTCAATGAGGCCGTGCGTGACAACACGGCCAAGCGGTGGAATGGCATCGCTGCTCGGAGGACAACACAGTCGGATGCGAACAATCATCGTCGCTATCTGGTGACCCGCAAAAGTTTGGATGCGGCAGGATGCACCGGCGAGCCGCTGCCGGTCATAGCCAGAAACCGGGTATTTTTGTGCATTTTGCAATGTTGCATGGCCTTCGGCAGGCTCTTCGTGGCCTTCCCGGAGGCTTAGCTGGGAAATCATCCCCCCGAGGTTGCAGGGGAGGTACAGAAAATTCTGTACCGCAACCGGTGTGGCGTGCGGTTGGGGGCGCACAACGCACCGGACGGGGAGGAGACCCGCAACCTGTTGTGGGCCTAGGAGCAAATTGCGCCGCTGCTTGCATACGTTGAGGAGGACCCCACGTGGCAAGCGGTTGTGGGGCTGCGAACATTGCTACGCACTTTGTGCTCGCCGATTCCGGTTGTGCCACGCCCTTCGTGCTGACTTGTTGCTGCTGCGTTTCGGGAGCACTGCTGCGGGGAGTCGGGGTCGCACTATTTGTTGTTCCTCGAAGAGGACTGTGATGCCATGCTCGAGAGTGCGGATGCATGTGGGGTGGGATTGGCTGCTGTGTGGGGGGGCGTTGTGGAGAGCGCAAATTACATTTTGAAGAAGGGATACAATGGGCATAGTTCCAGGGTTGGGGGTGCGGGTAAGAGTGCAGTGGAACGGGAAACAATGGTCGTCCAGCAGGTTTGGGAATGGTGCTTTCTAACCTTTGACCTGCCGTTGCTGCACTATAACACCCCACACACCGCGGCGTGCACCGTCGCTTCACTTCTAAGCACCAGCCCCCAAGCAACCTCCACCCACGCGCCCTCTGCGACCCAGCTTTATTACTCTTCGCCCATCCATGGACGCCGCCGAGCTGAGGAAGCTGCCGGAGGAGAGCCAGAAGGCGACCCTGGCCCTGGTGGTATGCTATCTGTCCGCTGTTGTTAGCATTCATATTGCGTTCATCATTCAGTGTTTATAAAACCGAAACTGCCATCATAAATGAATTATGAACCGATTTATGAACTGATGAATTATGAACCGGTTTTATGAACGATTTATGAACAGCGTCCCCCACGTCTACAGGAGCAGCGGCTGGCAGCCCAAGCTCCAGCTCCAGCTCAGCCTCAAGCTCCACCTCCACCTCCACCTCCACCTCAAGCTCCTCCACCTCCTCAAGCCCACTCCTGACCCCCCGCCGCTCACCCCGCCTCCCGACCCGCCGCCGACTCCTCGAGTGAGGAGTCAACAGACTCCTCGGAGCAGGAGAGGAAGAGGAGGAAGAAGGAGAAGAAGAAGGAGGAGAAGAGGAAGAAGGAGAAGAAGAAGGAGGAAAAGAGGAAGAAGAAGGAGGCAGCGGGGGGGAGGGGGGTGAAGGAGGAGGAGGCCGCGACCGACATCGAGGAGGTGAAGGCCAAGATCGAGGACATGGCAGTGGAGGGGGACGCAGGGGGTGGGGAGGGGGAGGGGGTTTTGGTTGTGACCCCGTGGTTGAGGGGGGAGGCCGGGCATGCATGGGGCCTGAGCCACGCCAACCATCGCAACGTGCTGACCCTCTCTGGGTGCAAGGAGCGCTGGACAGTGGTTACCCCCCCGATGCCCCCCTTTTTTCAAGCCCCGAGGTGACTTACATCACCCTACGCTGGGCATTTCACCGCTTTTTGTGGCACCGCAGCTGCAAAAAGGGTGCGGGGGGGGCCCTGGCGGTACACTGGGGGGGGCATGGGCATGGAAGCCCCTGCCGGGAAAGCCCCTCTCCCCCATCCCTGCACCAATTGGGGCTGGGGATTTGACGCAGGCCAAAGTTTTTACGGGCCCGCGGGGGGCTTTGATGCGGGGCTCGCATTGGGAGCTGTGCTTCCTCCACTGGGAGGAAAGGGGGTGGGTGAAGCTGCAACGCTTCGCGCGCAAGTTGGAGTGCATCCCCTAGTGGGAATCCATTTTTTTGGGGGGGTGTATGACCCGGGGCAGGAGGCCTCGTAAGAGGGGGCCGTCGAGGGCCTCATCATCACCCGCCCCATCAAGCCCCTTGGCCGGGCAGCCCCGGCCACCAGCAGCACCACGGCCCCCACGGGCGCCCCCAAGGGCACCCCTCCCAGTGCAGCTGCGAATGTGCGGACCGCCCTGGGCGCCATGGGCACCGTCGGACCAGAGCCGGATTTGGAGGTATGTGCGTTCATATTTCGTTCATAATTCGGCGTTCATAATTCAGCGACCCTGAACTGCCCGTTCATGAACCATGAACGCGTTTTATGAATGTGTTTTGTGAACGCATTTTATGAACGGCACTGTCACAGGTTGTGGACGTGGAAGTGAACCCCGCGGACGTCGCGGGGGTCCGCATCCGGTACCGGTTGGGCACCGCCAAGTTCAGCATCGCCCTGTCCGCCCTGTACCAGCTGCTGCTCCTCAACCCCCAACAGGGGTGCGCCATCCTGTCCGGGCTGCGGGAGTGGGAGCGCTCCCGCCGCCTAACGGACACGTGGGCGGCGCATATGCCCTGCTGGGCGAGCCTGGGGGAGTTGGGGTGGGAGGGGTGTGCTGACGAGGAGATCCTGCTGTCCAGTTGTGGGTTGAGCCCCCCCCACCCCCGTCAGCCCCCGCAGCACCTCCCCAGCAAAGCCCCCCCCCCCGCCGAGAAACCCAAACCCCTTGCCCTGCCCCACCCCCCCCCAAACCCACACCCCCCCCCAAACCCACGCAACGCAAAAAGCCCCCCCCTCCGAAGCGCAAGTCCTTTGAATCGGGCAGTAGCTCATCGTCGGACCAGGCACACCCCTGTGGACATGGGAAGGGGGTGAAGGGGAAGCAGCCGCATCAGCAAAAGCGGCGCGAGGAACCCCCCTCTTTGGAGGGGGATGCGTCACCTGAACCCCCTCCTTGGTGAACAGGTGTATGTGCCCTACACGGATGGTGTCTACCCGGGGGTTGTAACCTCGGTTGTGGGGGGGGCGGGGGGGGAGAGTGTGGGTGGGACATCCAAGGGAAAAGGAGATGTTTCAGGTTGAGAGGCATCTGTTGTATGCCTCTCATGCTGCAGCAGTGACCCATTGGGAGCAGCACAAGGCTGCAGCTGCAGGTAAGAAGGCCGCCAAGGCCAAAAAGAAGCCTAACCCCAAACCGGACGCTGACCTGCCGGCTGAGCCGGCCCCCAAGCCAGCTAAGCGTGAACCCAAGCCCGAGGCTAAGCAGGCCCCTCAGCCCAAGCGCAAAGCTGCCCCTGAGGCCGCACCCATGGAGGTGGATGCCCCAACGCACCCCTCGGCCAAACCGGCAGCCCAACCACCTGCCCAAACCCATGACCAGGCCCTCGATGGGGGCGAAACCCAAGCCACGGCCCCCTTTGGGAGGACCTGACAGGCCCCAGCCGTGAGGTTTAGGGCGGCAAGAACAAGCAAGGACAAGGGACAAAGAAAAGCAGTGCAGTGTACAGGAAAGATTGAAAATTGAGCGATTTTTGTGTGCCTGTGCATCTGTTCATAAAACGCGTTCATAAAACGGGTTCATAAAACGATTGGCGCGTTCGTAAAAAGTTCTGAATTATGAATTGAATTATGAACCAAATTATGAACAGGGGAGGATGTTTTCATAATTTGCAAAAACTGGCAAAAATGGCAATTTTTCCAAAAAACCCCCGGTCCACAAAAAAAACTCACCTCGAGGGTGTTGACCCAACCCCCCAAGTTTTGAAGGAAAATGGCCCATGGGTACCCTAGCAAGAGCAAAATGCGTTCATATTTCATAAAACCATTTATGATGAACAAAACTACCTTTCATACAGGTACCAAGGGATGACCGGCCCTTTGCGGAGTGTGCTCGGGTAGAGTGGGGCAGCGGGGCAGTACCCGAGGCAATTTACTTAGGTAAAGGACCGCCTGAGGCACAACGTGGCAGAATGGCACGGTGCCTGAGGCACAGGATGCCTGGCGAGTGGGGCGGTGCCAAAGGCAACGTGTGCTCGGGCAAGCTGGGGAGGTGCTAGAAACACAGTGGTTCACGGGAGGACAAGTAGGAGGCAAAGTGATCAATTGGTTTATGCAAACAAGTACCCTTTGTGCAGCCTTGTGGAGCACAACCCCCCCCCCCCCCCCATAGCGGCAATATTGACGCATTGGTGGGGCTGACCGCAACCTTTTGCCACTCTGCCCAACAATTTGTGGCATACGACAAATCCATAGGGTCGCTGGCTTGTTTGGGACTAGCAACCGGCACAAGGTTCATCTGCTCTTCAGCCTCTTGAATTCTCCCCAAGATGGCACAGGTAGCATTCCCATTGCCATTTCATTTCTCCCCGAGACGGTAAGGGTTGCACGGTAGCCATTTTTTGGCCCCAATTGTATTCTATGAGAGAGCCAATCCATTCCATCTAGAGGTACAAAGGTCACATAGCCATTTTTATGTTCCCACCGAGACAACATGGTTACCGCAACCAATTTGATTCTTCCCCGGTGCGGCAAGGTTTATGTAGCTAGTTTGATGTTTTGTTGCCATTTCACCCATCTTTTTTTTTGTATGCAATCACTGAAGCATTGTCGCACGGCAGGATACCCCAGCCTTGGTCGCTGCATCACAAGGCTGGACGGTCTAGGCCTATAAATTACATCTGCCCCGGTTGGCGGTGGAGTAAGTCATCAGGTATTCATACTTACACACACACATCCCTCACCCCTCTTTTGCTAATCCCACCCTGCTTTTAAGGGTTGGCGAAAACTCTCAAGTTTTTTTAGGAGCCAAGTTTGAACTGTGCAAAAAGTACCCAAACCACCCGTTTGTTCTAGGGTGCTAAAAATCGGGCCGATGAGATCAAGCACACACATAGGCACCGCATACCCCCCCCCCCCCTTTTGGGGCCATTTGCATAGCACACCCCAAGGATGTCTAACAGGGATGGATATGATTCTGGCGCCACTTGGGGGGTCCGGGTCCGGCGGGGGGGGGGGGGGTTATTTTTGTAACTGGTCACAAAAAACATAAAGGGCCATAGTGGGAAAGTGCAAACCCAAAAAATATCTTGACCAAATAAGATGTCCACAGTGGAATGTCATGTGTGCCTGTGTGTGCCTGCCGGTACGGCAAATTTACTCCGACTACTAGTTTATGGTGACTGCTGGTAGTTTTGTACGCTGTTTCTGTATGTCACAATGGGCCGCAAGAAAATTCCTTGCGCATGTGATCCAACCTCCAAGAGTGATGCTGCATGCAGGCAGAAGCGTACCAAAGCAAAGTCATGGTGCCACACCGCGTAGGAGGAGGCACACTTCACAGAATATGCGTAAGCCACACAAGGATACGGCCGGGTGGACGAAGTAAAGCAACACACTGCCCGCACTAGGTGAATGTAATGATAATCTGGCAGACATGTCAGATGGGGCAAGCTCCCTGTCCTCCTTTGCATCTATTACTACAGGTTCATCAAGTGGCAATGTCATTGATAATGAGGTGTCAAGTAGTCGTAGCTGCAGTGAGCAAGACAATTTTGTGACTGGGAGTGATGACAGTGAATGGCATTGAATGACCCTGAATGACATTAGTAATAATCCATACACAACGCACTGTGCGTGTCAAATGTGCTGTGTATCCCATGTTGCATCGTCCACCCCCCCCCCCCCCCCCTCCCCATGCACATGCACGGGCCGAGGGCTGCCCAAAACGGCCGGTTGTGGGTCACGTTTTTTGTGACCAAATATGGTGACCTTTTTTGTGATCAAGGGAGGGCGGGGGGGGGGGTGTCCGGGCTGCCCCCCTCCCCCCGTTATATCCATCCCTGGATGGGCGGTAGGGAGATGCTTGCTTGTGTTTGGGTAGACCGATTCCAGTTGCTCATCCTGCTGAGCTTGTGTTGAATATGGTTGTACTGTTCCGAATGTTCCATGGTTGTGAAGGTTCCCATAAATATCTGCAAATGTGGCTGTTACAAAGTTTTTTGCAGTTTGTGGCATTGTACTACCCCCCTTTTTATACACAGTGAGAAACCTTGTAAGGCTTTGCTCTCAATTTTGCTGAGAATCTTAGACAATTCCAAGCGAAGTCGTGTGTACTTGAAGGGGCCTTGGATTTTTTCTTGTTAGTTGCACCAGCAGCCGGGGGCAACAAAAAATTGTCAATGCTCAAAAGGATGCCGCCCACGGCACCCGACGGGTAGGCACATGGTAGGCCAGCTCGGGCAGCGGTGCCGGCTTCACCGCCCGTCTTGTTGTCCGTCGAGGCAAGAACCAAAAAGGAGTTACATTGTGCATGGGAGTGTGGGGGGGAAGGGCGAAAAATAAGTGGGCCCCTGCAAAAGGGCCGGCCACAGGCACAAGAGCGGGGTGGGGGGTAGAGGCATGCGCTCATCATCAACCCACAACCCACTAGAGCCCAGTGAGTGGAGGGAGCAATTGCGGCAAGAGGCTTGCGCCCATGTAGTCCAACGACTGGGCACCTTGGCACACGGGCATGACACAGAGATGCCGCGGCCGGGCCCGAGGCCCAACTCCAAAAGCGGCCGTGCCGATCGCAAGGCACTCCCTCCGCCACAAAAAAAAAACAAGAAGCGGGGCCCCAATGGGGGAGCGGGCCAGCAGTACGGGGCACGTAGGGGGGGGGGGGGTTGGACACTCTAGCACCACATTGATGAGAAAAGCAAAAACTTCAATGGACAGGACACAAGAAATGGGCCCCTCTATCAAGGCCACATTGGAGGCATCGCCTTGTGTATGGGGACACACGAACAAATAGCCAATAGGTAGGACTTACATTTATACGGAGAAATGTTGGCCAAGAGGTTGTACACGGCAACATCACATTCGTACATGTGATGTGACAAAATACTGAGCAGAGACGAAGCACAGGCTCTCACGTGAATGAAAACTAGCACAACACACAGTAGAAGTTGGGCACTTCTCTTGCGAATGCTTTCCAAGCTCTTTGGTTTTTGCAGCCTACTACCTATATGACATCGGGCAAAGGGTCATTTCGGGGTTGGACGTCCCTTTGTGGCGGCGGTGGTGGTGGCGGCGGGTGTGGCAGCTAGGGGTTACTGCAATCCACCGTCAAAAAACGCCCCTTCTACAGCTTGGCCAAGCGGACCCTCACATTCCCCAGGGTTCTCAAATTGTACACGGGGCCCTTGGCATCGTCCACCTGGTACCTGCATGCACTGAGCAGGACCATTTGGGTCACCTTCTTCCCTTTTTCGTTCAATGTATGCAGATGGATTGGTACCCGTGAAGGGGTCACGCAGCGAGTTGGGCCAAGCACCAACGACTGCAACCCGAGGGGTAGATGCCCACTCATCAGTAGGATGAGCCACACGTGCTTTATCCCGCACAAACAATGAAAGATTCCGTTCAATGTTGTTAACAACACCCTGCTGCACCCCTTGGACAACCTGTGCCTTGGTGTCACGCGCCTCGAAGATCTACTCATGGCTGCTAAGAACGGCTCGTGTCAGACGAGCCTCTCGTGAGCGCCCGATATGGATGCACGCCGTTCCGGGCCCCGCCCGGCGGAACCTGGGCACCAAGGGCGCCACGGTGCATAGGGAAGTACTTTGGCGCTACCTTGGCGCCTTCTTGGCCTGCTCCGTGTGCCCCATTGCCCGCACTGCCTGCCTCGCCTAGACCTGGCACATGTACCCTGCGCCGGTCTAGTGGGAGGACACCCGTGCCCCCCTTCCCTGTGGCACCATCGGCAGCCTCAGAGGGAACCCCCAGGAGGCTCACCTCCTCCCTGGTGCCCTCACCTACGAGGCAGCATGGCATGCTTTCTGGGAGGCGCTGTTGGAGTCGTGGGGCGGCGGCACCTGTCACTGCCCCCCAAGAGGAGCGGGCATTCTGGCCAGGGGGTCCCAACCCGACAGGTGCCGCCCCGGGCGGAGGCGGTGGAGAGTGATGCGGCGGTAAAACAATGGCACTCCGTGTGGTGGTGCCATGTGGTGCTTGGCATGGGCACGGGAGTCCTAGTCCCAACCAGCTCATCCATCTCGGCCGCTGTGCTCCATAGGTGGGGGGCCTACATCGGGGGGAGGGGGCGCCCGTACTTGGCTTGGCCCTCTTCTTCTGCCCCTCTACCTCTGTACATTAAAAGGAGTTGCACCCAAAATTGTTGTTGTTCATGCTGCTTAGTGGCGCCTGAAACTTTTCGATCATTTGACTTTTCCAGAGGTGTCTTTGAATTTTCACCATGATGTGCTCACACCAGAAGCCACATCCAGCCAGAACTACTTAAGCCTTCCCAGTGGATCCCGTCCCCATGGAAAAATCGATCCCCCCCCCCCCCCGAAACCAATCTATTGCCCTTGGGATAGGTTTGGGTGGTCATTTGGTGGCAATACAGGTACTCAAGCACCCATGGGGACCCACGCATATGTCCTGCTGGCTGTGCTGGTGGGGCTGTGATGAAACACACCAAATGCAGAATTCTAGACAAAGAACCCTAAATAACCTCAGGTGTTTTCCTGTGATTGCAACCATGGCTGAGGACGCCAAACCAGCAATCCACAGAGACAGAACCCCATGGCAATGCTGGCTACGTGTTCTCTCCTACCACCACCTGTCTATGTCTATGGCTCCCTTGACCTATCCATGGGCAGAGCCATTGGCAGAGCTAGCCTGCCAAAAGTTACAGCGGTGGGGCAGTAACACAGGATGGGCAAAAACAGTGGAGAACTGCAAGCCACAAGACCCCAGGGCCAAGTGTTGGAGACCAGGTGGCAGGTTCCCAGGCAATGGAGCCCAGTAAGTAGCACTGGGCGCGCATGTGGAGTGCTCAGGTCTAGGTGGCAGGTGCCTGCAGCAGCAGCTTGGCATCCCCTCGCAGGGACTCAAGTCATGTAAGCCCCATACCAAAGGAGGTTTCCATTGAAGTGATTGGACAGGCACAGGGACCCGGATCGCCTATGATGCACACCTGGTGACTCATGCTGGTGCCCATCCCTGATATGCCCCCCCTCTCCCCCTCCTACAGACACAGCTGAATTCTCTCTCTCTCTCTCTCTCTCTCTCTCTCTCTCTCTCTCTGTCTCTCTCTCTCCCCCTCTCTCCCCCTATCTCTGTTGCAGGAAAGTATGTGCTTCTCAAGGACCCCAACAAGCAAATGATCCATTTGTATTCTGTCCCTGCAGAGGCAGACGACGATGATGATGAGGGTGCTGAAGAAGCGGGTTAAAAAGTATGGTGAGGGCAATGGGAAGACAAATATTGAGGCCATCTCTGAAAACAACAGGCATTAGAACAAGGCAGTTTTGGTTTTGTGGGACGCATCTGCTGTGCAGGAGAGAGTGCAGGGCATCTTCATCCCAAGGTGTTGGTTGTGTTGGGTGTTTGGCACCAGACTCGATTTCCCGGTGTGAATGAATATGAAGAAGAAATAGCTCGGTAAGTCATTTTCATGTGAATGTCAGCAGCTCCTTGTGCGTACCATAGCGTACCATAGCGGTAATGTAGCAAAGGTGGTTAGCTTACAGTTGCTAATTTGGATAGTCGGGGCATTATTGGAATCAGGGTCTAAAATGAGGGTAAATGGTATCGTTCTTTGTTGATGACATTGACTTCGAAACTTATGAGCCCATGCCACTCCATGTAGTGAGTGCCCTAATGAAGAAAAAGTCAGAGTCTATGTTTCCGTCCCCGCCATTGAAGTACCCGATCACAGAGACCTGGTTCCCAGGAGCTGCGGAGATGAGCTCCATTTGGGAGTATGCTCCTGTGCGCAAGCGGCACAGAGCACCCCCAGATAGAACCACCTCTTTATGTAGACAAACCCACCCACCATCACGGAGAAAAATCACCCCTTTTGAGGTGATATAACCACCCCAGAATGGTTTCATCTCCACCACGACCAGCCCCTGAGACCTGCAACCTGCTGTGGGATTCTTATCGAATACTGGACCAAGTTTTCGCATATGGTTTTGGTCTAAAAGTTCTCGAGCTAGTGTAGGGTAGATTTCCTCTGCTACCAAATTTTTTTCTTTGTTCATTTCGTTTTGCTTGGCAGAAAATAGGCGGGTACAAATAAAGAATAAACACTTTGTACGGGAAATCCGTGAACTATTGTGCTTTGCAAATGAAATCAACATGATTCAAAAGCGCTTCCATCATCCAAAACTAACAACTAAACAATAATAAACATGATCCCATGTAAAGGAAAAAAAGGAAAAATGTTTTGCATGAACACTACAACATGCGGAAAATGAAAAATTGAAAAAACTGTCCATTGCCTACTCCAAAACAACCAGGTTGTACGGATTGCTATCACTTGATGATTTCTTATAAATTTATGGTTTTAACTGCCAATAATCTCTCAAGGGGTCAAGATACCTCATTCTCCAAAATGGGTTCTGTAGAGTGTAAAAGCTCTGAAACCTATCAAAACAGATCTAAAAGAGTCTGTCCATAGTTATGGCATATAACGTGGCATTTTTGTGTGAGTTTGGGTTTTGTGAGAGCATGACACATATGACGTGAATTGTTGGATGATTGCAAACCTACTGCTGGGTGAATATTACTTTGTGTTTGTTTTGCGTTATAAAAGTTGCAACTCCAAGGAGGGTTGAAGCTGAAGTGGGTGTGGATAAATCAGAATAAGTGGCGGAGAGGTGGTTCAAGGTTTGTTTTTTGAACGCAACAGTGTTCCGTTTTTGGGTACACAGGCATTCTTTGTTTTCTAAATGCGGGCGGTGCAGTGAGGCTTTGTGCACTTAGCAATGAAACAGTGGCTCGTGGACAACGGAAAGAAAAAGTGAAAGCTTGTCGTTCCACTCTCCTACAAGGGCCAAGGGTGGTGGACGGGTGGCCTGGGGTTTGTGAAAATTCTTGGTTGGCAGGTGCTCTCGCAACCAGCGGCCCGAGAGCTACATCTACATGTACTGCGCAGCATAGCTTTTGTAACACACTGCCGGGCATTTTGGGCAGAGCTCAATTTTGGTGCCCGTTCTCGGCTTGTTGGGCGGCCAAGTTTTCATGGATTGCTTTTAAAATTTGAACTAGGCCGTCGTTACCCAACGGGTCTACCACGAAACGCTCATCTAAATCTTCAAAGCTTTCATGGGTTGAGCCTATAACTTCAAGGGCATAGGCTTTGCCGCCTTGTGCTACTTCGTCTGCACACACCAAGATTGGTAGTATCTCCTCCATGCGGAGTCCCAGCCCAATTGGGCTCTCCGCGCGGAGGGTTGATGGCGTATTGACCAGCCACGTTGGTCTTAGAATAGTACACTGCCACCCATGCGTTGATTTGCTGCAGGATGCTCAATTCCATGGCTTCTTGTGTAGCGGCACCTAGTGGGAATTGTTCTAGCACAATGACGGGAATGCTACGACATTGAAGGCTTCGCGCTTCTCGACGTTAGAAAGAAGGTGCGGCACCAGTGATGTGGTATCTTCGGACGCGACTAACACCCCCACAACTACCATACCACATCCATACCCCACAACCATAGGACAGGGGAGCTTTGCAACCACTGCTGCCACGAGTGGACCATCATGTACGACCCTAGCCCCTTTGCACACCACGGCACATGAACATAGCCACACCTACGGCATTGGCTATACAAGGAGGGGGGGAGGGTTGCTATTTGTGGTGGATGATCACCAAAAAGAGGCTTGTTTGTGCACCTGCTTTGACCGTGGATGTTTTTTTAGGCACCCTAACCGCAGGCTTGCGCCATGCCCTCAAGACACCCTAGCGTGTGAGCCTTCCTCGCCGCTCCACAACTCTAACGGCATCCGGCTTTTCGCAACCAAAATAGGTCGTGACTGTGAGGGTCAGATAATTGTGGACTGCAATGCGTTGTTTTGTAAAAGTGCGGACATCTTATTTGCGGCCCTTTATCCAGAAGCAGGCGAGGCATTGCCCGTGGTAGATTTGCGAAACTGATGCGGCCATAGCTACTCCCAAAGGCGCATGTCTTTGTGGGAGCTGTGAGGTTGGGGACGGTGTCATGTTGCCGCCTTTCGCACGCACGTTGTTGCGTACAATCACCGATGCAATGTGTGCACACAAGCTACTACATCTTGTGAGCCGCAAGGATGTGCCTCGTCCATAGTTCGCTCAAAAACATATCGGCGAGTTGCGCACGGATTAAGAAGAGACTAATTTGAGATGTTGCGATGAGGACTGGGGGAGTATTTTGTCACTATCTCTGAAAAAGTGAGCTTTTCGAATGAATAGCTTCTCCAATTGCCACAGAGGAGGAGGATGGGTCACTTGCCGGTCGCTCGTACCTCCCAAAAAGCTATGGCAGAGGTGGGCACACTTCCGGAGTCTTGGTGTAGGAAACGTCGGGGTTGCCGAGCATAAATACATGTCATTTTTCTTTGCATTAGTGGTTCTACGCCAGCTCCTTGGCGCTTGTCGGGTGGTTGCACTACAACGGAGAGGACATTAGACCTTTGTCTTTTGCTCTCATGTTGAATTATGTTGGCCAGGGGCCTCGCCAGGTCGGGTTGGCCACTGTCACACCGTATGGCAGAATGGCCTATGCACATAGCATGGGGTGGTGCGTTATTGAAGCTCTTTGACACACTACTACGTTGTAGAGGGCAATAGGTGGTGCAGCCACTTTTTTCCCCTACATTTTGGGTCTTCATTTTGAGGGACCATGGAGCTTACCGATGGTGCCTTTCGCTACGCTTACCCGCTTGCTAAGGCAAAGCCAATGCCGTGTTTCGTAACACAGGTCGAAATAACGCTCATTTTGATTGCCGACCACCTGTGCCAAAAATACGTTCAGCACGGCGGTCAAGAGGCATACGTGGCGCTTGGTCCCCTATGGCCTCCCCAATTTGGGTAAGAACATGCCAAGCCGGCAGTCGTCGACTTTGCTTTGGGCATGGGGTTGGAGTGGCCCTTCTTTTCTTGCATCATGGGTGGCGCCCCGCTTGGCGACACATGGAAGCCATTGTGGGACTGTGGGTTTTTTCGAGGGACAGTGACCTGTTGACAGAGATGCAAGCTGAAGGCAACGTCGTAGTGTAATGGCGCAAGCTTACACTTCAAGATAGGATATTGGTAGTGTATGGTATAGACGTCAATGTAGCTACCTACTGAACCATGGGCCCTTTCTATGCGGAAAAACTCACGAGATGTGCAAGAGTATGGCGTTGTACCCCTAACGTTTTGGATGTATGGCCGCTACCAGTACTTTTTATGAAGGCTTCAAAAAGGTATCACGTACTCGACTCTACACAACCTAAGCCCGAAGTGGAAAAGTTTTCGTGGTCTACATAATGGACTGTCCATTTGTCGGACTCTTGCATGTAGATGTATACATGTATATAAAGGTGTATGTGCATATATATTGCTACACCCCTGTGTGCTTCAATTTCGCTAATAGCAAGCAAGTAAGCAAGAAACCAAGCAAGGAAGCAAGCAAGCACGCAAGCAAGTAAGCAAGCAAGCAAGCAAGCAAGCACGTCACGCCTCTGTTTTGGCTGTTACTACATCCAATATCCTTTGATTCTTCCCTCATCTAGCCATGCCGTTCCGAAGGTAGTATCCTTATCAAATTAATGTTTTGGGCAAAAAAAAAACTCACCAAAGGGGCCCAAGGGTGCGGGTGCCAAGTTGAGAAGTGCTCTCTTAGCACTGTGCATTACGTGCGCCGAAATAGCCTTTTTTGCCCCAAAACGGGCGTAAAACCCACTCCAACCAGCCAACGGAAGGAAACAGTTTCTACTCTCCACACGCACCTTGATTGTTTTGTATCAAAGAGCCCTCTCTGGCCCTCTAATTCTACGATGTTTCGCAGAAACGGACAAAAAATGGCCAAAAAGGGCCGAATATGGGTGGCATTGTCAAACAACCACGAAGACGGTACCTACGATGGTGGTACCTACAATGATGGCAACGAGGACAATTCGTACGCCGCACAGAGTTGGTGGACTCCACTGCCCAGCTATGATTTCGTTTGTCGACCAGAACCGTTGTGGGGGCCATATCATATGGAGCAATACGAACATGAGATCGAGACTATCGACGAACTCCAGCACCTGGGCACATTCGGAATGCAGCCACCCTATCGATTTGGGACGCACGAACACGACCCAATTGCGAAAGAGTACACCAAACTCGACACGCAAGTGCTTGTCATCGCGTAGAGTCTCATGGCCGGTCATCGACAAGGACATCAATTCCTGAGCTCGCACCACACAGCGGTTGTGTCAAAGACGAACGCCACCATTTACAATTTGCGTGACGTTGTCGACATAGACAGCTGGCGTAAGACAGCGCCGTTCCCCTATGAGACGATGCCAAGCGCGCCTGACATGTTCTTCGACGAAAGCGGAACCCCTGGCAGCGCACCAAGCTACCAATGGTACACGAAGATCGAAGTGGCCTGCCAGAATTTTCGAAATGCCCTTGTCGACTGGCGAAAATGCAACGAAGAACTCGACTGGGCATTCAGGAACAATCTCGTTCAGACCGACCTGCCCAACCAAATCGCACGCCTCAACCGCATGCATGGAGAGATTTGCGGGATCGACGACCTGATTGATGTCGCCAATGCAATCGACGTGTTCTTCAAGTACCTACGTTTTTTCGGACAGTATCAAAGATGCGCCGGTCAGCACCCTCCGCTATTTCGATTCTTGGGCTCATTCGAGACCTCCCGAAGGTTTGTCAAAGGAATGACTGTTTGTTCGAAGACTGAGCCGCCTTTCTCGCGTATAAGGTCGACTTGCTTCTTCGACGACATCAACTTCCAGCCCTACAAGGTACCACTCAGCTCGGGTACAAGAGGTACATGTGCGCCCCAGTTCGAACCCAGCACCTCATGGTCCAGGTTCAAGAATACCATCAACTGGGACAGTCGACCGGTCCGTACGCCTACAATGCGGTCACACTAGGAGCCCCAATTGATCTGGTCCAGCTGGCAACGATCTACCAGACTGGCCCTGGACAAATGAGATACTACGACTTCGATAAGGAAATTCAAACAGTTGCCCGTCTCCATTCGAACAATGAAGCGTACCTCAACCTTTTTCCTATCGAAGACGCCACTGATTTGACTCAACGTCTGGGTCCTTCGAAGTATCTCATGTCCCCTTTCGAAAGCGGATACAAAAATGCAAAGTGTTGGCGTCGAGAAGTCCCCTTTTGAAGAGATGTCTTTGTGGATGAACCCGAGGAGCTCGATCCAGCGGTTCGCCCGCGAGCGACCCGTTCCACCCGGATCCTGTCGACCACCGGTCCTTGTTGGCGGATTCGAACGTCTACCAACATCACTTCGACGCACCGATGTTCAAGCACCTCACGCCGATTCACGATGACTTCAAGGCTGCCCATCGACGCAATGTCCACTGCCGTGACTAAGTTCTCGACGCCGTCATTGTTGACACGGCTTCAAGCCTTGTGACTGCACAGGCGGCTCGATTCGCTCTGAAGGACACTCTCGCCGATGGTCAGTATGTGCATCAACACCTCGATCGACTCCAAGCAAACTCTCGAACAAGCAGTCTGGGGATCACCGACCGATATGCCCTCGGTCCTGGGGTCGACGACGTCAGGGCCATCATCGTTGCTCGGAGAGTTTCGATTGCCGACACGCCGGGGTGGCGAGTCGACATGCGGACTGGTCAGTTCTACCACAGCAGTGCCGCTGGTACCGGTTCGAAGCAAACATGCCGATGGACCACTTGTCGAAATGACGCGTTGTCCTTCAAGACCACCAATCGAATGGATTTGTGGAACCCTGCCATCTGGCAGCCGTCGAACCAAATGAGATGTATTCACAACACAGTCGCAAACATCGGGACCGGGACAGTTTGGAGCTCTTGCCCGTGAGCACGTCTTCGTATTCTAGTACAAGTGCCCCGTCGACGGCCGGCCTGGCGATCCCAACCTTCGATTGATCAACCATCGATCAGGTATCCTGATTCAGAAATGTGCCCTCGAGAGCGATGTTCGTCGACACTATACGCGCAATGACACCTTAAAGTTCATGGCTAGCGTCAAAACGCCGAAGGAGGTGCAGGAAGTATGTCGACTTCAGGTAAATGAATCGTCCACGTTCATGTGGGGCACGGACTGCTGATTCGACAATGGGAATGCCAAGCAATGGCTGATTGGACAGTCGGTCTGCCAAGTAATGGCTGTTTCGAAGGTCGGGATGCCATTAATGGCGTCAACTGCTCTAATATGCCCTGTTGATCCAACAGATGTAGAGTCCTATTGGTTGTTTGTTTGCTGGGCACTTAGCTTCGATGGCTGTGCCCAATGTTATGGTATCTCGACGAGCCCACAGCCTTGCTGTGGGTAGCGCCGGCCTGGCGAGGCTGTCTTCTGCAGCTTCCGCCAAGACGCGGTCGGTGGCAAAGTCGAACACGGCGCGTGAGTGAGGCGCCGAGGACAGGTATACCTTGCACTCGACCCCGGTCTGTGGTTTTCGACCACTATTATGCTTCAAGAAACCAGCACATGTGGAGGTCCAGAAATTTTGTTTTCTCTGGCACCTGTCTATTCTGTTTTCGACGGTGCGGCACCCGCTCAGACGAGTAAGACCTCTTTGAGGTCTCAGGGGGGGGGAGTGTTATGGTTTCGAGCAGCAGCAGCGCAGCGAGCGCGAGAGTCGCAATCGCACTGCAGTCTGCGAATACATATGAAGCATGGAGATGCCAGTTGCTGTGAAGGAAGTGGTGTATAATACCTCGATATCTTTGAACAGCGTTTTTTGTCTTCGAATTTGTGAAATAGGTATGAGTTGGTGCAGCGCCCAAAGATCCTGCGCAGAAAGAGGTTTGTCGTATTTTTGGGATTTTTCGAGAAACAGGACAGTTCCCAAGTCAAACCACAACAATCACTTGTGAAAAAAAGCGCTTTTGACTCATTTTTGACCCATTTTTGGAACCAAAAAGGCCCCTTTTCAAGGCATTTTGGGATTTTACCAGGGGCGAAACTGGGTTACCACGGGCTCCAAGAGAGGTAAAAACAGTTGTTTGAGGATCCCCAATGGTCCAAGATAACTGTCACAAAAATTTGTTTGACCCATTTTTGATCCAAAACGACCCCTTTTCAAGGCACTTCGGGATTTACCACGTGCCAAAAGGTGTTACCGTGGTCTCAAGTAGGGTTCAAAACACTTTTTCGAGCATGCTGAATGGTCCACGATCGCTTGTGGCTAATTTATTTTTGACCAATTTTTGGTCCTCAAAATGGCCCCTTTTCAAGGCATGTTGGGACTTTGCATGCATCAATACCCATCGACACGGGCCTCATTGAGGCTAAAGACACTTTTTGACTTAGGCGGCCGAAACCAGTACACCTCTGTACCGGGGTGTCTGCAAAGTTTGACTAGGTAGTTTGCCTCATTTACCTACTTTTTGCCGAGAAAAAATTTAAGCAGTCCGCTTTTTGGTTCAATTACCCCCAAAAAGGCATTTTTTCAGCCCAAAAAAGCATATGGTGGTTTTGGCGAATTACCTATATTCTTCTGGTAGATCCCCAACATCTGGGGTATTTGGGTTAGATACCCTACTCTTTTGCTTTCGTACATCGCAACGTTTTGTCATTATGTTTGTTAAGCTCTTTCATGCGTATTGACTGAAGAATGTAGGCAAATGATGCCATTTTCAATTTGTATTGCGAAGCCTGGCAGTACAAGTTACAAAATAGGTAAATCCCTTGAATCTTCCACATTGTGATTGGAATGCGAATTGTCCCATTCTGAACTGGGTACTTTGGCTATTTTACCCCCCATTTTCACAATGCATAGTCAGAAATACACCTATTTACATTGATAGCTGCACCGAACAGCAGCCACATATTGGTGAAACGGGGTCCTTTTACACATTCCAATCGAGTGTATTGCGAGGCCTCGCAATTGAAAAGGTAGGTGAAAAGCTCCATTTTCCCACATAAATGATTTTTCGATTGCAAGGCCTTGCAATCCCTGATGAGGAAGCTTGAAAAGGCACCCCTTTTCTACAGCCTTGTGGAAAACGGAGTTTTTTTTGAGACAAATTCCCGCTCCCAAAAAATCGTTGACAAAAAAATGGGTAGTTAGCAGCATTTACCCACCATATTTTTCTGTCCCTTTTTCTAACGACCCCAGTACAAACGTGTGCCAGTTTTGGCCGCCTAAGGTTGAAGCATTCGTCATGCTGCACGATCACTTTTGGAAAACTGTGTTTCACACACATTTTCAGAAAATTTTTGATGCCAAAAAGGCCCCTTTTCAAGGGATTTTGGAATTTTCCATGTGCCAAAACACGTCAAGACTAGTCGACAACTGGCTAAAAATACTTATTTGACCACCCCAACTGGTGTAGGATCACTTTTAGATAAACCTGTTTTCCACCCATTTTTCGCGCATCTGTTGTCCCAAAATGGCTCATTTTCAAGCGTTTTTTTATTTTTCCATTCGCCGAAATGCATCACTAGCAGCTCAAAACAGGTTAAAAACAGTTGTTTGAGCATCCTAAGTGGCGTAGGATCAACTTTGGAAACATTGATCTTTTTGTGCCCCAGGGACCCTGGTGAACCAACCGTTGGCACCCCACGTGCGCGGGCCAGGCTGCCCTCCGGCCCCAGCAAGGGAACACTGGTACGGAGTTCCCGGCCTCTGGCTGGGCAAACCTCAGACTTGGAACCGCAACAAGTGGGGGGCTCTGTGTGGACTACGTATCCTCGGAATCTCTTTTGGAGCCACCTAGCCCAAGATATGGCCCGTTCTTGGTTTCATCGTCATCTTCTTCTTCGAAGTAGGAATTGGACTGGTTCGTTGGAGTGGAATCTTGCGTTTTGGGGGCGTTGGACAGCCATGATTGGTCCACCCATGATTCGTTGTTGGGGGCGTTCGGCTCTCCTCTCCAAGAGCTGTGGACCCATGACGATTCGTTCTTTGAGATGTTCGGCCTTCCCTTCCACGAATTGTCAACCCATGATGATTGGTTCCATCCGGACACTGAACAGAGTAAGGGATTCAGTCGTTGTACCCCGTGTAGCAAGCGAGATCCTCGTATTCCTCGGGATCGAACCACTCTGTGTGTAAATGAACCCATTCCTCTGAAGAATTGGAGTGTGCATCAGGATCTTTGATGCTTGAGCATAGCTGTCGAAAGTATTCACGGTCGTTCTGGGGAGGGTACCCGTACAACTCTCAAATTTCAGGGTCAATGTCGGTTGGGGGTCCCCCTTCCCAGGTGGATTCCAGGATAGGCCAATGGGCCAGGGCTCATTCAAGCATCTCCAAGCCTGTCGTGCCTTTTGACACGACGATTCAACCTCTTGCTGCTACTCCAGCAAATGTCCCTCGGGAGGACAGACCTTCGAGGTGGTTCGAAGCTCCTTTGCCTCCTTTCGCTGGGGGGCCTCCTTTGCCTTTCGAACTTCCCGCGTATGCCAACTGGCTGTAGTTCGGCGCCGGGAACGAGGCCAGTGATCGACTTGATCGGGTTGGCGCTAACGCGACTGATCGACAGCGCGAGCTGAGGTCCATCTCACTGGGGCTTCGGCACCATCGCCATCGCCGTCAACATCGTCCTTGTCGTGGTCAACATCGATGACATTCGACGGTGATGCTCGAGAGGGCGGAGGTTGAGAGGAAGCTCGGGATGTCCGGGGAGTAGAACCGTAGGATGAGGTTCCACTGGTCGACCTGGAACCCCGCATGAGGTTTTGAAAATTCACGCTGCAAAGAGGTGAGATTACTCAGGGTGGAGTCGAAGGAACTCAAGGTACACTGGATCCTCCTCTAGAGCTTTACTCAACTCCCAAGACCACGTGCCGACATCCCATTCACAGCGGTACAGGAATGTGCGGCGCTTTTTAGATCCCACTCGACGTCTAGCCAGAATCTCAACAAGTTGAGGGAAGGCTCCAGTTTTGACAGGCGGCATCGGGAATTCCCACACTGGCTGTGCCTCCCGGTGGATGTAGGGCTTTATGCTGTCGGAATTAAAAACTCGCAACCCACCGAAGGGGGCAGGGATGTCCAGTTTAACGTCTCGCCCTTGTTGAGCACTTCAAGAACTTTGTATGGCCCACACCAAACAACATCGCGTTTTCCTTTGTGTCGATATTCGGGCACTAGCACCCAACATCGCTCCCCCACTTCAGGCACTCGAACGTGTCGGTCCATTTGCAGGACCACATGCAGCTGGCGTCGGCATTCCTCAGCAAGCATTGCACGCACAGAATCGAAGGTACGTTCAGCTCGATGCATGTAATCATTCACGGTCGAAGGTTCAACTGTGTGAGAAGTCATTCGGGGAAAATTCAATGGAAAATGGGGTGTACGCCCCTCATCAATTTCGAACGGAGATAGTCGAAGACTGTTTGACGTCAGGTTGTTAAACTGAATCTCGGCGAACAGAAGGTCGACATCCCACTCGTTGTTTCCGAAGATGCCGTGTGTACGCAAGCGTTGAAGGATCGACTGGTTGCTGCGCTCTGCCAGGCCGTTGTCTCGAGGGCGGTTAGCCACTGTATGGTGCATCTCAATTTTGAAACGCTGTGCCAACTCTTTCCACGCCCGGGACCTCGAACAGCTTGTCTTGATCTGAAACAACTTGTCGGGGGCATCCTTTGAGTCGAATTACTTCGCGTAGGAACACATAGACAAGGTCATCGGCTGTCATGTCTTTGCGGCAAGGGATGAACATTCCAGGTTTCGAAAATTGATCGACCACAGTCATGATAGCGTCATGTCCTCTGGTGGTCGACGGCAATCCTGAAACCCCATCGACGGACACACTATGCCACTTGGTGTCCGGCACGGGCCTAGGCTGTCTGGCGGTGTCCACACGCCGTGGCTTAGCCGCTTGACACACATTGCAACTCAAGATGTAACGCTCCCCGTAATGTCAAAGATGAGAGCAGACGTAATCAGGTTTCATCATCGCCATGGTACGAAGTCCTCCCGAATGGCAGTAAAACTCGGACTCGTGGTACATGGCCACAATCCAGGTGACAATCGTCCGAGGTACAAGCACACGCTTGCCCATTGTCCACAAATAGAAGAACTTACCATCATCGAAGGACAACTTGGCGTCTCGCAGTTGGTGTCGTGCCGTAGGGCTTCAAACCGCGATCTCATAGATGTGTCTCGTACGTGGGTCTTCTCGATATGCTTCTGCCCACACAGCTGTCGAAGTGAAATCCTTACACTGATGGTGTTGGTGTACGCGACGTTGTGTACCTTTAAGACTCGAAGGGTATGGTGTGTTTGGTCCAACTTTGGGTAAGGGAACTGGCTGTAGTGTACCGTCTCGGTCGCGTCGACAGCGGATCAGTTCCGTCAAGGTTGGGGCATATCAAATTTCTTTGCCAAAGGTGACTCGAAGAAGGCGGTCCATGTCTACGTCGGGAAGGTCATCGGTGTCGGTCGACATATCTGGTGGCTCATTGCCAGCATCCTCGAGATGTACTGTAGGCTGGTGTGAATCCTCAGCCAGGGTCTCGTCCGACGGCAGTGGCTCCGGTTCCTCCGGCTCGATGGCTGGCTCAGTGTAAACTTGGAGGGCTGGTTCGGCGTCTCCGTCAACGTCAGGTCCCTTCCCCACGGAGCGTAGGCTTCGGAGTGACACGTACAGGTGGTCGTATGGCTGGAGCCACACTTCATCGTGTGAGAACGATTCCTCAAGCACATGTAGAAACTCATCGACAGGTTCTCCTTCAGGTGAAACCCAGTTCTCGACCAAAGGTACCACGAAGGCCCGTGTACATGTAGCATTCTCGATGTCCATCAACTGTCGCAAAGTCAGGCGGGAACAAGCGTCCGCTGCTGGATTCTCAAGACCCGGTACATACCACAGTGTGAGGTTGTATTCCTCGAGGAACTGGGACCAACGTGCTTGTCCTGGTGTCCGTGGTCAAGGACACGTCTTTAGATAACGAAGGCTTTCGTGGTTAGTGTGCACATGCATCTGCTGTGGTCCTCCGAGTAGGTGAAACCAGTGCTTCAGAGCTAGCACGATGGCCAACAACTTCTGTTCTCGAATTGGGTATCGAGTTTCAGCAGATTGCATCCTCCCCGACATAAAGGCAATAGGTCAAAGATGTCCCTTATACTTCCCATGTGCACATCGCTGTGCTAGCGTAGCCCCCACGCAATCTTTCGAAGCATCCGTGTACAAGTGATAAGGCTGCCGGGGGTCAATGGCACTCAAATGTGTCGCATTGATCATTCCTTGCTTCAGCTTCTCGAAGGCAGCTTGGTGTACAGCTGTCCACTCCCACTCGAAGTGTGCTTTAAACATCGCGGTCAGAGAGGCCGCCACAGCCTGGAATCCCTCGACAAACTGCTGGTAAAATCCACACAACGCGATACATTGTCGAACTTCATGAACGGTGGTTGGCGGAGGCCAACCTCGAATGACCTTGATCTTTCCGGGGTCCATGCGTACTCCATCTTCATCGATGATGTATCCGCAAAAGGGCACCTGAGTCTGGAAGAACGTGGATTTATCGATGCAGGGAAACAGTTGGTGTCGACGCAGTAGTTCATGTACCAAATCGAGATGTCACTGGTGTTCCTCAGCATCCTTCGAGAAGAAGAGGATGTCGTCCATGTACACCAATACAAAAATCCCCAAGTGGTCTCAAAGGACATCATTCACGAAGCGTTGGAACGTTGATGGCGCGTTACAGAGGCCAAAGGGCGTAACAACCCATTCGAAGGCCCCAAACTGTGTGTTGAAGGCGGTTTTTTCGACATCTTCGTCATGGACTTGAATCTGATGGAACCCACTGACCAGGTCCATCTTCGAAAAGACGGTGGAACCCCCCAGTGTACTCAAAGAGGACTGGATCGAAGGTAAGGGATATCGAGCTCGAACAGTTTGCGTATTCAACGCTCGGTAATCGACGCACATATGCCATTTACCATTTGCTTTTTTCACCAGCAGGCACCCCACTCCATATGGACTTGAGGGTGGTCAAATTCGGCCGGATCGATGTAACTTGTCTAGTTGTCGTCGAAGCTCGTCCAACTGGCTCGGGTCCGTTTTGTAAGGTTGTACCCCCGGTGGATTGTCTTCCGTATCGAGGCGTAGTCGATGGTCTCTGGCAGGTCGATGCCGAAGTAAATCTCCGAACTCCGCGTTCGGGTGGTGGGAGATGGCCGCTCCTGACAGGAGCCGCCCCTGGCTCCTGCTCCTGAGGAGCACCGACCCTGGCTCCTGAGGAGCTCCGACCCTGGGGTAGGGATGCAGATTCGCAGCGAATTTAATTTGAATTCGCGGAATTCGCTGCGAATTCGTTCGCAGCGTGAATTCGCTGCGAATGCGGCGTGAAATTCAGAGTACTGCGAATTCGGGGCGAATTCGGCCTGCGAATTCGCAGGGGACAGGCGCCGGCGGCAGCGCGCACCCTCCTTTGAACAGAGGTAATTACCAAAACGTGATTCTGCTTCCGAAAAAATTATTTGACATTACAGATTGAAAAATGTGTTGATTCCGCATCTCATTATCGATTTTGTTTCTTGAATGGTCCATTGGTACTCGTTTTCAGATCCGAAATTCATTCCAAGATTTCAAGCATACGGCTGCGTCCAGCACGTGAAGGCGGTTCTATTGGTGTTTGTCTTAGCGTCCAAATCAACGGTCACACGGAGATAAAACCGTCGCGAGATTTCAAAATCCAAAAAATTTCTGGACTCAATCTGGTGCCTGGACGTGGTTCCTGTGTCCTGCCCTTCACAACGGTACCTTCCTTGCCTCTAGCGGACGCAAATACACGGAAAATCCTGACCACCAGCGTTCAAATTTGGCAGATTTGACAGTGTATGAACAAGGTGCCAGCAGGCACCAGGCTATGTAAAGGCACTGTCCCAGTGCACAGCAGGTATGAACAAAGGTAAATACTGAATAGTACACTGTGTTTCGATTCCATGTGTTTTCTCACCTTGTAGCTCTCGGACTCCCTATCCACATGCCCCTTTCTTGCTTTGTTCCACCCTTTCAAGAACCTTCAAGAATGGAGCGTTGAGATGCATTCAAAAGGTCCAATGGGGTCAACTTCATAATGCAGAGTTGGAATGAATTCAAATCTTAGATGGAGAAAGGTCATCAAGGAGGTTTGAGGTTTGAGGTTTGATTTTGCGGGTACTAGACGCCTTTCGGCCCCGGGGGGCCACCTGGTCGGGCCAGGTGATATCCTCCCCACCAGGTCCTAGTGGGGGGCCCTCCAAGACGCACCTCCTGCCTGGTGGCGGAGTCCCCCGGGTTCACAAGGCTCGGAGCCCCGTCCCTTCCGGGCTTCCCCGTTTCGCCACTCCCCGGTCAGTGCATCATTTTGCAGCCGTGGCTGCAGGCGCTTACCCACCGCGTCGCCCCCCTAATGCGTGGTCGCCCGGGGTGCCGGCGCCGCCGGGCCCGTGCTACTGGCTTGTCGACAGTGGGACCCCCTTGGGCTGGCGCGGAGGCTGCCTAGCCTAGGGGTTGGGGCGTGGCGCAGTGCGCCACTACTGCCTTGGCGGGTGCAGTGCCCCGTCCGTAAGTGCGCGGCGCTCGCGGCCGGTTCGGGGGGCTCGGGCCGGTACCTGGTGTTGTGTCTCTCCCGTTTCCCCCATCCCGCCCCGCGTGTCCCGCGCTGCGTGTGGCGGGCCGTCCTGTCCGGGTGTCCCTTACCCTCGCTCGCTGGTACGCCATTCCACGTGGTCTGTGCGTTCCGCGTGCTCGGTCCGGTTGCCCTTCTGGTTGTCCCCGCGTGCCCTTTGCGTGTGTGTGCGCTCGCGCTCCCGCGGCGTCCGCTCCCCCCCCCTCTCGGTGGTGTGGCGTGCACACCTCGCGCGGTCCCGGCTCTGGGCGCTGGTAGGGCGGATCCACGTGGTCCGTGCCCCTCCGCGTGTCTTGCCCCGGTCCCTTGCTCCGTCTGGCGTGCTTGGGGGGGGGCGGTCGGGTCCCGGTTCCCCCCTACCTGGCTGTCGTTGCGAGGGGCGTCTGAGGTCAGGCGCTCCCCCTCCCCCGACTGCCCGCCCACTGGGCGGGCTGTTGGGGTCCGCTACCCACGTGCTGTGGGCGCGGGTGTGTGGGTGTGGGGGCCCAACACTGTCCCCTTGGCCTGCATGCCCTGTGGGGGCTGCGTGCCGCGGGGGTGGTGTGGTGGGGGGGCGTCCCCGGGGGGGGGTGGCCTGCCACTGTTGTGAGGGGCGTCTTGTGTCACGCGCTGTCCCTCCCCCGACCGCCCGTCCTCTGGGCGGGCGGCCGGGGCCCCCTACCCAGTGGCTGTCGGTGTGGGGGGATGCGGGCGTGGGGACCCATCACCAACCCCACAGAGCGCGCTCTTGCGAGCTGGCTTTGCGCGCTGTGGGGGCGGCACGAGGGCGCCCGGGGGGGGGCGCCTCCTGCCTGGGTGTCGGGCGTCCGGGGTCGGGCGCTCTCCCACCCCCGAGTGCCCGCCCTCTGGGCGGGCTGCCCGCTCCCACTACCCACTGGCTGTGGGTGCTGGGGTTGCGGGCGTGGGTACCCGTCACCAACCCCGGAGCGTGCGCTCTTGCGTGCTGTTGGGGCGGCATGAGGGTGCCCGGGGGGGGCGCCTCTTGCCTGGGTGTGGGGCGTCCGGGGTCGGGTGCTCTCCCACCCCCGAATGCCTGCCCTCTGGGCGGGCTGCCGGGGCCCACTACCCACTGGCTGTGGGTGCGGAGGGGGTGCGGGCGTGGAGACCCGTCACCGACCCCACAGCGCGCGCTCTTGCGAGCTGGCTTTGCGCGCTGTGGGGGCGGCATGCGGGTGCCTTGGGGGGGCGCCTCCTGCCTGCGCTGTGGGGCGTCCGGGGTCGGGCGCTCTCCCACCCCCGACTGCCCGCCCCTTGGGCGGGCTGCCGGGGCCCACTACCAACTGGCTGTGGGTGCGGGGGGGTGTGGGCGTGGGGACCCGTCACCAGCCCCACAGCGTGCGCTCTTGCGAGCTGGCTTTGCGCGCTGTGGGGGCGGCATGAGGGTGCCCAGGGGGGGCGCCTCTTGCCTGGGTGTGGGGCGTCCGGGGTCGGGCGCTCTCCCAACTTCGACCGCCCGCCCTCTGGGCGGGCTGCCGGGGCCCAATGCCCACTGGCTGTGGGTACCGGGGGATGCGGGCGTGGGGACCCGTCACCAACCCCACAGCGCGCGCTCTTGCGAGCTGGCTTTGCCCGCTGTGGGGGCGGCATGAGGGTGCCGGGGGGGGGCGCCTCTTGCCTGGGTGTGGGGCGTCCGGGGTCTGGCGCTCTCCCACCCCCGACTGCCCGCCCTCTGGGCGGGCTGCCGGGGCCCACTACCCACTGGCTGTGGGTGCGGGGGGCTGCGGGCGTGGAGACCCGTCACAAAGCCCACAACGCGCGCTCTTGCGAGCTGGCTTCTCGCGCTGTGGGGGCGGCATGAGGGTGGGCGGGGGGGGCGCCTCTTGCCTGGGTGTGGGGCGTCCGGGGTCGGGCGCTCTCCCACCCCCGACTGCCCGCCCTCTGGGCGGGCTGCCGGGGCCCACTACCCACTGGCTGTGGGTGCGGGGGGGGGCGGGCGTGGGGACCCGTCACCAACCCCACAGCGCGCGCTCTTGCGAGCTGGCTTTGCGCGCTGTGGGGGCGGCATGAGGGTGCCTGGGGGGGGCGCCTCTTGCCTAGGTGTGGGGCGTCTGGGGTCGGGCGCTCTCCCAACCCCGACTGCCCGCCCTCTGGGTGGGCTGCCGGGGCCCACTCTCCACTGGCTGTGGGTGCGGGGTGGTGCGGGCGTGGGGACCCGTCACCAACCCCACAGCGCGCGCTCTTGCGAGCTGGCTTTACGCGCTGTGGGGGCGGCACGAGGGCGCCCAGGGGGGGGCGCCTCCTGCCTGGGTGTGAGGCGTCCGGTGTCGGGCGCTCTCCCACCCCCGACTGGCCGCCCTCTGGGCGGGCTGCTGGGGCCCACTACCCACTGGCTGTGGGTGCGGGGGGGTGCGGGCGTGGGGACCCGTCACCAACCCCACAGCGCGCGCTCTTGCGAACTGGCTTTGTGCGCTGTGGGGGCGGCACGAGGCCGCCCGGGGGGGCGCCTCTTGCCTGGGTGTGGGGCG
Organism: Eutreptiella sp. 'Long Island Sound 2002'; assembly: GCA_964036045.1. Classification (NCBI taxonomy): domain Eukaryota; phylum Euglenozoa; class Euglenophyceae; order Eutreptiales; family Eutreptiaceae; genus Eutreptiella; species Eutreptiella sp. 'Long Island Sound 2002'. The sequence goes on along the minus strand of OZ038379.1, from coordinate 86,995,921 downwards.
TCCGGGGTCAGGCGCTCTCCCACCCCCGACTGCCCGCCCTCTGGGCGGGCTGCCGGGGCCCACTACCCACTGGCTGTGGTTGTGGGGGGGGGGCGGGCGTGGGGACCCGTCACCAACCCCACAGCGCGCGCTCTTTCGAGCTGGCTTTGCGCGCTGTGGGGACGGCACCAGGGCGCCCGGGGGGGGGCGCCTCCTGCCTGGGTGTGGGGCGCCCGGGGTGGGGCGCTCTCCCTCCCCCGACTGCCCGCCCTCTTGGCGGGCTGCTCGGGCCCACTACCCACTGGCTGTGGGAGCGGGGGGGGTGCGGGCGTGGGGACCCGTCACCAACCCCACAGCGCGCGCCCCTGCGAGCTGGCTTTGAGCGCTGTGGGGGCGGCATGAGGGTGCCCGGGGGGGGCGCCTCTTGCCTGGGTGTGGGGCGTCCGACGTCGGGCGCTCTCCCACCCCCGACTGCCCGCCCTCTGGGCGGGCTGCCGGGGCCCACTACCCACTGGCTGTTGGTGCGGGGGGGTGCGGGCGTGGGGACCCGTCACCAACCCCACAGCGCCCGCTCTTTCGAGCTGGCTTTGCGCGCTGTGGGGGCGGCACGAGGGCGCCCGGGGGGGGCGCCTCTTGCCTGGGTGTGGGGCGTCCGGGGTCGGGCGCTCTCCCAACCTCGACCGCCCGCCCTCTGGGCGGGCTGCCGGGGCCCACTACACACTGGCTCCGGGTGCGGGGGGGTGCGGGCGTGGGGACCCGTCGGAAAAAACCCCACAGCGCGCGCTCTTGCGAGCTGGCTTTGCGCGCTGTGGGGGCGGCATGAGGGTGCTGGGGGGGGACGCCTCTTGCCTGGGCTGTGGGGCGTCCGGGGTCGGGCGCTCTCCCACCCCCGACTGCCCGCCCTCTGGGCAGGCTGCCGGGGCCCACTACCCACTGGCTGTGGGTGCGGGGGGGTGCGGGCGTGGGGACCCGTCACAAACCCCACTGAAGCGGTATGGGTTGCTTCACCCATACCCGCCGCCCAGCCTGTGGCGCTCTTCGCCAGGCCGGCTCAGGAATTTTCCTGTTGATGTTAAGGCATCCTGATTTCTGTGGGATTTCTGTAAAATACCCCAGAAATCGTCTTTTTTCGTCATTTTTGGGCTGGCGACGACAGTCGTCGCCTGCGCGACGCAGCTCCAGATCGAAGTTTTATTCTTCGATTTCTGAAGATTTTAATCTATTTTATTATAGATTTATTGTTTTTAGAAATAAGAGAATATAGCGTGACCTTTTTCGCGGCGTTCCGCGAAGGTCCATCTTTGCGAAAAGTGGCTCGTTCACGCATTTTTCAAAAAATCTTGAGGCGATCCCAGGAATCGCCCAGGCGCCCATGGTGTGGCCCAACAGTGGGCCTTTTCATATGTAGTTTGAATTGGCGCAGAAACGCGTCGTGTCGGCTACGTGACGCGTTGGGGGGAGACGCGCGAAATGAGTGTTTTTGACTCAAAAATCACTATATTTCGTTGTTTTTCGCCCAAAAACCACTGTTTGGCCCAGTTTGGGCAGGATCTCAGTGGAGATCCTGATGGCAACGCCTCGTAGCCGTCAGATTTTCTGATGGCAGCGACGCCGTCGCCTTCATTTCGTCTTCTTTTTTATGCTATTTTATAGTATAGAATTGTTACATATACATATTACTTGTCTACATGTTTATTATTGTCTACATATACCTTCATCTCTTGCCCAGGACGCCAGATTGTGTCATGGTCGAGGCAAGGATCCCAGAATTCTTTGGAGAAACCCAAATTCGAGTTCAAGTCTTGGATTTCATGGGATTGGGGTCGTGCATGCCAAGGGAAGCTTGGAGGTTGCCGAGGTTGCCCTCCCCCAAAATGCTTCAAAAGAATTCTGCCGACGCCAAGGCCACCAAGGCGGTGTGACGGCCTGCGGACAGCGACGACGCCCAGACTGCAGGAGTACACTGATCGCTGATCGCTGATCGCTGGGAAACTGCAGGAGCTAAGGTCCAGGGCATCAACATGATGAAGGAGGAATTCCTTGACTCCTACGATGGATAAGACCATGGCTTCCCCATGGACCCTATGGAGCCCCCAAGTCTATCATCATCACTGGGCGACGACCACAGCGACGGCGACGCCAGGTACCGACTCGCACAAGCAGGCGCGTTAATTCGTCGCCTTGGGTTGGTTGACCCTTAGGGAGGTCCCACCCTAAATAGGCGTGGGGCGCCTTGGGTAGGAAATGACCCTAAATCCCCCAAATTAGGCGCGTTAATTCGTCGCCCTGGGTTGGGAATTGACTCTAAGAAGGCACGGGTTGCCTTGGGCAGGAAATGGCCCTAAATTCAGGCGCGAGGAATTCGTTGCCTTGGGTTTGACCCTAAATAATTTTTTTGAATTTATTGAATTATTATGTTTCCATGCCCATGGAGAAAAAGGGCCCATATGTGCGCCTCAGCGCCATCAGTCAGGGCGGAAGGCCCTGCAGCGCCCCTGGTTTGGTCAGCAGAGGCTAAGAGGAGTGCCAGGGACCAGTGTGGTCGCCTGGGGGGCAATTGCCCTATGAATATATCAAGATCAAAAAAAAAATACATGTATGTGGCATGTATATTACTCACGAAGCCCCTCCCCCCCCCCACTGTCCTGCTGAATCAGGTTGAAACCAGGGCAGTGCAGGGGTCAGAGCGCCTCCTTGGCCTTGCCTTCCTTTGGATATAGGCAAGGCTTCTAAGGAGGGGGGTGAAGCGGTATGGGGTGCTTCACCCATACCCGCTGCCCAGCCTGTGGCGCTCTTCGCCAGGCCGGCTCAGGAATTTTCCTGTTGATGTTACGGCATCCTGATTTCTGTGGGATTTCTGTAAAATACCCCAGAAATCGTCTTTTTTCGTCATTTTTGGGCTGGCGACGACAGTCGTCGCCTGCGCGACGCAGCTCCAGATCGAAGTTTTATTCTTCGATTTCTGAAGATTTTAATCCATTTTATTATAGATTTATCGTTTTTAGAAATAAGAGAATATAGCGTGACCTTTTTCGCGGCGTTCCGCGAAGGTCCATTTTTGCGAAAAGTGGCACGTTCACGCATTTTTCAAAAAATCCTGAGGCGATCCCAGGAATTGCTCAGGCGCCCATGGTGTGGCCCAACAGTGGGCCTTTTCATATGTAGTTTGAATTGGCGCAGAAACGCGTCGTGTCGGCTACGCGACGCGTTGGGGGGAGACGCGCGAAATGAGTGTTTTTGACTCAAAAATCACTATATTTCGTTGTTTTTCGCCCAAAAACCACAGTTTGGCCCAGTTTGGGCAGGATCTCAGTGGAGATCCTGATGGCGACGCCTCGTAGCCGTCGGATTTTCTGATGGCGGCGACGCCGTCGCCTTCATTTCGTCTTCTTTTTTATGCTATTTTATAGTATAGAATTGTTACATATACATATTACTTGTCTACATGTTTATTATTGTCTACATACACCTTCATCTCTTGCCCAGGACGCCAGATTGTGTCATGGCCGAGGCAAGGATCCCAGAAATCTTTGGAGAAACCCAAATTCGAGTTCAAGTCTTGTATTTCATGGGATTGGGGTCGTGCATGCCAAGGGAAGCTTGGAGGTTGCCGAGGTTGCCCTCCCCCAAAATGCTTCACCACAGCGCGCGCTCTTGCGAGCTGGCTCTGCGCGCTGTGGGGGCGGCATGAGGGTGCCCGGGGGGGCGCCTCTTGCCTGGGTGTGGGGCGTCCGGGGTCGGGCGCTCTCCCACCCCCGACTGCCCGCCCTCTGGGCGGGCCGCCAGGGCCCACTACCCACTGGCTGTGGGTGCGGGGGGGTGCGGGCGTGGGGACCCGTCACCAACCCCACAGCGCGCGCTCTTACGAGCTGGCTTTGCGCGCTGTGGAGGCGGCATGAGGGTGCCCGGGGGGGCGCCTCCTGCCTGGCGGTGGGGCGTTGGGGTCGGGCGCTCTCCCACCCCCGACTGCCCGCCCTCTGGGCGGGCTGCCGGGGCCCACTACCCACTGGCTGTGGGTGCGGGGGGGTGCGGGCATGGGACCCGTCACCAACCCCACAGCGCGCGCTCTTGCGAGCAAGCTCTGCGCGCTGTGGGGGCGGCATGAGGGTGCCTGGGGGGGGCGCCTCTTGCCTGGGTGTGGGGCGTCCGGGGTCGGGCGCTCTCCCACCCCCGACTGCCCGCCCTCTGGGCGGGCCGCCAGGGCCCACTACCCACTGGGTGTGGGTGCGGGGGGGTGCGGGCGTGGGGACCCGTCACCAACCCCACAGCGCGCGCTCTTACGAGCTGGCTTTGCGCGCTGTGGAGGCGGCATGAGGGTGCCTGGGGGGGCGCCTCCTGCCTGGCTGTGGGGCGTTGGGGTCGGGCGCTCTCCCTCCCCCGACTGCCCGCCCTCTGGGCGGGCTGCCGGGGCCCACTACCCACTGGCTGTGGGTGCGGGGGGGTGCGGGCGTGGGGACCCGTCACCAACCCCACAGCGCGCGCGCTTGCGAGCTGGCTTTGCACGCTGTGGGGGCGGCATGAGGGTGCCCGGGGGGGTGCCTCTTGCCTGGGTGTGGGGCGTCCGGGGTCGGGCGCTCTCCCACCCCCGACTGCCCGCCCTCTGGGCGGGCTGCCGGGGCCCACTACCCACTGGCTCTGGGTGCGGGGGGGTGCGGGTGTGGGGACCCGTCACCAACCCCACAGCGCGCGCTCTTTCGAGCTGGCTTTGCGCGCTGTGGGGGCGGCACGAGGCCGCCCGGGGGGGGGGCGCCTCCTGCCGGGGTGTGGGGCGTCCGGGGTCGGGCGCTCTCTCACCCCCGACTGCCCGCTCTCTGGGCGGGCTGCCGGGGCCCACTACCCACTGGCTGTGGGTGCGGGGGGTCGTGGGCGTGGGGACCCGTCACCAACCCCACAGCGCGCGCTCTTGCAAGCTGGCTTTGGGCGCTATGGGGGCGGCACAGGGGCGCCCGGGGGGGGGCGCCTCCTGCCTGGGTGTGGGGCGTCCGGGGTCGGGCGCTCTCCCACCCCCGACTGCCTGCCCTCTGGGTGGGCTGCCGGGGCCCACTACCCACTGGCTGTGGGTGCGGGGGGTCGTGAGCGTGGGGATCGTCCCCAACTCCACAGCGCGCGCTCTTTCGACCTGGCTTTGCGCGCTTTGGGGGCGGCATGAGGGTGCCCGGGGGGGCGCCTCTTGCCTGGGTGTGGGGCGTCTGGGGTCGGGCGCTCTCCCACCCCAAACTGCCCGCCCTCTGGGCGGGCTGCCGGGGCCCACTACCCACTGGCTGTGGGTGCGGGGGGGTGCGGGCATGGGGACCCGTCACCAACCCCACAGCGCGCGCTCTTTCGAGCTGGCTTCGCGCGCTGTGGGGGCGGCATGAGTGTGCCCGGGGGGGCGCCTCTTGCCTGGGTGTGGGGCGTCTGGGGTCGGGCGCTCTCCCGACCCCGACTGCCCGCCCTCTGGGCGGGCTGCCGGGGCCCACTACCCACTGGCTGTGGGTGCGGGGGGTCGTGGGCGTGGGGACCCGTCACCAACCTCACAGCGCGCGCTCTTTCGAGCCAGCTTTGCACGCTGTAGGGGCGGCACGAGGGCGCCCAGGGGGGAGCGCCTGCTGCCTGGGTGTGGGGCGTCCGCGGTGGGGCGCTCTCCCAACCCCGACTGCCCGCCCTCTGGGCGGGCTGCCGGGGCCCACTACCCACTGGCTGTTGGTGCGGGGGGATGCGGGCGTGGGGACCCGTCAGCGACCCCACAGCGCGCGCTCTTTCGAGCTGGCTTTACGCGCTGTGGGGGCGGCACGAGGGCGCCCGGGGGGGGGCGCCTCTTGCCTGGGTGTGGGGCGTCCGGGGTCGAGCGCTCTCCCACCCCCGACTGCCCGCCCTCTGGGCGGGCTGCCGGGGCCCAGTACCCACTGGCTGTGGGAGCGGGGGGGTGCAGGCCTGGGGACCCGTCACCAGCCCCACAGCGCGCGCTCTTGCGAGCTGGCTTTGCGCGCTGTGGGGGTGGCATGAGGGTGCCAAGGGGGGGGCGCCTCTTGCCTGTGTGTGGGGCGTCCGGGGTCGGGCGCTCTCCCACCCCTGACTGCCCGCCCTCTGGGCGGGCTGCCGGGGCCCACTACCCACTGGCTGTGGGTGCGGGGGGGGTGCGGGCGTGGGGACCCGTCACAAACCCCACAACGCGCGCTCTTTCGAGCTGGCTTTGCGCGCTGTGGGGGCGGCACGAGGGCGCCCGGGGGGGGGCGCCTCTTGCCTGGGTGTTGGTCGCCGGGGGTCGGGCGCTCTCCCACCCCCGACTGCCCGCCCTCAGGGCGGGCTGCCGGGGCCCACTACCCACTGGCTGTTGGTGCGGGGGGGTGTGGGCGTGGGGACCCGTCACAAACCCCACAGCGCGCGCTCTTGCGAGCTGGCTTTGCGAGCTGTGGGGGCGGCATGAGGGTCCCCTGGGGGGGCGCCTCTTGCCTGGGTGTGGGGCGCCGGGGTCGGGCGCTCTCCCACCTTCGACTGCCCGCCCTCTGGGCGGGCTGCCCGGGCCCACTAGCCACTGGCTGTGGGTGCGGGGGGGTGCGGGCGTGGGGACCCGTCACCAACCCCACAGCTCGCGCTCTTTCGAGCTGGCTTTGCGCGCTGTGGGGGCGGCACGAGGGCGCCCGGGGTTGGGGCGCCTCTTGCCTTGGTGTCGGGCGTCCGGGGTCGGGCGCTCTCCCACCCCCGACTGCCCGCCCTCTGGGCGGGCTGCTGGGGACCACTACCCACTGGCTGTGGGTGCGGGGGGGTGCGGGCGTGGGGACCCATCACCTACCCCACAGCGCGCTCTTTCGGACTGGCCTGGTGCTATGGGGGCGGCAGGAGGGCGCCCGGGGGGGGCGCCTCCTGCCCGGGTGTGGGGCGTCCGGGGTCGGGCGCTCTCCCACCCCCGCTTGCCCGCCCTCTGTGCGGGCTGCCGGGGCCCACTACCCACTGACTGTGGGTGCGGGGGGGTGCGGGCATGGGACCCGTCACAAAGCCCACAGCGCGCGCTCTTGCGAGCTGGCTTTGCGCGCTGTGGGGGCGGTACGAGGCCGCCCGGGGGGGGGGCGCCTCCTGCCTGGGTGTGGGGCGTCCGGGGTCTGGCGCTCTCCCACCCCCGACTGCCCGCCCTCTGGGCGGGCTGCCGGGGCCCACTACCCACTGGCTGTGGGTGCGGGGGGGTGCGGGCGTAGGGACCCGTCACCAACCCCACAGCGTGCGCTCTTTCAAGCTGGCTTTGCGCGCTGTGGGGGTGGCATGAGGGTGCCAAGGGGGGGGCGCCTCTTGCCTGGGTGTGAGGCGTCCGGGGTCGGGCGCTCTCCCACCCCCGACAGCCCGCCCTCTGGGCGGGCTGCCGGGGCCCACTACCCACTGGCTGTGGGTGCGGGGGGCTGCGGGCGTGGGGACCCGTCACAAACCCCACAGCGCGCGCTCTTGCGAGCTGGCTTTGCGAGCTGTGGGGGCGGCATGAGGGTGCCCGGGGGGGCGCCTCTTGCCTGGGTGTGGGGCGCCGGGGTTGGGCGCTCTCCCACCCCCGACTGCCCGCCCTCTGGGCGGGCTGCCGGGGCCCACTACCCACTGGCTGTGGGTGCGGGGGGGTGCGGGCGCGGGGACCCATCACCAACCCCACAGCGCGCTCTTTCGAGCTGGCTTTGCGCGCTGTGGGGGCGGCACGAGCGCGCCCGGGGGGGGGGCGCCTCTTGTCTTGGTGTCGGGCTTCCGGGGTCGGGCGCTCTCCCACCCCCGACTGCCCGCCCTCTGGGCGGGCTGCCGGGACCCACTACCCACTGGCTGTGGGTGCGGGGGGGTGCGGGCATGGGACCCGTCACCAACCCCACAGCGCGCGCTGTTGCGAGCTGGCTTTGCGCGCTGTGGGGGCGGCACGAGGCCGCCCGGGGGGGGGGCGCCTCCTGCCTGGGTGTGGGGCGTCCGGGGTCCGGCGCTCTCCCACCCCCGACTGCCCGCCCTCTGGGCGGGCTGCCGGGGCCCACTACCCACTGGCTGTGGGTGCGGGGGGGTGCGGGCGTAGGGACCGTCACCAACCCCACAGCGCGCATTCTTTCAAGCTGGCTTTGCGCGCTGTGGGGGCGGCACGAGCGCGCCCGGGGGGGGCCTCTCCTGCCTGGGTGTGGGGTGTCCGGGGTCGGGCGCTCTCCCACCCCCGACTGCCCGCCCTCTGGGCGGGCTGCCGGGGCCCACTACCCACTGGCTGTGGGTGCGGGGGGGTGCGGGCGTGGGGACCGTCACCAAACCAACAGCGCGCGCTCTTGCGAGCTGGCTTTGCGCGCTGTGTGGGCGGCATGAGGCTGCCCGGGGGGGAGCGCCTCCTGCCTAGGTGTGGGGCGTCCGGGGTGGGGCGCTCTCCCACCCCCGACTGCCCGCCCTCTGGGCGGGCTGCCGGAGCCCACTACCCACTGGCTGTGGGTGCGGGGGGGTGTGGGCGTGCGGACCCGTCACCAACCTCACAGCGCGCGCTCTTTCGAGCCAGCTTTGCACGCTGTGGGGGCGGCATGAGGGCGCCCAGGGGGGAGCGCCTCCTGCCTGGGTGTGGGGCGTCCGGGTTGGGGCGCTCTCCCACCCCGACTGCCTGCCCTCTGTACGGGCTGCCGGGGCCCACTACCCACTGGCTGTGGGTGCGGGGGGGTGCGGGCGTGGGGACCCGTCACCAACCCCACAGCGCGCGCTCTTTCGAGCTGGCTTTACGCGCTGTGGGGGCGGCACGAGGGCCCCCAGGGGGGGCGCCTCCTGCCTGCGTGTAGGGCGTCCGGGGTCAGGCGCTCTCCCAACCCCGACTGCCTGCCCTCTGGGCGGGCTGCCGGGGCCCACTACCCACTGGCTGTGGGTGCGGGGGGGTGCGGACCTGGGGACCCGTCACCAGCCCCACAGCGCGCGCTCTTGCGAGCTGGCTTTGCACGCTGTGGGGGTTGCATGAGGGTGCCAAGGGGGGGGCGCCTCTTGCCTGGGTGTGAGGCGTCCGGGGTCGGGCGCTCTCCCACCCCCGACTGCCCGCCCTCTGGGCGGGCTGCCGGGGCCCACTACCCACTGGCTGTGGGTGCGGGGGGCTGCAGCTGTGGGGACCCGTCACAAACCCCACAACGCGCGCTCTTGCGAGCTGGCTTTGCGAGCTGTGGGGGCGGCATGAGGGTGCCCGGGGGGGCGCCTCTTGCCTGGGTGTGGGGCGCCGGGGTCGGGCGCTCTCTCACCCCCGACTGCCCGCCCTCTGGGCGGGCTGCCGGTGCCCACTAGCCACTGGCTGTGGGTGCGGGGGGGTGCGGGCGTGGGGACCCGTCACCAACCCCACAGCTCGCGCCCTTTCGAGCTGGCTTTGCGCGCTGTGGGGGCGGCACGAGGGCGCCCGGGGGGGGGGCGCCTCTTGTCTTGGTGTCGGGCGTCCGGGGTCGGGCGCTCTCCCACCCCCGACTGCCCGCCCTCTGGGCGGGCTGCCGGGGCCCACTACCCACTGGCTGTGGGTGCGGGGGGGTGCGGGCGTGGGGACCCATCACCAACCCCACAGCGCGCTCTTTCGAGCTGGCTTTGGGCGCTATGGGGGCGGCAGGATGGCGCCCGGGGGGGGCGCCTCCTGCCCGGGTGTGGGGCGTCCGTGGTCGGGCGCTCTCCCGCCCCCGCTTGCCCGCCCTCTGTGCGGGCTGCCGGGGCCCACTACCCACTGACTGTGGGTGCGGGGGGGTGCGGGCATGGGACCCGTCACCAACCCCACAGCGCGCGCTCTTGCGAGCTGGCTTTGCGCGCTGTGGGGGCGGCACGAGGCCGCCCGGGGGGGGGGCGCCTCCTGCCTGGGTGTGGGGCGTCCGGGGTCCGGCGCTCTCCCACCCCCGACTGCCCGCCCTCTGGGCGGGCTGCCGGGGCCCACTACCCACTGGCTGTGGGTGCGGGGGGGTGCGGGCGTAGGGACCCGTCACCAACCCCACAGCGCGCATTCTTTCAAGCTGGCTTTGCGCGCTGTGGGGGCGGCACGAGCGCGCCCGGGGGGGGGCGCCTCCTGCCTGGGTGTGGGGCGTCCGGGGTCGGGCGCTCTCCCACCCCTGACTGCCTGCCCTCTGGGCGGGCTGCCGGGGCCCACTACCCACTGGCTGTGGGTGGGGGGGGGTGCGGGCGTGGGGCCCGTCACCAAACCAACAGCGCGCGCTCTTGCGAGCTGGCTTTGCGCGCTGTGTGGGCGGCATGAGGGTGCCCGGGGGGGGCGCCTCCTGCCTGCGTGTGCGGCGTCTGGGGTTGGGCGCTCTCCCACCCCCGACTGCCCACCCTCTGGGCGGGCTGCCGGAGCCCACTACCCACTGGCTGTGGGTTGTGGGGGGGCGCGGGGCTGCAGACCCGTCACCAACCCCACAGCGCGCGCTCTTGCGAGCTGGCTTTGCGTGCTGTGGGGGCGGCATGAGGGTGCCCGCGGGGGGCGCCTCTTGCCTGGGTGTGGGGCGTCCGGGGTTGGGGCTTTTTTCTTTTTCCCTCCCCCCCCTCTGTGTGCCCCGTTGTCTCCTGCTTTGCGTGTTTTCCGGCCTGGGGTGCCCTTGGCCAAATGTGTCGCATTGATCATTGCTTGCTTCAGCTTGTCGAACGCAGCTTGGTTTACAGCTCTCCACTCCCACTCAAAGTGTGCTTTGAACATCGCGGTCAGAGGGGCCGCCACAGCCTGGAATCCCTCGACAAACTGCTGATAAAATCCACACAACCCCGATACATTGTCGAACTTCATGAACGGTGGTTGGCGGAGGCCAACCTCGAATGACCTTGATCTTTCCGGGGTCCATGCGTACTCCATCTTCATCGATGATGTATCCGCAAAAGGGCACCTGAGTCTGGAAGAACGTGGATTTATCGATGCAGGGAAACAGTTGGTGTCGACGCAGTAGTTCATGTACCAAATCCAGATGTCACTGGTGTTCCTCAGCATCCTTCGAGAAGAAGAGGATGTCGTCCATGTACACCAATACAAAAATCCCCAAGTGGTCTCAAAGGACATCATTCACGACGCGTTGGAACGTTGATGGCGCGTTACAGAGGCCAAAGGGCGTAACAACCCATTCGAAGGCCCCAAACTGTGTGTTGAAGGCGGTTTTTTCGACATCTTCGTCATGGATTTGAATCTGATGGAACCCACTGACAAGGTCCATCTTCGAAAAGACGGTGGAACCCCCCAGTGTACTCAGAATGGACTGGATTGAAGGTAAGGGATATCGATCTCGAACAGTTTGCGTATTCAACGCTCGGTAATCGACGCACATACGCCATTTACCATTTGCTTTTTTCACCAGCAGGCACCTCACTCCATATGGACTTGAGGGTGGTCAAATTCGGCCGGATCGATGTAACTTGTCTAGTTGTCGTCGAAGCTCGTCCAACTGGCTCGGGTCCGTTTTGTAAGGGTGTACCCACGGTGGATTGTCTTCCGTATCGAGGCGTAGTCGATGGTCTCTGGCAGGTCGATGCCGAAGTAAATCTCCGAACGCCGCGTTCGGGTGGTGGGAGATGGCCGCTCCTGACAGGAGCCGCCCCTGGCTCCTGCTCCTGAGCAGCACCGACCCTGGCTCCTGAGGAGCTCCGACCCTGGGGTAGGGATGCAGATTCGCAGCGAATTTAATTTGAATTCGCGTGATTCGCTGCGAATTCGTTCGCAGCGCGAATTCGCTGCGAATGCGGCGTGAAATTCAGAGTACTGCGAATTCGGGGCGAATTCGGCCTGCGAATTCGCAGGGGACAGGCGCCGGCGGCAGCGCGCACACTCCTTTGAACAGAGGTAATTACCAAAACGTGATTCTGCTTCCGAAAAAATTATTTGACATTACAGATTGAAAAATGTGTTGATTCCGCATCTCATTGTCGATTTTGTTTCTTGAATGGTCCATTGGTACTCGTTTTCAGATCCGAAATTCATTTCAAGATTTCAAGCATACCGCTGCGTCCAGCACGTGAAGGCGGTTCCATTGGTGTTTGTCTTAGCGTCCAAATCAACAGACGCACGGAGATAAAACCGTCGCGAGATTTCAAAATCCGAAAAATTTCTGGACTCAATCTGGTGCCTGGACGTGTTTCCTGTGTCCTGCCCTTCACAACGGTACCTTCCTTGCCTCTAGCGGACGCAAATACACGGAGAAATCCTGATCACCAGTGTTCAAATTCGGCAGATTTGACAGTGTATGAACAAGGTGCCAGCAGGCACCAGGCTATGTAAAGGCACTGTCCCAGTGCACAGCAGGTATGAACAAGGGTAAATACTGAATAGTACACTGTGTTTCGATTCCATGTGTTTTCTCACCTTTCTAGCTCTCGGACTCCCTATCCACATGCCCCTTTCTTGCTTTGTTCCACCCTTTCAAGAACCTTCAAGAATGGAGCGTTGAGATGCATTCAAAAGGTCCAATGGGGTCAACTTCATAATGCAGAGTTGGAATGAATTCAAATCTTAGATGAAGAAAGGTCATCAAAGAGATTCACATATGATTCTTTGTGTGTGGCTTGATGTTTGTGCATGCTACGTTGAATTTTGTGTCTGTTCTTTTCATTCAAATATGTTGCAAAGTGGCGAGGTGGACCATTTCTTCCGCAGTTTTAAGTTATGACAACAAGCAACAAGTAAGCAAACGAACGGAAGTAAATGGGGCTGAACAGGATACGTACATGCAAGCATTTGGAGAAAACTTGAATTTTGAATGTCTATTTCAAGTCAATGGGGACCATTTTCCTTGATTTTGTTGCATCCTGTTGACCCAAAGTGATTCAGAATAGGCAGGGTAGTAGCAGGTTAGCAAGAGACCTGCATGGTGGTCATTCTTCGGTTCGGAAAAGTAGACGCAACCTGCTTGTAGGAACTGGAAAATCAATACGATACAGAAATTTGAAATTTTTGATTTCGAATTCGAATTCATGGGGTCCAGGGATTCGAGCGAATTCGGGGCAAATTCGAATTCGAGCGAATTTGTGCGAATTCGAACCTGCATCCCTACCCTGGGGTGCTCCTCAGAAGCACCGACCCTGGCTCCTGAGGAGCACCGACCCTGAGGGGGCTCCTGTGGAGCACCGACCCTGGCTCCTCAGGAGCCAAAGCTCCTGAGGAGCACCGACCCTGCTCCTGAGTAGCAAGTTGGCTCCCGAGGAGCACCAACCCTGGCTCCTGAGGAGCCAAAAGAGAAAAAGGTTATTTTTTTCACTTTTAGCTGAGTACTTTGCATATTTTCTACAAAGGATGCCCATTGTGGCTGCAAGGTTACCAACAACCTGGATAAAAGTCGCATTTTTGGACTCTTACAGGCTTTCCTAATGTCTACATCATTGATCCTGAAGAACACCACCTCTGCTCCTTGGGAATGATTCTGCTTCCGACAAAGACCAGCCCTCAAGAACCAAAATAAAAAGACCTATTCCCACTTTTTGATTACTCATTCGTACACGGTGCCCATCGTGCATGCAAGATTGCCAACAAGGCAGATCAAAGTTGCGTCTTTGTTAGCTTTGGAGGTTCAACTAGAGGTTTCTTCGAAATTTTTTTAACTTAACCAAGTCGTTTGTTTGAATCATTGATCTTGGGAAGAACCACTATTGCCCCTGAAGAGCAATTTTGCCCCTGAGGAGCACCGTCCGTGTCTTTCGGGGAGCTAAAAAAAACCTGTGCCCACCAGTGCCAACACCTCAAACCCCCTTTTCAACTCACCCAATGCCCTCAATACATATTTCACCCATTGCCAACACCTCAAACCCCCTTTTCAACTGCCCCCATGCCCTCAAAAAACATTTCACCCAGTGCCAACACCTCAAACCCTCTTTTCAACTGCCCCAATGCCCTGAGAACATATTTCACACAAGGCCAACACCTCCGACCCCCTTTTCAACTGCCCCCATGCCCTCAAAAAATATTTCACGCAGTGGCCACACCTCAAACCCCCTTTTCAACTGCCCTCATGCCATGAAAACACATTTCACCCAGTGCCAACACCTAGAACCCCCTTTTCAACTCACGCCATGCCCGCAAAACATATTTCACCCAGTGCCAACACCTCAAACCCCCTTTTCAACTGCCCCCATGCCCTCACAACGCATTTCACCCAGTGTCAACACCTCAAACCCCCTTTTCAACTGCCCCCATGCCCTCAAAACACGTTTAACCCAATGCCAACACCTCCACCCCCCTTTCAATTGCCCCCATGCCCTGAAAACATATTTCACCCAGTGCCAACACCTCAAACCACCTTTTCAACTCACCACATGCCCTCAAAAAATATTTCACCCAGTGCGAACACCTCAAACCCCCCTTTCAACTGCTCCCATGCCCTCAAAACACACTTCACCCAGTGCCAACACCTCAAACCCCCTTTTCAACTCCCCCGATGCCCTCAAAACATATTTCACCCAGTGCCAACACCTCGAACCCCCTTTGCAACTGCCCCCATGCCCTCAAAACACATTTCACCCAATGCCAACACCTCAAACCCCCTTTTCAACTCAGCCCATGCCCTCAAAACATATTTCAACCAGTGCCAACACCTCAAACCCCCCTTTTAGCTACCCCCATGCCCTCAAAACATATTTCACACAGTGCCAACACCTCAAAGCCCCTTTTCCACTCCCCCCATGCCCGGAAAACATATTTCACCCAGTGCCAACACCTCAAACCCCCCTTTTAGCTACCCCGATGCCCTCAAAACATATTTCACACAGTGCCAACACCTCAAACCCCCTTTTCAACCCCCCCCATGCCCTGAAAACATATTTCACCCAGTGCCAACATCTCAAACCCCCCTTTTAGCTACCCCCATGCCCTCAAAACCACCCAGCAGACCCGAACCGCCCGGAGCAGTGGGAACAGGCCACCGCACCAACCCGCGACACCGCCCTCCGCGCCGCCGGCCTCCGCACCCCACACGACAACCTCCCCCCCCACCTACAGACAGTGACCACCCCCCGCCGGAGGTCTGGTGTACAGTCCTCGAGCGCGGGCACTACTACGTGATAGCCGCTAGGGCTACGTCCCCCGGCCCGCAATGGCTCGTCAAAGGGACAGACACCATGCTCGCCCCAGGGGCCGCCCCACCAGGGGCAGTAGGGGACCCCACCACCCCGCACAGGGTCCTCAGGGGCGTCCTCCAGCCAGGGGACAAGCCCCCAGCCCGCGACCTGGCCCAAATCACCTCAGGGAAGGCGGGGTACCACCTGGGACTGGCCATGCTCTGCCTGACCCACTGGATCCAGCGCCGCTGGCCACCCACAGGGACCCTGCCCTGGATTTGGGCCATTCCCACCGCCCAAGAACAAATTGAGGCGGGCCCGGACACGCGGCCAAACCCCCCCACCAGACTGCAGCACTCCCTCACCTGCCCTTACCACGACATCCACAGGGTCCTCAGCCGCGCGGGTCTTAGCCCAGAGCTAGCATACCCCCTTCCTACCACTGACCAAGAGGTCCAACAGATGCGAAAGCTCGTCTGCGAAATCCTTGCCACGGCAGCAGAAGACGGCAAGCTTCTCCTCCAAACCGCCTGGCCTACAACTGACCACGCAAGCGCGCCGCGGCGAGCGGACACATACACCGACACAACACACCCCGCCGCAAAATCCCCGCCCATGCCCCTCCCCTCACGCTGCTCACGCGGAGACCCACACACGCCCACCACCGCGCGCACCCCCGGGCCCCGCGACACGGGCCTCCCCCACCCGCCCGAACACCATCACACGCCCGCCACAGTCCCAGCCGCCGGACACCCCTCACCACCCCCCACACTCGACAACCTGCACACACCCGCCGAGAGGAGCCCAACGCCCCGCGGCACGCCCACCCCACCCAGTGGCCGGCACACGCCCCCCGCGCACACCCCAGAAGACCCAGGCCCAGCCCCCCCGGCCCCTGAATGCAGCCCACGCGAACTGTTCCCCCCCGTTGACGCCAACCCACACAACCTCACACATTGCAGGACCCCGGCCCAGCCAAGCCCGGAAGGAGAAGGCCACAGCCCTGCGCCTCCCTCCCCCGCAGCTGCCGACCAGATCGGCCCGCCGGGCCGCCAGGTCACGACCGGGCCCCCCCAGCCGCCCACCCCCAACCTACAGCCCGAGGACATGCCCTCCATCCTCCCCGCCGTGGCCGCAGCAGAAGCCGCCGCCCACAAGCCCGCATGCATCACAGCCCAACCCGCGTCCACCACCTCCTCCTCATCCTCAGCCTCATCCACCTCCTCCACCCCATCCTCCGACCCCCCCCCCCCCCCGCCGCCCTCATCCTCAAGGCCACAGCAAAAGCCAAAGCTGCGGCCGCACGCAACGACCCCCCGCCCCCCACACAGGCGACTCAGGCACCACAGCAACACACCGGGAAGACCCCCGACCCGACATCGGCGCCCTCACACCTCCGGACAGAGGTCCTCCTCAACCTGGAACCGGACCCCAACCCCAAACCCGACCCCAAACCCAAGCCGGCGCCCGAGCGAGCACACACAACACCACAAACGCAATGACACAAACCCAAGCGGCACCAACCTAACCCGAACCCTAACCCAAGCCAGGACCCGCCACCCACCACAACCCACGCCCCCCTCCCACCAGCAGCCACCGCCACCGCAGAGGCGGCCACCCAACACGACCCCGTCCAAACCCTCGTCAACATCCCCATCTCCAAGCGCCCCGTCATCCATCCCCCACAAACCACCACCACCGCCGGCCAAACCGACCCAGGGACGTGGGACCCCTCGACCACCGTCACCGTCAAGCCCGGCCCCCGCCCCCCCCCCCTGCCCACCACATAGTACAGCCCAAGGGGCTGCGCACGATGCCCGACCCCCCAACCCCACAAGGAGGACCGCAATACCCACAAGGGGTCCAAGGGCCATACCCGCAACACCAACCCCACCACTACCAACGCCACCACCACCAGCGGCCCCACCACCACCACCACCAACACCACCCCCACGACTACGACTGCCCACCACCCTACCCCACTGGGCCACAACCCCCCGTGCACGAACAGCACCAGCGAATGGGATGGCAGCCACCGAGCGCTCCACCCGCATACCCCACCTACCACCAGGGGCCACCCCCCCCGTACCAGCCACCGCCCCTGTACCAGGAACCGTATCCCCCCGGCCACCACGTCAAAGCCAAAGGGAGCCCCCGGGCCCAACCCCGCCAGGGACAGTCACTCGACCCATACCACCAGCCGCTACCGCCACCAGACGCCTACGTGGCGGATCCATGGACGACTGGGGACCTCCCCCCCCCCCCAGTACCAGGCGGCACCACGCGAGGCCCCCCAGGACCCGCCGACACCTCCTGACTGGCCCGACTTGAGCGATGAGGCCCGGTCCCGCAAACGGCGGTGCTCCCGCTCCCCCCCCGCACGGCACACTCGCCCCCGGCGCCCACACTCCCCACACCGCCACCGCGCCTCAACCACCCACTCGCGCCGCTCCCGCTCCCCCAGGCGCCACCCCGACCCCCCGGGACCCCGCTCCTGCCGCTCCCGCTCCCCCGGGCGCCACCACGAGCGCCATCGCCGCCCCATGTCCACCCCCCCCTCCCCCCTCCGGCCGTACACGAACCCCACCCCCAGCCCCCGCCACCACCACTCCCGCTCCCCCAGGGGCCACCAAGCGCGCCACCACCGCCCCATGTCCACCTCCCCCTCCCGTTCCCCCCTCCGCCGGTACCTGTCCGCCACCCCCAGCCCCCGCCACCGCCGCTCCCGCTCCCCCAGGCACCGCCAGCCCCCACACCACCGCAGGACCACGTCCTCCCCCCGCCGCACCGGGACCCCGAGCACGGACCCCTCCCCCCCCCTGGGCCCCCCCCCACCTCGCCTGGTGGTCTGACCCCGCTTTGCAGGAGCTCCGCCGCTGGGTGAAGTGGGCCGGGGGAGCGGGAAGGCAAAAAGTGGTGCACATGTTGCACACCTTCAAGGAGATGTGCACCCACACCCCCGCCGACCCCAGCAAGGCCGCCCCGGAGGCCATCATGCCGGAAGCGGCATGGGAGGCCCTCCTCCGCGATGCGGTCCAGGGCCTTGGCCCCCCCTACACCCCCCGAGCCCTCCGCCAATGGCTCCAGGACACCGACCCCCCGGCCTGGGCCATCGGCGCCCCCTCCCCAGCCCGCCACCACCACACCGGGAAGGGGAAGGACAAGGGCAAGGGGAGGGCAAGGGACAGCCAGGGGCACTCAGGCAAGAGGGCACGGAGGGGCCCCAAGTGAGGGCAGGCACTCATAGGGACAGGGCACCGGAAGAGACACAACATGGGGGCAGGAAACCACCCAAGAACCATGAAGGGGCGGCAGCGGGGACCGAGGCACAGAGGAAAAGGGCACCACGGCAGACGCCACAACCCACACCCAGGAAGGGCATACCACAACGGGGGGACCAGCAACGTCCCACCCCCACCGAACGCTGCATAACTCCCGGGGGCGCAGCCCCCAACACGCACCGCCGAAGCAAGCATGGGACGCCGTACGGATCACACCAGCGCACACCCACCAGCCACCGGAAACCACACGGGGGAGGGAGGGCACACCTACACGGAGAGAACGGGCTACACCAACAGAGGAAGCCACAGGTAACGCCGCCGCGCAGCCCAAAACCACGCCCTCACCGCCAGGCGACGACCCCGGCCGCCAGAAGGGCCACCTCACAGGCACTGGAGGAGGACGAAGGCAGGGCCACAGCAACCAGGACTAGGGACCGCAACCCCCAGAGGACACGGGACCAAGGCACAGGCCCCCAGGGAGGGCAACCCCACGGACGCCCGGCGGACCCACCAGCCCGAGCGGCACGCCAAGGCCCCCACAGCACGGACGCAGCGAGACACACACACCTAACTGCACCCCCCAGCCACCAGCCAGCCACACTCCGGCCCGCACTCCGTACCACGACACAGGCCAGGCTGACCTGGACTGACCCACCACGGCACAACGCGAGACAGCACGGCACACCGCACCATAGCGCGCCACAGAGCAACGCGCCACAGCACGACGCGACGCGACGCGGCACAGAGCGGCACAACACGGCACGGCTGACCCTAACCTGAAGGACTAACCGAAACAAGCCATCGCACACCCCGGAAGGCGCCGCACCAGCACGCCACACACCGGCACCGCGGGCCACACACGGGGCCACCGCGTGCCCGGCAACAACGATTGCGGACCACCCAGAAGGTTAAAACCGGCACCGCAGAGGAGAAAGGACACGGACAACCCCAGCCCCCTAAGACAGAGCCACACGCAGCCGCCTGGCGCAGCCGCCCAGCCGGCAGAGCCAGGACCTAACCCGGCAGGAAGGGGTGCCGAGCCCAACGTGTACCAAGCCCGCCCGACCCATGGGGCCGGGACACGGCCAAGCAGAACGCAACCGCCAATAGCAGCCCGGAAGACCACAAGGATTGCGGGCCAGTGCGTGCGCCGGCCCAAGGAAGGCAGAGGGAAGAACAGGCAGGCCCCCCCCCAAAAAAAACAGGGGGGGGAGGGGGGGGGGCGAGAGAACAGCACACAGCCACCAAACCGCCCCCCAACACCACAAGAGGCGGCCAAACCCCCCACCCAGAAGGCACCGAAGACAGGACCCCCAAAGAGGGACAGGGGGACCACCCAACCAAAACCGGCAACACCAAGCCAGGAACAGCGGCCCACCGGGAAAAGGGACACCGAATCATGCAGACACACACCACGAAACAAAAAAAGAGCCAGCAGCCCAGCCCGAAAGAAAGGGGATGGGGGGACAGGAACCACAAGGCCCGGGACAGGGACAGCCAGCAACCGACACCACAAAGCCAAACCAAGACACGCCCAAAAAAAAAAAGCGCAAAAGACACACCCCAACAACCCAACCAAGAAGGGCGGGGCACAGCCGAGACCCGGGCCCAGCACGCACACCCACACACCGCGGGCCCAGCCAGGAAAGGCGGCGAACGAGCGGGGAGCGCGCACAAACACGCACCCCCGCACAGCAACCCCAACGAAGAGGTGCACGAGACCACGCGGGACGGGCGCACGAGCACACACACAGCCCAGCACCCCCCAAAGAAGAGGCGGGGTGCAGCCGAAACCCAAACCCTAGCTCGCACGCCCACACCGCACACCGGAACCGGAACGGCGGGGGGCAGGCGGAGCGCGCACGCAACCACAAACGTCCCATATGCAGGCCGAAACCTAAGCCCAACCACGGACACCACAAACAGCCGGCAAAAGAAGGACAACACCACAAACCGTACCCAAACACACCCGCCCAAGAACGCGGCCAGGACTGGCGGGGTTAACTAAACCCGCACCCAACCGCAACCCGGACCCGAACACAAACGCCGCACAACAGTAGGAAACCCAGTGCCCACAGCCCGGGCACTGAGGCAGCCCCTGCCAGGCAGCTGACCCGGCCAAACGAGATCGAGAGACCGGGGGTAAGGCTACATCCTAAGGCCTGCGCTGCTTTGGGACTCGAGGCGGAGCGTGCGACACCCAAGCGCCTCGGAACCCTAGTACCAAGAACGTGCATGCATGCCTTGGGAACGGGATACGCCAGGAAGTCCGGTGAACCTCTAGGGTTCCGCCCAAAGGAGGGGACGTGCGCAAGCACGAGGGGACACCCTCCCGGCGAGACAAGTACGTCACGCCGGCGGCAATCAGCCCTCCCGCTGTTGCCCGAGTCCGCTTTTTTGGGGGCCAACAGTCAGGTCTAGCGGGATGTAAGCCGCCTCCCCTCTTCACGCGCGGAGCCTCCTCCTGTTCGTCACAGGGGCGACGCCAGGGGGAACCATGGGGCGCCTCTCCAAGACCGAGTGCACCAACCTACCTACCTACCTGCCAACAACTCAAACCGCCCTTTTAACTGCCCCCATGCCCACAAAACATATTTCACACAGTGCCAACACCTCAAACATCCTTTTCAACTGCCCCCATGCCCTGAAAACTTTTTTCACACAGTGCCAACACCTCCAACCCCCCTTTTACCTACCCCCATGCCCTCAAAACATATTTCACCCAGTGCCAACACCTCAAACCCCCTTTTCAACTCAGCCCATGCCCTCAAACAATATTTCACCCAGTGCCAACACCTCAAACCCCCCTTTTAACTGCCCCCATGCCCTCAAAAAATATTTCACACAGTGCCAACACCTCAAACCCCCTTTTCCACTCCCTCCATGCCCTGAAAACATATTTCACACAGTGCCAACACCTCAAACCCCCTTTGCAACTGCCCCCATGCCCTCAATACGCATTTCACCCAGTGCCAACACCTCAAACCCCCTTTTAACTGCCCCCATGCCCTCAATACGCATTTCACCCAGTGCCAACACCTCAAACCCCCTTTTTAAACCCCCCCCATGCCCTAAAAGCACATTTCACCCAGTGCCAACACCTCCAACCCCCTTTTAACTGCCCCCATGCCCTCAAAACACATTTCGACCAGTGCCAACACCTCAAACCCCCTTTTCAACTGCCCCCATGCCCTCAAAACACATTTCACCCAATGCCAACACCTCAAACCCCCTTTTCAACTGCCCCCATGCCCCCAAAACATATTTCACCCAGTGCCAACACCTCAAACCCCCCCTTTAGCTACCCCCATGCCCTCAAAACACATTTCACCCAATGCCGACACCTCAAACCCCCTTTTCAACTGCCCCCATGCCCTCAAAACATATTTCACCCAGTGCCAACACCTCAAACCCCCTTTTCAACTTCCCCCATGCCCTGAAAACATATTTCACCCAGTGCGAACACCTCAAACCTCCCTTTCAACTGCCCCCGTGCCCTCAAAACAAATTTCACACAGTGCCAACACCCCAAACCCCCTTTTCAACTGAAGGTTGCGATTGCGGATGCGCGAGCTTGTTTGAAAAGAAATTGAATTACATAATTGCAGGATAAATTCAATGATGAATCGTTCCTTTGACATTCACCAGGAATATCAGAAATGGAAACAAATCGTCCAGCCATTTCTGCAGACTGCAGCTCAAAAATCACAATATCATGATTCGGACATGATACATTTGTGTCAGAATGATGAGCAATTGGTCTTTGATAATGCTGCTTACATGCCGTCTCTTGAAATGCTCACGAAAGTCTTACCGGTGTTAGACATTCAAATGTGGGACGTGGAACCTTTTAATCATGGCACCAATGTTGTAGGATGGACATTGGGTTTTGCACCGGAAATTGGATGCATCGGTATGAATATTGAAGCACTTATGAAAAAACACTTGGGTAAAACAATATGGTTTCATCCACCATACATTACTTCGGTACAAACATACGAAGAGATTTGACCAATTTGGAAACGGGGAACCTTTTTGAAACAATTTTTTGAGTATGCGGCGGAGACACGAAATGAAGATATGACAAAAGTGGTGCTTGTTTTACCGGTAACGGCACTCACCATTGATGGGAAATTGTCATTCTCCCTTGATCGCAGACTCATACTTTTGATGTTACGAAAATATACACAAAAAGTGGTGATTACACAAGGCTGGGCATGTGTGCAAAATGAGAGGGGCGTGGTGGGGAAGCCAACCACATATGTCCCGGATGATGCTTCTGGCATGTACATGTTTGTGTTGTTGTCTACTACGCCCACTTGGACCACACCTCATGTGGAAGTCATTGACTTTTGCAACCATGATTCCAAGTTGTTGCCGCAAGCCATGCGAATAGAAAATAATATTCATGTGTGATTGGATGTGCATGGGGCTAAAGCAACTTCTTTTGATATGTTGAAATTGCTCAATGACTTGCCGTGTGAAACAAGATCTTCAATTTTCGAAGGTGAGACTGAAGAAGCTCTTATTTTTAAAAGCACAAATTTGCCGACTAAAGTGTCTTTTGGATTGCCACAAGGATGGAGTGCTTTTGACTTTTTCCTTACCCAAGATAAGTATGAACTTTTGACGAGCCAATATGATGTTCTGGCACGCAATGGAATCTCATATGCATTAGTGCAAGAGACCGGTGCCCTTGTTGTCACGAATTTCCCACAAAGTAAAAAAATACCACGAATGACATCGGATGATGTGAGAGTGGTGTTGAGGAAATGCCAAACTTTCATGGATGCATGTCAACAAGTGGTCCTTTGCAATAAATTTGATGTACTTGCTATGGTGGATGAGAATTGTAAATATTCACAATTGGCGGGGGTTTTGTGGGACTTGGACCACGTTGTTATCGCTGAAGTAGCCACGAATAAAAGGATTTTCCCGACAAAATCGGTGGTTTCTCCACCTTCAGTTTTTTTGCATCATGGGGTGGGGATTCCAAGTGACCACGTTTTGAATGTGGCTCGTCAACTTGGGGCTGTTAAATCATCTTCTACGGTGAAAAATGGCAAAATGATGATTACGTATGAACATATGGCCTCGGCACATTTGGCGGCGGGGGTGCGTGAATTTTTGCCGGGGAAAGGCCTCAGCCGCTTTTCTTTTGGCACCAAAGCAAGTGATGTCTATAAAGGCTCGGAGATACCAAAAGAGACCTTTCATTCTTTGGATACGCGTGTTGCTTTTGCGCGCGCAAATTGCTTCAAGAAACTTACTGCCAGCGCATTGGATATGCATAACCAAAGTGGGAGTATGGATGTAGATTCCAACGAGGGTGAAAAGGTTTACCCTTTTCGAGCAAGGGGATCCAATGGACGAATGGTACGCCAATGCACAAGATGAGGAATCAGATGAAGGATGGGGGGAGAGTGTCCCCCTAGAAAGTGATGGTTTCCCTTTTGGTACGGAGTCTAGGGGGAGTGCCAGACCTTTTGGCATTGCCACATATAATGTAGGTGGCAATGTGACCATGAGCCGTTTTCGAGAAATTTTAACGGCTATCAAAAATGATCTTGCCACTGGAACAAAATCCTTGCCGCATGTTGTTTTTTTTTCTGAGTTTAGAGTGGCGAGTAGTTATGCGAATAATCAATATGAATTGATTGTTCGAGAGATGTTTCATGGGGAATATCATTTGCTTCTAAGTCCTCCGACCTTGAGGGGGGGAGTGGCTTGTTTGGTTTCTGTTGATGTAGCCCCTAAGAAACCGGCTGTCAAGGTGCTCATTCCAGGCTACGTTATGAGTTTCAAAATTTTTGCTTGTCCTGACTTAAAGATGATGACGACGGTTGTAGGAGTTTATGTGGCCCGTAAGATGCGTCAAAAGCTAGCGAAGGTCTTGGATCCTTTGATCCAAGATGGATGTATTGTTTGTGGTGACTTTAATTCGACTACTTGTAGTCATGAAAATCTCAATGCCTTGGATGAGCCAACGGCGGGACATGACAACATGTGGCCATGGCTTCGGAATTTAGAGGGTAATGGTAAGATTATCGAGGTGTTTAAAGAGGCATGGATGAAGTCGCAAATGCAAGACACGGTTCCGATGACAAGGGTGAGACACTATGAGGGGTCATCTTACATAGATAGAATGTCTGTCACACGGAACCTTTTTGGTATATTTCAGCCCAGAGATGTGTGTGGAAGTGACGTGAAATTGAAGGGGAAGTTTGGGTCTTCGCAAAATTTTCACGCCGTGTTTTTTCATGATTGGGCCATTCCTCAGAAACCCACTAACCGATGCTATGGTTGGGGGGAAAAGCAGATTAAACTTTTTAAATCTAAGATGAGGGAGCAATTCAATTAACGCCCTACGGACGTGGAGCACGGGGTGAAGTGGTTGAACAATGCTATTGTTCAAGCTTTTCATTCTGTCCAGGATTGTAGTCCTAATGTGAAGGCTAAAACACCGGAGGGCTGGGAACAAAGGATAAAGAAATTGGCCAGTTTGGCTAGGCGGAATCCAAAAATCTTTTTTCGCAGAGCTAAAGCAGATTTCCTAATTCCGATGGAACCCAGTCCAGTTCCGGTGCCCATTCATCAAATAGAGATGATAATGAATGTTCACAATCCATGGGATGCTACGGCGCCTTCCTTTATGGATGAGCATGAAGAGAAGCCTATCCCGGTTCCAACGGATGAAGAGATTAGGCAGTGGGCAAGAGTGTCTAGATGTAAAGCGCCTGGCCCGGTTAATGTTCCTCGTTATCTATATTATGTGCTTCCTGATAATGTGTTTCATTGGGTTTGCGATATAGTTAGGGCCATCATAAGAGGGGAATTACGACTTGACATACTCAGGGAGACAGTAGTTTTTCCATTGAGTAAAGGGAACGAGGACCTGTCGGTGTCCAATGCGTGGAGGCCCATTAGTATCACTTCGGCTCTGTATAGGATAGTCTTTAGATGTATCCAGTCTTATTTAGAGACAACGCTTGCGCCTAGCCTTTCGGGAAGGCAATATGCGGGCCGTAAAGGAGGGTCGTGTGCGGGAGCAACCATGGATTTGCAGCAATTGCTAGGTAGTAAAATGATGACTGGCAATGGAGCATATATTGCTTTTGTGGACGTCTCTAATGATTTTTCTTCTGTCCAAGTTCCGTTGTTGCTTGACGCACTGTTGAAGTATGGTGTGTGTGCTCAGGTTCGGGACTTGTTTGGTTACGTATTACGTCATAGTGTCAACTATGTATATAATACGGTCACCGGCAAATGGGATAGATTTTTGGCTACATCGGGGGTGAAGCAAGGTTGTGCTACGGGACCGATCACATTTTGTGCTGTGATGGATTTAGTGATTAGGGAATTATTAGAGCTAGGTGTTGAACCATTTGTGTTTATGGATCACTTGGCGATTGTTGCAGAGACAGCTAGTGAGTTGAGACATACGTTGATTCATGCACAGATGCTTTTTGCTAGAATTGGTCTCTCCGTCAACTTTGCCAAGACAAAAATGTTACCTATTCGTGCGCAGTTCAACTCTGAATCTACCGTGCCTGCCAGGGTTTATGAGGGAGATCAATGGAGATTGTGCCGTAATTCATTAGTTCGTGAATGTATCGCTCAACCGCAATCCGATCCCACGCCAGTGACAATTGAGTGCGTTAACTCATATCTTCATTTGGGGCACTTGATCCATACAACATGGGATCCGCGGTGCACGCATGATGAATTGATGTCTGAATTTAGTCAGGAGATTGATGTTTGGAATAATCGACCACTGCCAGTTCGAGCCCAACTTCAAGTGATTAACTCGGTCCTTATTCCGAAGATAGTTTATAGGTTACAATGTATTCAAATAGTTTGGGATCTGTTGTTGAAGATTCAAAGATGGTTGAAGGATTTTTTGCTTGCCATTGTTGGTTTGCCGACGTTTCTTTGCAATAAAACATTGTATTCTAGCCATAAATTTGGATTAGGGCTGCTTCATATTCCGGTGGTGGTTGCAACTCGAATGTTGGACAATGTCTCCAACGTTTTGTGTAAATATGGCGCACATCATTTGATGCACTCTGAGATGGGCTATCTTCACATTTTGCAATCTGTTGTGGATGCTCTACATGCAGAGACAAGTGCTTCTGTCTTGCCGTTGGGGGGAACTTCCGATGTTCAGGAGGTGTTGAATTATAGTAGCTTCTCGGATGTTGAAATTCAGAATTGGGTCTGGCAATATAAGCATTACATTGATACCGAGCATTCGGCTTATAGTGATGGTTCATTCTTTGAATCGTGCAATAAATGTGCCGGTGCTGCTGCTTTGGAGGATGGAAGAACACTGTGTGTGAGACCTCCAGGATACCAGAGCGCCTATAAGGCAGAAGTGTATGGGATGTTCTTGGCTTGTGAGTATAGTTTCTCATGTGCTACCATATTTACGGATTGCAGTGCGGTTTTGAAGGCTGTTAAATATAGAAAGGAGCGTGTGGTGGAAGCGAGATTGATTAGATTAATTGGGGAGCATGTCGACCGTAAGCATATGTCTCTCCAATATGTGAGGGGTCACTCGGGGATTCCAGGTAATGAAGAGGTGGATAGACGGGCAAAGGCAGCAGTTAACCTGCCAGATGCCCCAGTGCAAAGTCCTGTTGAAGTTGGAGATGTCTCGTATCATGGTGAATTGTTCACTTACCCTCATAAAGTTTCGACTAGGTACCACGCCATCCACAGGGTCCTCAGCCGCGTTGGTCTTAGCCCAAAGCTAGCATACCCCCTTCCCACCACTGACCAAGAGGTCCACCAGATACGCAAGCTCGTCTGCGAAATCCTTGCCGCGGCAGCAGAAGACGGCAAGCTTCTCCTCCAAACCGCCCGGCCTACAACTGGCCACGCAAGCGCGCCGCGGCGAGCGGACACATACACCGACACGGCACACCCCACCGCACAATCCCCGCCCATGCCCCTCCCCTCTCGCTGCTCACCCGGAGACCCACACATGCCCACCATCGCGCGCACCCCCGGGCCCTGCGACACGGGCCTCCCCCACCCGCCCGAACACCAGCACACGCCCGCCACACACCCACCCGCCGGACACCCCTCACCACCCCCCACACTCGACAACCCACACACACCCGCCGAGAGGAGCCCCGCGCCCCGCGGCACGCCCACCCCACCCAGTGGCCCGCCCACGCCCCCTGCACACACCCCAGAAGACCCAGGCCCACCCCCCCCCGGCCCCTGAATGCAGCCCACGCGAACTGTTCCCCCCCGCGGACACCAACCCACACAACCTCGCACATTGCAGGACCCGGGCCAAGCCAAGCCCAGAAGGAGAAGGCCACAGCCCCGCGCCTCCCTCCCCCGCCGCTGCCGACCAGATCGGCACGCGGGGCCGCCAGGTCACGACCGGGCCCCCCCAGGCGCCCGCCCCCAACCTACAGCCCGAGGACATGCCCTCCATCCTCCCCGCCGTGGCCGCAGCAGAAGCCGCCGCCCGCAAGCCCGCCCGCATCACAGCCCAACCCGCGTCCACCACCTCCTCCTCATCCTCAGCCTCGTCCACCTCCTCCACCTCATCCTCTGACCCCCCCCTCCCCGCCGCCCTCATCCTCAAGGCCACGGCAAAAGCCAAAGCCGCGGCCGCACGCACCGACCCCCCGACTCCCACACAGGCGACTCAGGCACCCCGGCAACGCACCGGGAAGACCCCCGACCCGACATCGGCGCCCTCACACCTCCGGACAGAGGTCTTCCTCAACCTGGAACCGGACCCCAACCCCAAACCCAACCCCAAACCCAAGCTGAGGCCCACGCGAGCACACACAACACCACAAAGGCAACAACACAAACCCAACCGACACCACCCCAACCCGGACTCTCACCCAAGCCAGGACCCCCCACCCACCACAACCCACGCCCCCCTCCCACCGGCACCCACCACCACCGCAGAGGCGGCCACCCAACACGACCCCGTCCAAGCCCTCGTCCGCATCCCTGTCACCAAGCGCCCCGTCATCCATCCCCCGCAAACCACCACCACCGCCGGCCAAACCAACCCAGGGACGTGGGACCCCTCGACCACCGTCACCGTCAAGCCCGGCCCCCAACCCGCCCCCCCTGCCCACCACATAGTGCAGCCCCAGGGGCTGCCCACGATGCCCAACCCCCCATCCCCACAAGGGGGACCGGAGAACTCACACGGGGTCCATGAACCAGAACCCGCAACACCAACCCCACCACTACCAACACCACCACCACCAGCGGCCCCACCACCACCACTACCAACACCACCCCCACCACTACCACTGCCCACCACCCTACCCCACCGGGCCACAACCCCCCGAGCACGAACAGCACCAGCGAATGGGATGGCAGCCACCGAGCGCTCCACCCGCATACCCTACCTACAGCCAGGGGCCACCCCCCCCGTACCAGCCACCCCCCCCCGTGCCAGGAACCGTATCCGTATCCCCCCGGCCACCACGTCCACGCCAAAGGGGCCCCCCGGGCCCAACCCCGCCAAGGACAGTCACTTGACCCATACCACCATCCGCTGCCGCCACCACACCCCTACGTGGCGGATCCATGGACGACGGGGGACCTCCCCCCCCCCCCAGTACCAGGCGGCACCACGCGAAGCCCCTGAGGACCCACCGACGCCTCCTGACTGGCCTGACTTGAGCGATGAGTCCCGGTCCCGAAAACGGCGGCGCTCCCGCTCCCCCCCCGCACGGCACACCCGCCCACGGCGCCCACACTCGCCACACCGCCACCGCGCCTCAACCACCCACTCGCGCCGCTCCTGCTCCTCCAGGTGCCACCACGACCCCCCGGGACCCCGCTCCCGCCGCTCCTGCTCCCCCGGGCGCCACCACGAGCGCCACCGCCGCCCCATGTCCACCTCCCCCTCCCCCCTCCGGCCATACAAGACCCCCATCCGAAGCCCCCGCCACCACCGCTCCCGCTCCCCCCGGCGCCGCCAGGCACGCCACCGCCGCCCCATGTCCACCTCCCCCTCCCCCCACAGGCCCCGCCGGGCTCCCCGTTCTCCCCGCCGCCCATACTCATCCACCACCTCGAGCCCCCGCCACCACCACTCCCGCTCCCCCGGATGCCACCAAGCGCGCCACCGCCGCCCCATGTCCACCTCCCCCTCCCGTTCCCCCCTCCGCCTGTACCCGGCCTCCACCCCCAGCCCCCGCCACCGCCGCTCCCGCTCCCCGAGGCACCGCCACCCCCGCCAGCAGCGCAGGTCCACGTCCTTCCCCCGCCGCTCCAGGACCCCGGGCACGGACCCCTCCCCCCCCCAGGCCCCCGCCCACCTCGCCTGGTGGTCTGCCCCCGCTTTGCAGGAGCTCCGCCGCTGGTTGAAGTGGGCCGGGGGAGCGGGAAGGCACGATGGGGTGCACATGGTGCATACCTTCGGGGAGGTGCGCACCCGCACCCCCGCCGACCCCAACGAGGCCGCCCCGGAGGCCATCATGCCACAAGCGGCATGGGAGGCCCTCCTCCGCGATGCGGTCCAGGGCCTTGGCCCCCCCTACACCCCCCAAGCCCTCCGCCAGTGGCTCCAGGCCACCCACCCCAAGGCCTCGGCCGTCGGCGCCCCCTCCCCACCCCGCCCCTCCCGCCACCACCACACCAGGAAGGGGGAGGACAAGGGCAAGAGGAGGGTAAGGGACACCAAGGGGCACTCAGGCAAGAGGGCACGGAGGGGCCCCAAATGAGGGCAGGCACTCACAGGGACAGGACGCCGGAAGAGACACCACATGGGGGCAGGAAACCACCCAAGAGCCAGGAAGGGGCGGGAGCGGGGACCAAGGCACGGAGGAAAAGGGCACCACGGCAGACACCACGACCCACACCCAGGAAGGGCATACCACGACGGGGGGAACAGCAACGTCCCACCCCCACCGAACGCCCCACGACTCCCGGGGGCGCACCCCCGGACACACATCGCCGAAGCAAGCATCGGACGCCGTACGGATCACACCAGCGCACACCCACCAGCCACCGGAAACCACACTGGGAATGAAGGGCACACCTACACGGGGAGGACGGGCCACACCCACAGAGGATGCCACAGGGAACGCCGCCGCACGGCGCACCACCACGCCCTCACCGCCAGGCGACGACCCCGGCCGCCAGAAGGGCCACCTCACAGGCACCGGAAGAGGACGAAGGCACGGCCACAGCGACCAGGACTAGGGACCGAAACCCCCAGAGGACACGGGACCAAGGCACAGGCCCCCAGGGAGGGCAACCCCACGGACTGTCACGCGATCGACCTACCCGACGCACCAGCCCGAGCGGCACGCCCAAGCCCCCACAGCACGGACCCAGCGAGACAGTCACACCTAACCGCACCCCCCGGCCACCAGCCAGCGACACTCCGGCCCGCACTCCGCACCACGACACAGGCCAGGCTGACCTCCACTGACCCACCGCGGCACAACGCGAGACCACGGCACACCGCACCACAGCGCGCCACAGTGCAACGCGCCACAGCAGGACGCAACGCGACACGGCACAGAGCGGCACAACACGACACAACTGACCCCAACCTGAAGGACTAACCGAAGCAAGCCACGGCACATCCCGGAAGGCGCCGCACCAGCACGCCACACACCAGCACCGCAGGCCACACACGGGGCCACAGCGCGCCCGGCAACAACGGTGGCGGGCCACCCAGAAGGTTAAAACCGGCACCGCAGAGGGGAAAGGACACGAACAACCCCAGCCCCCTAACCCAGAGCCACAAGCAGCCGCCTGGCGCAGCCGCCCAGCCGGCAGAGCCAGGACCTAACCCGGCAAGAAGGGGCGCCGAGCCCACCGTGTACATAGCCCACCCGACCCATGGGGCCGGAACACGGCCAAACAGAATGCAACCGCCAACAGCAGCCCGGAAGACAACACTGAATGCGGGCCAGTGCGTGCGCCAGCCCAGGGAAGGCAGAGGGAGGAACAGGCAGGCCCCCCCCGCACCAGAAAAAAAACAAAAAACAACAGAGGGGGAAGGGGGGGGGGCGCGAAAACAGCCCACAGCCATCAACCCGCCCGCCAACACCACCAGAGGCGGCCACCCCCCCCCCCCCCCAGAAGGCACCGAAGACAGGACCCCCAAAAGAGGTACAGGGGGACCAGCCAGCCGAAACCGGCAACACCAAGCCAAGAACAGCGGCCCACCGGGAAAAGGGACACCGAAACATGCAGACACACACACACACAAAAAAAAAAATGCCAGCAGCCCAGCCCGAAGGAAAGGGGATGGGGGGACAGGGACCACAAGGCCCGGGACAGGGACACCCAGCAAAGAAAAAAAGCGCAAAAAACACACCCCGACAACCCAGCCAAGATGGGCTGGGTACAGCCGAGACCCGGGCCCAGCACGCACGCACGTGGATGGGGAGGGCAGGTGGCAACACATGATGTTGTACACCCATAATGACCCCGCGGCACTGTATCGGGCAGACAAGGCAGCGTGGCAGCAGATGAAGCTGCATGAGGCGGACCCCGACGTGGTGGCGTACCAGGAGATAAGGTTGCAGGGGAAGGACAACGTCGTGTGCGCGCAGATGGACGACGAGGAGGGGAGAGAGTACCAGCGGGAGTGGGCACAGGGGGTGCCGCTGTTGGTGCGCAGAGGGCTCAGCGTTGTACAGGACAAGAAGGTGGGAGCGAGGGGACGAAGGGCGGTGTATGATGTGGCGACGGAGCATGGCCAGGTAGTCATCATCAACTGCCATGTCCCACACGGGAGGAGGGTCAAAGAGTATGTGGCGCAACTGAGGATGCAGTACGTCAGGGCGCTGGAGAGGGGGCCAGTCATCGTGGTTGGAGACTTCAACTACGATCCCCGGAGGAGGGGCGCGGAGACGGAGGTGGACCGCGAGGTGCGGAAGTTTGTGGAGGAAATGAGGCTGCAGCACGTGTCGTACAGTGGAGCGCCGGGCCCCTCACACTACCCGGCACCGGAAGGCAGCGCACCGTCGCGGAAAGACGCGGTGTACGCGGACCCCAGCTGGGTCTAGGGGGTGACGGCGGGATACATGGTGGGGCCGGAAGAAATGCAGGACAGGAAGGGGCATTGCCCCATGATGGTGACTGTGGACATGAACGTGGGGGAGCCCGGGGACGAACAGGAGGATGAGCAGGGGTCGGACGAGGAAGGCGTCAGCCTTGCGCCAATGGTGAAGTGGCCGGAGGAGGGGGACGAGAGGTGGCAACAGTGGGGGCAGCGGGTACACGCCGAAATGAGGCACGGGAAACAGGTACATCAAGCCATGAGGAGGGCAGCGCGGATATGCGGGTTCACCAAGCAAGGGGGGGAGTCGCAGGCACAGCCCAAGCTGCAAAGGCTGGTGGCCCCACTGAGGAAACGGCAGCAAAAGGAGGTCGAGGCGCGGGCGCGAGAAGAGGGGACGGAGTGGCAAACGGAGGTGACACAGGCGAAGAAGAGGGTGCGAACGGCGAGGAGGGCTGTGGAGGAGGAACACGAGAGGATATACCAGAAAGTGGTGGCAGAGCATGAGAGATACGTGGAAAGGGCCGTGCCGTACAAGTCGCCGCGGTACATCAGAGAGCTCGCAGAGGGTGGAAAGCCAAAGGAAATCAGGGCGGTGAGACTGCAGTGTGGCAGGGTCACTGGCAACAAAAAGGAAGTGCTGGAGGAGGTGGCGCAGAGTTTCAGGAGGCAGCACAACCAGGGGCAACAGGAGCTAAGTGGGATCACAAGGAGAATGGTAGGGGCGTTAACGCGGGTTTTCACAGCGGAGCAGAGCGAGGACATACACCGCAGCAGGGTGACGCTAGGGGAAATTAAAGAGGCAGTGAAGTCTCTCAAGGGGAAAAAGAGCCCAAGAGTGGACCAGCTGGTGGCGGAGGCGTACCAGCACCTGGAGGCGCCGGAGCTGGATGGTCTAGCGGGGAGGTTCACGGAAGTGTTGCGCACAGGCGAGCCCCAAAAGGAATGGGGGGGCAAGGTGCGGCCCCTGTACAAGAAGGGGGATCCCCTCAGGCCGGGGAACTGGAGACCAATATGCTGTGCCGTCACAGAGGCCAAGCTGGTCTGGATGGTGATCTTCGGGAGGATACAGCGGCGGCTGTACGCAGCGGGGGTCATACCGGACAACATCTGGGGTTCCGTGCCGGGTAGGTCCACACAGGAAGCAAGCTTCCTGTACGATATGTACCTCGATGATGAGGACCTAGAGGCGTTCATGGCGTCTGTGGACGTGAAGGGGGCGTTCCCCAACCCGCCACATAGAGTCATAGAGGAGGTGTGGCGACAGCTAGGACTCCCATATGGTGACTTCGTGGAAAAGTACCTGCGCTCAAGGAGGTACATGGTCGCCACGGGGAAGGGGTGTACCGAGTGGGTGACCCCAGGCAGCGGGGTGCCTTAAGGCGGGTCGGAGGGCCCGTTCCTGTACTTGCTGGCCATGCTTCGCCTGATGAGTTGGATAGCGCGGGAATATCCACAGCTGGCGCGGGCGCCACACACGTCGCCGGCGCAGGCGTATGTGGATGATGCGGTACCCATGGGGCCGGATGAAAAGGCACAACAGGTGGTACAGGACTTGATGCAGAGGTACGGGAGGGATAACCACCTGGTCTGGAGCGCGGAGAAGTCGGCGGTTCTGAGGAGGGGTGGAGAGGAAGGCATGGCGCTGGATGTGGGAGACGGACTGGCATGGCTGGAGAGGGCGGAGGAAGCGGTGGTGCTGGGACATGTGCAGGCCATGGAGGCGAGGGGGGTCAGGCTACCTGACAAATTAGTCAGGGGGTTCAGGGCGATGCTGGTGGTCCTGCGGCATCACCCCCCGTCAGTGCAGACGACCCTGTACTACCTGCGGGCGGTGCTCAATGCGGCGGTAGGGTACCAGGGGATGCACCTCCCGTACTGGAGGGAGCAGCTGGGGGAGGTGGAGAAAGAAGTGCGGAGGCTCGTCAGAGGGTATTAGGGGATACCCACAGAGGTGCCGTGGTGCGTGTTGCGGTCGCCGACGGCCTACTGTGGAGAAGGGATGCCCATGGCGGGGGAGGCGTACAGGGCGCACACGGCGAGGACGCTGAGCAGGATGTGCCACAATCAGGAAGAGGTGCTGAGACGGGTGTGCTATCACGCGGTCGCAGAGGTTCAGAAGGAGGAGAACATGTGCCCGCGCTATGTGTGGCACCGGCCTAGGCGGTTGGCGGCGGGGAAGAAGGAGCGCATGTGGCGCGCCCTGCAGGCAGTGTTGCCGGGGGAAGAACACATGCTGGCAACCAACAGGACGTGTGGTAGGCGGGGGCCAATCCTGGTCCTGGACACGGACTTCGGGGGGGCGACACATGGGACGGTACGGTGGATCAGGAAGGAAGAAGTGAACATGGAGGTGCTGCACGTGCGCAGAAAGGATATGAAGGAGTACAAGAAGGCGGGGCTGCACCATGCGGAGTATTATCGGGACGCCAGGGTGGTGGAATGGGGTGTATACAGGTGGATGATGAGGAGAGCAAGAGGACAAGAGGACCGCGCAAGGTGGAACAGGAGGATGCGCGCGATGTGGAACGAGTGGGTGGCGCTGTGGGGGATCCAGCAGAGGAAGCCAAGAGGCGGGAGAGAAGAGGGGACACAGCAAGAGAGAGTGGTGCTGGACAGGGGGGAGAGGGACAAGGCCAGACCGGGAATACTGTTGTGTGCGCCGCTGGGACTCAAAGGACCAAGGGGGAAGGTACAGAGTGCGACCGGGCAGTGGTATGATGTCCATGCAGATATGTTCCGGAAAGACAACATCCCGGAAGAGGCAGGACAGGGGGACCAGTGCTGGAGGTGCACCAAGGAGGCGGGGCAAATCCCGTGGCCAGTCCTACGAATGACGGCGTGGGCGTTCCGGAACGCAACCATGCGCACCACGGACGCCAGGGGGCAGTGGTGGGGGCCGGTGCTGCGGCTGCCCAAGGAGGTGCGGGAGGATGAGGAGGCCATGGGGGACGTGGAGGT
Organism: Eutreptiella sp. 'Long Island Sound 2002'; assembly: GCA_964036045.1. Classification (NCBI taxonomy): domain Eukaryota; phylum Euglenozoa; class Euglenophyceae; order Eutreptiales; family Eutreptiaceae; genus Eutreptiella; species Eutreptiella sp. 'Long Island Sound 2002'. The sequence goes on along the minus strand of OZ038379.1, from coordinate 86,960,752 downwards.
CTGGTGGGGAGAGGAAAGGGAGGGGAAAAGAACAGGGGTCCAGTTTGGATGGGACACAGTGCGGGGACTACAAGAAGAGGATGATGGGGTGGCGGTGAGTTTCCGGATGACAGACACGGGGAGGCCAGACGAGGAGGCGCCCATAGTGCCCGTGGGCCACAAGTGTGGAGAGAGTGCGAGGAGGATCAGGCTGGAGGTCCACGGGTTGCCAGCAGACAGGGTATGGTACCTGGTTCTGGTACAGGCATACCTAGAGCAGGGCAGGGCGAAAGGGGACAGGGCATGGTGCCACGGAGTGGTGGTGACGAAGGGATGGAAGGCCAGGACGGACAATAAGTGGGCGGTGTACAGAGGGGTAAGAGAGCTAAGCATCGGGGATGGGGTACGAGAGTATGGCATTGGGAAGCACAAGGTGTACTGCCACTACCCGAGGGAGGTCGTGCGCATACCGGAGCCCACAAAAGAGAGGGTGGTGCTATTTCTGGACGGGTCCGGGGTGGAAGGACAGCCGCCCATGGCGGGGGCAGCGGCAGTAAGGGTCAAGGGGGTGGGACAGGTGACGGAGAGTGTGGTGGAAAATATGGTGTACGGAGCAGCGTCCCATGGAGAGGTGCAGGCGGTGGCGGACGTGGTTGGGGAGATAGGGGAGGACGTACGGGAAGTGTGGATGGTGGTGGACGCGGAGGCAGACATGGCGTTCCTCAGAAGGCTGGCCAGCAGGCCACTGCATGAGGCCCTGGGCACGGGACTGTCGTCACAGGTGTACGCGATATGGCACGGGCTGGAGATGAAGAAAGTGCCCCTGGTTATACACCTGGTGAAACAGGAGTCACACAGGGCGGGAGTGATTCAGGAGTGGGGAATCATGAGGCGGATGGGGCGGCGCAAGCGGTGGATAAGGAGCAGGATCCGGAGTGGAGGGTGCCAGAGAGCAAGGGGCACCTCCACTTGGTGCATATACCTCCAAGGGTCGGGGAAGGGGAGAAGGCCAGGTGGGTGGTGGAGGAGGACAGAGGCAAGCAGGAACTAAGGGTGTATCCACAGCCGGTGCACATGCTGGCCCAAGTACGAGGGGGGCCGGAGGTGGTAGAGCTGAACGAGTACTTGGAGGGCAAGGTGGGACAGCGGGTCCACTACCCCAATGTGCTGAGGCCGGAATTGCTGCCCAAAAAGCTGCAAACCAGAAGGCTGCAGGCGATCACGGGGCAGGTGCCGGTGCGTGAAACAATCATGCGGTGGTACAGACATAAGGGTATGGACCTCCCGGAGGAGTACATGCGATGCCACTGTGGCCAAGGGCAAGAAACATACGAACACTTCATGCGTTGTGCACAGTATAAAGGGATCGAGGAACCACTGGTTCGGGATCAGGACGCCCCGTTACTCAAGAAAGGTGCGAGAGGCAGAAGCGCGGTGGAGAGAGAGCTGGGGAAAGAGGGGCACCGCAAGGGACTATGGCACATGGTGATAGTGAAACCGCTGTGGCGGGCGCTCCAGGAGCATACAGTGGCACCGGAGGCCATGGCGCACAGGCTGTTGCGGCGTATGGTGGAGCATCTCCAGGAACGAATGGCGTGCAGAGAGACGCAGTTGGAGGCGCGGGCGGAAGACATGCGTGATCCAGTCACCAAGCGGGTGGAGATGGCGTTGATCAGGTACAACCCAAAAATCACGGAGATGGAAGTACGGAGGTGGCCAGATTGCCAACCAAGGCGGTCAGGGGGAGAGACGGGAATGGAGGACAGAGAGGGAGACGAGCAGAGGGAACGCCTGAAGGCACGCAGACGAAAGAGAATCCGGCAGATATGAGGGCGGAACGAGTGTACGGTTTCGCAGCACGGGGGGACGTCAGGAAGGGGACCGGAGGGAAAGGGGCGGCGGAAGCGCTAGTCGCATAGAATGGAGTGTCCGGGACTGGGCACGCAGAGTCGTAGGGCAGAACAAGAAGCGGGGAAAGTGAAGCCGGGACGAGGACGGCAACAGTGCAGACTGCGGCAGAGAGAGTGCGACAAAAAGACGCCCCGGATTGGAGCATCCGGGGAGGAATGAAGCGCGGCGCTAGCCCCCGGACTGCATCGTCCGGGGGTAAGCCCGCTGCCACCGACTGGAGCGTCCGAGGCAACTGAGAGAATACAAAAAAAAAAAAAAGGCGCCCCGGGTTGGAGCATCCGGGGCGGAAAGAAGCACGGCATCAGCCCCAGGACTGGACCGTCCGGGGGTGAACCCGGTACCACGGACTGGAGCGTCCGAGGCAACAGGGAGAATATGACAGAGCACCCCACACGTAGGGCGCGCGAACGGCGGGAGTACAGGGCGGGGGAGGTGGGGGACAACGGCGACGGGGCGAGGGGCTCAAACGTGATCCCATGTGCAGCGCTATGTCACAAATGCCAGACCCACAGCCCAGCCAGCCGCCGACGGTGCGGGCAGCAGTGGCCCGCATGCAGGCGGGCGCAGCCCCGCGGCCCCCCTCGCCGGCGTCATCGGCGACGTCTGCGGGCCTGTCGTCGCCCTCGTCTCCGGAGAGCCCGGAGACGGTCATGGAGGAAGGGCCGGGGGCTACAGGGCGACGAAGGGGGGAAGGAGCCGTGGTGGGGAACAGAGAGGGGAAGGAAAAGGGAGGACAGGCGGAGGCGGGGAAGGGCGGGGCAGAGGGGTTGGCGGCGGGGGCGGAGGGGCAAGGGGAGGGGCAGGGGCAAAGGGCAGCGGAAGGGCCAGGGGTGGACCCGTTCAGTGTTGGGGATATGAGGGCGGACGTGGAAGGGGAGGGGAGGAGTCAGAGGGAGTCGGTAATCGCCGACATCCTCGAGGTGTCGGGGGATGAGGGGGAAGGGGCGGGGAGGATGGCGGTGGAGGGAGACCCAGGACAGCCGTCGGCGCCCAATGTGCCGGCGGCTGCCATGAAGCCCATCCTCCCGGAGGTGCGGAGGCAGGAGGAGGGCAAGGGCGGACGAGGGCAGCTAGAGGCGTGAGCGGCAGGGAGCGGAGACGGCAGCGTGAGCACCGGAGGGAGAGGGCGAACGGGCAAGAAAAGGAAAGGGCAGGCAGGGACGACAGGGGCTGTACACGAGAAGGGACACCTGGCGGGAAAGGGGGGAAAAGGGAGTGGATGGGGGCGACAGTGGCCGCAGCCCCAACACTCGTTCAGGCAGCCGCCGCCAAGGTCGCCCCCAGGGGTCAGTGCGGCGGTAAGGGCGGAGGAGGAGAGGGAGGCGCGCCGCCAGCAGGCGGCGCGGTACGAGGCGCTGGCGCACGTGGAGCACCAGCGCCGTCGCCGCCAGCCCCCAGGGCAAGGGCCGGACACCATCTACCAGTTGGAGATGGAGCCTGGGAGGACGGGGATAAGGGGGGGGCAGGCGGAACAGAGCAGCGCAGCGGTGCAGAGCAGTGGTGCGGAACAGGTAGAGGCCGGCAGGGGCAAGCAGGGGAAAGGGGCGGGGGAACAAGGGCTACAGGGGAAGGGACAAGGGAAGGCGGGACTCCACGGAGTAGGCGGCAAGGGACGCGGGGCGACGGGGCAACAAGGCAAAGGGCAGGGGAAAGGGGGTGGCCTCTGGTACATGGGCTCGCCAGTGTTCCCAGCGGCGGGATTGGGATGGTGGGGAGGTGATGTCCCGCCAGCCGTCCCACCAATCGTCCCACCGTTCCCGCCGCCGCCATACCCGGCGATGGGGATGATGTACCCGCCCCTGCCGATGTACCCAGGCATGCAGCCACAGGCGCACATGCAACAGCACCAGCAGGCCGGTGGGACAGCGTGGGGAGCGCAGGAAGGGAAGGGAGAGGAGCACAGGAGGGCGTGGGAGAGGTGCGGGGACGCGGGAAGGAGCCTGCGGGACAGGGAGGCCAGAGACAGGGGTGAGGTCGGCGGAACGGAGGAGGGGAGGAGGGAGGGAACCGACAGGCCGCAGGGAGGGGAAGCACAGGCAATAGAGGAACGACAGAGGGCGGGGGCGGACCTTCGGAGGAGGCAGGAGGGAGATGAGAGGGCAGAAAGGGAGGGAGGACGACAGGAGGAGGGTAGGGGGCGGGAGGATACCCCGCTGGTGCCGTTCCGATGGCCGGCTATCCCACCGGAGCAAGAGGGAGAGATGCAGGAAAGGGCATGGAGGCGGATCAGGGGGGAGGCGGCGAGGCTGGCGGACAGGGACAGGGCGGTGGCGGCGCGGGAGCGCAGGGTGCGGGAGGAGGAGGAGGCGGTGGCCCGGTGGGCCCGCTGGGTCCTCCCGGATCCGGAAGGGGACACCCCCTCCACGGACGTGGAGGGGCAGTCGCCGTCAGGGAAAAGGGCCAGGGAGGAGGACGAGGAGGCAGGGCGGGAAAGGGTGAAGCGGCGCAGGGGGGAGGAGCGAGGGGCAGGGGAGGCGGAGGGGGCACCGCGGCCGGCCAGCCCCAGTCCGGAGCCGACGCCGACGGACTGGGACTCGGAGTCCCCGCCGCCGCGGCAGTATGCGCCGCCGCGGAGGAGACCCGGGACGGTCGCGGGGTGGGCCGAGGGGGACGTGGCGGAGCTGGCCCGCTACGTGAAGTGGGCGGGGAAGACGAGGGGAAGGCGGGATAAGAGGGGCCCCCGCCCCTTCAGTGACCTGGTCGGCAGGGCGGGGAGGCCCGGGGAAAGGGGGCCGGAGATGGAAGAGTGGCGGAGGAGGAGGATGCTGGGGGCGGCGCTCCCGGGGGTGCGCCTGGACTGTCCCCAGGAGAAGGGGAAGAAGCCCAGGGTTCGGATGCTGCGAGAGCTGTTGCAGCGGGAGGGACGGTACGGTGGCGGCGCGTAGGGCCGGGCAGGGGCAGGAGCGGGGAGCGCTAGGGGCAGGGGGCAAGGGGCGTGCGGAGGGACGGGCAGATGGGATGCGGGGAGGCGGACACAGGGGGGCGGCGGAGGTGGAGGAGGTTGAGGAGGGGATGTGACGGACAAGAGGAGGAGAGGAGGGGAGCAGAGAGGTGGAGGTGCGCGGAGGAGGACAGGGACACGGCTGACAGTGGAGGGGGATGTGGTGATGGAGGACGCGGACGAGAACCCCAAGCGGAGAGCGCAGGACCAGCGGCGGGGGAGAGGGGAGAAGGGGCGGCGGAGTACGGGGGCGCAGGCGAGTGCGGAGGAGGCAACCGGGCAGTGGGAGGAGCGACGTATCGTGGGTACGGCGAACAGCGTGGGGCAGAAAGGGCAGCAGACGGGCAGCAGTATCGTGGTACGGTGACGGAGCGGAGCGCGAGGTCGTGACAGGCGAGAACGGCGAGCGAAGGCGGGGAGCAGCGTGGCGCCGGGGCTCGGACTTGCAGCTCTCTGCGTGGCAAGAAGGTGCTGCGTTGAAAACAATGAGCTTACGGGCGCCATGCTCAGAGGGGTTGACCACGCCAGGCCTGCAGCGGCGGGAGTTCGGCAAGCGTCTCCAGCACATGGGGGTACAGGGCCACAGACCAGACCACAGATACACCCACCCCCCACCTACTCCGCCAGGCCACCATGCATGCACCAGCGCACACACAGACTGCACATGCAGGCGCCCAGGCGCTGCCCACACCCCTCCCCTGTGTGGCTGTATGTTGACCTCCGAAAAGCCAGTACCCACTGGGGTTTTTTGAAATCCTAAGGAGCTAAATAACCCAGGGCCGGTGGCAGCGGCCCACAAGGGGGACTCCGACCGCCCCACCCCCCACGACCAGGTGACCCTGAAACACAGGTGTGTGACCGAGGGGGGCCGGCGCAAGCGAGCATGCCAGTGCAAAGGAGGAAGCCAACGTGGGATACATCAAACGCTACGCCCAACCTCGGTCCGAAGGCGACAATGCCCTGAACCCTGAAGAGGCAGCCCGAATCTTACCCCATCCAGGGACGAGGGAAGGGACGGACTGACTGCGTGACACGGACAATAATGGATCTGAGTAGGCGAAGAGGGTCGTGAGCCAGGCGCGGCTGGAGCACAGTGGCGGGTACACACCTGACCTATTGAGCCCCCCCCCCCCCCGGACAGGGCGCCAGGCAGCCAGGAAGGGGTGAGAGGCGGGGACTGAGGGAGCACCCAGGGGAAAGGGTAGGGGCGAGAGGGAGGGGCAGGGGTAGGGCACACGAGTGGCACACAAGAGTGACAGCGATGCACGGGCAGGGAGGGTAGACGTGCCGGCAGGGTCGACTGCGAGAAGGAGAATGGGAAGGGAGACAGGCGAGAGAGGGGGCGCAGGGCAGCGGGACCAGGGTAACGCGAAGAAGAGCAGAGGTCACATGCAGGGCGCGCGGGAGCAGCAAGGAGCGCGAGCGAAAAAAAAAAAGAAAACAACAACGGCAGGACGGGCGGGCACACAGGAAGGGCACAAAGAGGAGGCAGGGCGCGGGAGGTAGGGGGCACCGGGGGCCAACAAGGGCGCAAAGAAACACAATGTCTCTCACAGAGAAGCACCATGCCGTTGACCCGCATAGAGCCGTACCGGCCGCCCCGCCCGACCATCAGGGAACTGATGGAGGGGCGGCCGGCGGGAGAGGACGACTGGGGAGTCCCCCCGAAGGGGTGTCAGGGGAGGCCGCCCAGGTCGGCCTACAGGTCAGAAGACAGGGCGGAGGCCCTGACGCACGTGAGGGCGAGCGAGATACAGCCATGGCGCTGAGACGACCAGCAGCGAGCACACGGAGCAGGGGAACGACACTAAGAGGGCGGGCAGAAGCCAGAGGGGAGGGGAGGGTAGAGAGGGGAGAGAGCGGAAACTTGTACAGCAACGCGGGCTGAATGGCTGGGTCGCCAGGCATGGCCGGGGACCGCCAGGGGCAACGCCACAGCATGGCGGAGGGACTGGACGTGAGCACCGAACAGAAACGAGATGGCGATGGAGTGGTGTTGTGCGTGCATGCAGGGAAGAGGGAACCAAGCAAAAAAAAACAAAACAAAAGGCGGGAAAAAAAAAGAATAAAAAGGGGGGAAACAAAAGCGGACAACACCACAAGGAGGCGGGACAGAAAAGCACGAGTGGCTAGGACCACGCGACGGCCCCAGGTGACTAGGACAGCTAGGGAGACGGCACAGGAGAGAGGGGCAGGGGAGGGAGGGGAGCGAGCCGTGCTAGGCGCACGAAACGGTCCCCGGATGGATGAGGATCCAGTGGGGTCGCGCCACGGGGTTGCTGGCGGCCCGGTGGGGTATAAACACGGGATGAGGGATGGGATGGGGCCGCAAGACAGCCCTGGGGATTAGGCCAGGGCCTCGGCACAGGGGAAAGGGACGGGGGCGGGAAGGGAGTGACCCGTGCTAGGCGCAGGAAACGGTCCCTGGAAGGAAGAGGCCCCAGTGGGCCAGCGCCACGGGGTAGCAGGCGACCCGGTGGGGTATAAACACGGGATGCAGGGACAAGAGGACGGGCCGGTGCCGTGATGAGGCAACGGGGAAGGGGACATGGGAAGGGCAGGGAGGCCGAAAGCGCCAAGCAACAGCCCCATGGGATTGGGAAACCAGTCGCCATGGAGTGGTGAACCGTGGGCCAACCATGGGGAGCCTGGCCACGGGAAGTTGGGAAAATGCCCTGAACTCCGGGACGGCCGTGAGGTGTCCGCAGGGGTGAGGGTTGACCTTGAGATCCCCAGGTCAATGGCCTGAGTACACGTAGGTTCACGCGTGAGCGGGACCAGGGGGAACGTGGAAAGGGTTGCCCCCTGGCCTCCAGCCGTGGATGGACGAAAACCAAGTGCATCCGGGAGCCGAGTGGGTACTCCAGCCCGTGAGGGATGGGGACTGGTGGAATGTGGTTGACAGAGAGAAATGCTCCGCTGTCGGCAAGGGCCATCCACAGGAAACCCACCTGCAGGCGCCCAATAGGCTGTGCTAGGGGGGGGAAGGCCGGGGGATCCTTCAAAGGGTGACCGGAAGGAGCTGAAACCGTGAGGGCAGCGACTGAAGGGAGCCTACCACCGGTCATGCCCCAAGGGAACCCCGTTGAAGTTCTCGGCCGTGAGGTGAGACAGCGGTCGCCAGGGGAACTAATGGTGGAGAGCACTCCTTCCCGCCAGAGGCGGCCACCATGTAAAACAAACAAGGAGGAGTCAGATGAGGCTGCGGACGCGGCCGCCCTTACTTACTTACTTACTTACTGTACATAGCCCACCCGACCCATGGGGCCGGAACACGGCCAAACAGAACGCAACCGCCAACAGCAGCCCGGAAGACAACACTGAATGCGGGCCAGTGCGTGCGCCAGCCCGGGGAAGGCAGAGGGAGGAACAGGCAGGCCCCCCCCGCCCCCAAAAAAAAACAAAAAACAACAGAGGGGGAAGGGGGGGGGCGCGAAAACAGCCCACAGCCATCAAACCGCCCGCCAACACCACCAGAGGCGGCAAACCCCCCCCCCCCCAGAAGGCACAAAAGACAGGACCCCCAAAGAGGCACAGGGGGACCATCCAGCCAAAACCGGCAACACCAAGCCAAGAACAGCGGCCCACGGGGAAAAGGGAAACCGAAACATGCAGACACACACACAAAAAAAAAAAAAAGAGCCAGCAGCCCGGCCCGAAAGAAAGGGGATGGGGGGACAGGAACCACAAGGCCCGGGACAGGGACACCAAGCAAAAAAAAAAAAGCGCAAAAAACACACCCCAACAACCCAGCCAAGAAAGGCTGGGCACAGCCGAGATGCCGGCCCAGCACGCACGCCCACACCGCACGCCGGAACCGGAAACGGCGGGGGGCAAGCCGAGCGCGCACGAAACCACACACGTCCCATAAGCAGGCCAAAACCGAACCCCAACAACGAACACCACAAACAGCCGACACTAGAGGGACAACACCACAAACCGTGCTCAAACACACCCACCCAAGACCCCAGCCAGGACTGGCGGGGTTAACAAAACCCACACCAAACCGCAAACCGGACCCAAACACAAGCGCCGCACAACAGTAGGAAACCCAGTGCCCACAGCCCGGGCACTGAGGCAGCCCGTGCCATGCAGGTGACCCGGCCAAACAAGATCCGGACACCTGGGCTAAGGCTGCAACCTAAGGCCTGCGCTGCTTTGGGACTCGAGGCGGAGCGTGCGACACCCAAGCGCCTCGGAACACTAGTACCAAGAATGTGCATGCATGCCTTGGGAACGGGATACACCAGGAAGTCCGGTGAACCTCTAGGGTTCCGCCCAAAGGAGGGGACGTGCGCAAGCACGGGGGCACACCCTCCCGGCGAGACAAGCACGTCACGCTGGCGGCGATCAGCCCCTTCCGGTGTTGCCCGGGGCCGCTTTGTTGGGGGCCAACAATGAGGTCTAGCGGGGTGTAAGCCGCCTTCCCTCTTCACGCGCGGAGCCTCTTCTTGTTCCTCACAAGGGCGACGCCAGGGGGAACCATGGGGCGCCTCTCCAAGACCGAGTGCACCTACCTACCTACCTACCTGCAGAGAAAGCTAGTGAGTTGAGACATGCGTTGATTCATGCACAGATGCTTTTTGCTAGAATTGGTCTCTCCGTCAACTTTGCCAAGACAAAAATTTTACCTATTCGTGCGCAGTTCAACTCTGAATCTACCGTGCCTGCCAGGGTTTATGAGGGAGATCAATGGAGATTGTGTCGTAATTCATTAGTTCGTGAATGTATCGCTCAACCGCAATCCGATCCCACGCCAGTGACAATTGAGTGCTTTAACTCATATCTTCATTTTGGGCACTTGATCCATACAACATGGGATCTGCGGTGCACGCATGATGAATTGATGTCTGAATTTAGTCAGGAGATTGATGTTTGGAATAATCGACCACTGCCAGTTCGAGCCCAACTTCAAGTGATTAACTCGGTCCTTATTCCGAAGATAGTTTATAGGTTACAATGTATTCCAATAGTTTGGGATCTGTTGTTGAAGATTCAAAGATGGTTGAAGGATTTTTTGCTTGCCATTGTTGGTTTGCCAACGTTTCTTTGCAATAAAACATTGTATTCTAGCCATAAATTTGGATTAGGGCTGCTTCATATTCCGGTGGTGGTTGCAACTCGAATGTTGGACAATGTCTCCAACGTTTTGTGTAAATATGGCGCACATCATTTGATGCACTCCCAGATGGGCTATTTTCACATTTTGCAATCTGTTGTGATTGCGCTACATGCAGAGACAAGTGCTTCTGTCTTGCCGTTGGGGGGGACTTCCGATGTTCAGGAGGTGTTGAATTATGGTAGCTTCTGGCATGTTGAAATTCAGAATTGGGTCTGGCAATGTAAGCATTACATTGATACTGAGCATTCGGCTTATAGTGATGGTTCATTCTTTGAATCGTGCAATAAATGTGCCGGTGCTGCTGTTTTGGAGGATGGAAGAACACTGTGTGTGAGACCTCCAGGATACCAGAGCGCCTATAAGGCAGAAGTGTATGGGATGTTCTTGGCTTGCGAGTATAGTTCCTCATGTGCTATCATATTTACGGATTGCAATGCGGTTTTGAAGGCTGTTAAATATAGAAAGGAGCGTGTGGTGGAGGCGAGATTGATTAGATTAATTGGGGAGCATGTCGACCGTAAGCATATGTCTCTCCAATATGTGAGGGGTCACTCGGGGATTCCAGGTAATGAAGAGGTGGATAGACGGGCAAAGGCAGCGGTTAACCTGCCAGATGCCCCAGTGCAAATTCCTGTTGAAGTTGGAGATGTCTCGTATCATGGTGAATTGTTCACTTACTCTCATAAAGTTTGGACTAGACATGAGACGCCTACGCATAGACATAAAGGGGTATGGTCGGGATGTTGGAAGCAGTTGAACTTTGGATTCACTATTTGGATCAGATGGTTTTTCGGTGGTATTGTTTCGCCTGGTTACTCGTTTCCGCTAACCTACTGGCATCCGGAGCATACAGGAGCAATTGACCCTCAGCGTGGTTCGTTGTGCAAGACATATCATAAAAAATCGGTCCATGGGTATTTGGGGCATTTTGGTGAGAACTCAAAGCTAGTGCAGATTTGGTTGAATGCTTGGGGTCCATTGAGGCAGAAAGTATTGATGTGGCGACGGGTGGCAATGGCCCGTGACCTACATATAGTGGGAAGATTGTTGCTACCGTGTTCCCTGGTCTCTGAGCTTGCTCAGCAGGAGGGTCGGAGGCAATGTAAGAGGGCGATCCATAAGTTTCATGCTAGGACTTTGAAGGATCTTGCGCCCGAACTTCCGAGAACCCGATTTTCACACAACCCACCGCAATCTCTTAAACGCTCTGTCTTTAAGGAGACTGATTGGATGGTGGAGGTGTCAGTGACTGACCCGCCCAGGAAGCGCACTAAGACGACCTAATGTGTTAATTTCTGCTTTGCTTCTTGTTTTCTTTGTTGGGTAGGAGATGTCTGATTCAGAATCGGTTCAACTCAGCCAAGCTGAGATGAGTAGCTCGCCCTCTGTGGCCTCATCGTCAGATTCTGGGGAATCAGAGGATAGTGGACCCGACCTGATGACGAGGTTCAGGAAAATCGTCAATTATAAGAGTCGTACCTCCAGGCAAGAAGCGGAGATGCACCGGTTGGCCAGGAAGTTGTTGAAATTTGAAGGTTCGGTAGAGATCTCCCCCCCTCAGAAACTTGCAGATCCGTCACTTGAGCCTGTGAATGATCCGGTGCCTGAACAGGCTTTGAACTGTGTGCTGCATTCGGACAAGGCTACCCTTCCTGTAAGGGCATCCGCTGGGGCGGGGGGGTATGATTTATCTGCTGCTCGTGACTATTCGATTTCTCCTGGGTGTTTGACGTTGGTCCCGCTTGATTGCGCTGTTGAGATTCCTGTGGGGTTTGTGGGTCTGGTTTTGCCACGCACTGGTCTTGCTTTGCGTTGTTCTGTAGAGCCAGTGCCCGGCGTCATTGACTCGGATTACAGGGTTACAATTGGTGCTCTGCTCCGTAACTATGGTCTAGAGAGTTTTGAGGTTCGTGCAGGTGATAGAATAGCTCAACTGGTGACTGTGCTGTGTCTATCCCGTCCGTTTCAGTGTGTACCCGCGCTGTCACGCACGAGTAGGTCTGGACAAGGTTTTGGGTCCACGGGGGTGCGGCCCAAGAGTGATCGGGTTGAACGTCAACCGCCTTCTGCAGAATCTCAGGGCGTGAATAGAGGGACTGAGTCAGTGAAGACACATAGGACGAATGTTCAGGGTGCTACTTTTCAGTGGGGTTCACAGCAGAATATGGGTCTGGGAGGAACCTCTGATGAGCCAGTTCCCAAACGACCTAAGGGTAATGGTCCTGTTTGTTTTTATTGTGAGGAGTTGGGCCATATTCAGAAGTTTTGCCCGCGTTGGACTTGGTGGTAGGTGCGATTGTAGTTGTACGATGCTTGTACATCTCTGTGCATCTCATTGTTATTTAATCTGCCTGTGTTTGCGCCTGCAGAAGGAGCCTGTGGGCGAAATGCTTCATGCTGCTCTTCTTTACTTGTCTTCTGTTGTTTGATTGCTCCCAGCTCAACATCAGATATTGGCTGCGGTTTGACTTTGCTGCTCGACTACATCAAACTCAGCAACTGCTTCAACCACTGCACCAGCATTCGGATATTGGGCAGCAGTCGCTTCAGTGATGATGGATGATGGATGATGGAGGGTATTGCTTTTTGCTCAATTTGGCTGAACATTCCTGGCAGTCGCTGTTGAGCCTCACACCGTCCCAGGCTGCACCCATCAGTCCCCAGTAGTTGGCCTCCTCAGACGTCTGCATTTGTTGCTGATGATTCAGCTTGCTTAAGGTTAGGCCTCTCTCATCTCATCCAATGCTTGTGTTATGCGCCGCCCTGCCTCTGCAGGTTAGTGCACTGATGCATTGCGATTTTAGGAGCATTGTGACAGCTGGTACTGCTGCAACACGCAAACCAGCTGTGGTGCCTTGGTGGTAGCCCATCTGCAGACGTGTGCATTGTGTCTACATGCGTTGGGCAGCCTGTCTGCCTCGGGATTGTTCTGTAAATTTTCACTGCATTGGCTCAAGGAGCTTCGTGTAACGTTGTTCGGTGGTGGTGATGACAAGGACCTGCGCAGCTCATCACCAGGGGAATACCACATCGCTGGCACATCTGGTACGTGCGGTCACCATGCCCATGCAGAGTGTTAAAGAAGGTCCCTACCAGAACCGGCCCCTGCTGTACCCCTTCCACCATTTCCTGTCACTTCTATGGTCTTGCTTCTCACCAGGTTCTGCATGATCGTGCCCTATCCTGCACAACTTCCCACAAAAAAAAGTAAAATATGGCTCCTTCACACAAATCCTGATCCCTTGCAATAACCAACTCCCAAGTACAATAGCTCAAATCCTAATAGTCCACACTGAGGGCTTCCAAGGGTGTTTGAGATCCCGCGTTGACACTCAACAACTCCTTTCAACACGCCGGTCGTCTCACCGTGCACACCGAGACACGGGCGTTGGGCATGTACATAGAATTGCACCAAAATCAATAAAGAAGAAGCCCTGAAATTGGCATATGAACACAAATCAAGCAAAATTGGGGAAAGATGGAAACATACACAATCACAGCCATAGGGCCCTCATTCCCTGGACTCAAGATCTTCCCTTGATTCGCCAACATGATGCCCTAAACCAAGTCAAATAAGATGGCTAAATGCCATGTGTCAAAAGTCACTACACGAACCCCAAAAATGTGTTCACTCCCCAGCAACCAAATCCTAGCACAATAGGGGAGGTGGCGTGTCATGGCCTAGAGTGGCACTCAGGACCATGTCCTACCCCCACATAACTTTCGTTGGACTTGGAGTCGATTGGGCTTGGAGAATTGCCCCATGAAGATGACCTCACAACATAGCAAAATTAGGCAAGTCACACCATAGTGCCCAAAATTCAATTATATACTCAAAAATGCATACGGCAAATATTCAAATGCTCCATGCATGTGTAAAACCGGAGAGTAAAATACAAGGGTGAAATAGACCAAAGGTTCATGGCCAAGAATATCCAACATTGGCTCCCAAACCCCTCCGGATATATGCATGCCATGCTTTACAAGTCAACTCACGAATTTGAGACCTAATTTTGTGAGGCCTCGTGTGCCACGCCAAACTGACCACATGATCCGGCATACGGTGAGGTGCAACACTCAAGCATATGCCAACATATAAGCAACATACCATAGTTCACGGATCTCCAGGCACTTTACTGTTAGCCGACCAGTTGAGCACATAAAATACAAAGTTGAGCATAAAATGAGGTCAAAAACATGCAAATAATGCCAAATTCGAGATAATCACAATAGTATGTAACTTCGCTCACCCATGGTATCAACATATGGTTCAACACACTATTGCTTGGACCCATTTGTGAACAACCCCCCCACTTGGATCCCCAAATGAACGCATGAAGACACATTCGAACCTCCTCTCGACATGCACCATGAAAATGGGAAAATTGGCAATGGCACTTATGGGTCGCTTCGTAAGGCTTCCCACGTGCACTATATGTGCGGTAGACTTAGTCTAGCGCTATGGAGCTCACCATTGGGACATGGGCGAAGCCCTTGCCACGTATGACTCCACATATCTTCCTACAAACGGAGATATATAACATGGGCGTGAGCATAGCGAAGCACATACCATGCATATAACACATACCCTCAAAAATGGCTCCCACCATGGTATGTCATGACCCTCCATGGCCATAACTTCACGTTAAAAATACGTAGGAACCCAAGGAAAGTTTCTATGCAACACCAACACTCGTGCGGTACACTCGAAACCGATATTAAAATCTTCCATATCATGGTCCAAGAGTTGTAAAGCCCTTTCTACCCTCTTGACCATGATCCTTTGATACCACGGGCAGGTGTGCATACCAAGGGCGTTTGACGCTTCCTAAGTTTAAGTTGAGACCAAGGCGGTCCCAACCCGAGTCTCAAAATTGAACTTCCTCGCAGTGAGCTGGAGATATGATCTTTCAAAGTGGCCTCACGAATCAACTCTGTTTCGCCTATATCTCCAAGAAAAATGAAGGAGACAACAAAAGGAAGGTTGTTTCGTGATCGGGGAAAAATGGGGGACCACTCGAACTTCATCATATCCAGTGCGGCAACCTCGAAATCGAAAATCCGATTCTGAATGTCTGAAAAAATCGGATTGATTTTGCGAGTGTATAACATGAAAATTGCGGAAGCAACGAACCCTTTTCTGATGAAAATTGACACTTTATCGGGGTTTCCGCTAAAATATCTGGAAATAACAGTTAACCAATCGGTTACCGCAAAATCGCGAGCCAACTGACAGTCGCCGATACATTGACAATCAGAACGGATAGCTGAAAAATTACGGAAGCATTATGATAAAAAAACCCTGTTGATTCCTGATATTTTGATATATAAATCTCAGCCGGCGGCGCCTCGGTATTGAATATGGCCGCTCATAGCTGGACTGGCCAAGCCTATCACAGTATCACATCAGGTTAGGTCAGGTGGATGGGAGAGTATGATATCAGCCAATGGCGGCTTGCCGGCCCATAGATACACACCCCAAGTGACCCAAAGATGGCCACGGGGGTCCGAACCGGCTTCCCCCCCCTTCTCAGCGCGTTGTATCCGCTCGGAAGTGATTGAAGAGAGGACGGGAGGGCCCCAATGGGCTCCAAGCCCCCCCCCATGTCCCAAGGACACCTGGAGCCCCCACATACGGCGTAGGCGTCCCCCATGCCCCAAGGGAGGGTCGAGGACACTGATAATCGGTGCCCTCCGCCACATCCGGTCTCCTCTTGATCTACAACATGGACCAAGGGGATCAAAGATAGAGAAACGTCGTCGGTTAACCTAGATACGTATACCACAATGAAATATATATGTGGAGACCGAGTGAAGAGGATATATGGCCAATCAAGGCCCAAAAATCCCCGGAATAACGCCCTCACCCGTCTCCCAAGCACAAAAACAAACAAAAATGCCAAGTTGGATCCATCACGGTGCTGCTGCAGCCACCAAATGGACCAACACGTCCTTGACATCCAAGGAAATGTTCTTTTTCCTTAGATAATCCATCCAGACCGTGGTATACCTCGGCACAAAACTGCTCGGAGGCTCCCACGAATCTCTGGATGCGGCAAATCCCTTGCAACGGACTTTATATAGCCCCCCCCCCAAGCGTTTCCGGGTCTGGCTTGTCCGTCAAGATCCTCTTGGCAGTGAAGTCGTCGTCCTCACCCTCGTCATCCGAGTCCACATCGCCGGCTGTGAACTCGAAGGTGACGGGACGTCCGCTGGGGTCTGGTGCTCGGGGACGAAGCTGGGTATGGTCGCGGTCCAGGATCTTGTTATCCCCCACACGAACCGCATACACATCCTGCCCGACCTTCCGAACGATTACCCCCGGCACATACCAAGACGCCTGCCGATGCCTGGACAGGACATCCTTGTGGTGCCGCTCCACCCATACGGTGTCTCTGAGAGCATATTTCTGGACTTTTCCCTGCTTGAAGTACTTGGCCCTCTTGTCATGCTCGTCCTGAAGTGCTTTGCACACCTTGGCCGCCGTGTCGTCCGCCTCAGCCATCATAGCACTCGCATCCCGGGCCACTTTGCCATGGTTCAACCACGGGGGAGTGCGTGACACTCTATCCCGTAGGAACAGGATACGATGGGGCGACGGTCCAGTGGGCCCCGGAAGGTCGTGGTACGCCTGGATTACTCTCCACAGCGAATTATACCAATTCCGACCCGGTTCGTCAATGTGCAACTGGCGGAACTTCTCGAACATCTGCCGGCCGGCCACTTCAGCCCGGCCATTTGACCGGCTGTGGTACGCCACGGTCTTGGCGTGCCGAATCCCCATGTGCTTTCACATCGTCTTGAACCACATCCCCACAAATTGACTGCCCCGATCGCTGCAGATGACCGCTGGGACATCAAAAATTGTCAGCCAATGCCTGATCATGGCGTTGGCGACGGTCTTGGCCTGCAGACCCACTCCATGCTTGTCCTTCTTGTCCTTCTTCTTGGACTTCTTGCCGGGGACCGCCACGATATACCCGCTGTGCATATCCACCGCCAGGATGACACAGTCGTAGGTCTCTCCTTCCACGGTGACCTCAGGCATGGCGAATACATCCATGGCCACGGACCGCATAGGGGCCTCCGGTATAGCCGTAAAAACCGGGTTGCCCGCTGTGGAATGGTTGGGGCTTTTCGTGGCCCGACACATGGCGCAGTCGCTGCAGTACTTGTCCAGGATGGCGTAGTACCCCGGTGGGAAATTGAAGTGCCACTGCAGGTCCTGCTGCATTGTGTCCCGACCAGGATGCATGAGCTGGGCGTTATGCCAGTGGTCAATGAGCTCCTCCATTCGGTTCTCAGGGACTAATAGCTTGTCCTTGAGGAATAAATTATCCCCATCCTCGGTCAAGCCCTGAGGCCATTCGTCGTCCGACGGGGCGCTCACGGCATTCCAGTACCTGCTCCAGTGGTCGGATGCCGCATAGTCATCCGACCAGTCCTCTGTCAGCACCGACCTGACTAGCTCTACGGGGGCCACCATCCATTGCTCGAGGGTTTCCTCTCGAATAGCTTGGACTCGGGCGCCCCGGAACTTGGCCAGATCTGTACAGTTTGCCATCACCACAAAGCACTTGACCCCCTCTTGCTCCATGGCCTTCTCCATCTCGATGATGCGCTTGGCCTCCTCGGTCTCCTTGGCGTCCCCATGGCTGGATATGTCCATCCATGCCTTGCCCGCGGGGTAGGCCCATCGACTGAGGCAATCTGCCACAGTGTTGTGCTTCCCCAGGACATATACGACGCTGAGGTCGAACTTGGCGAACGTCTCGTGCCACCGGGCCCTCCTTGCCGCCGGTTCCGAGGGGGTGTCGACGTGCTCCTTGTGCCAGCTCCGTAAGGACTGATGGTCCGTACAAACTACCACCGGTTGTAATCCGATGTGGCCACACCACTTCCTGAGCGCACAAACAATGGCGTACGTCTCCTTCTCCCTCGCGGTCCAGGTTCGACGTTGGCCCTCGGCCAGGACCGGCTCCAAAACGCCACGGGTACGTGCGACCCGTCGTCCCGGACCTGCTCGAGGACTGCCCCTACAGCATAGTCCGAGGCGTCCGTCTGTAGCACAAATCCCTTGTCCGGGTCCACCAGGAATAGCCCCAGCTGCCCCAGGAGTCGCTCCTTCAGGCGGCTGAACGCATCTTCGGCCTCAGGCGTCCAGGCAAGCTTCTTCTTGCTCCCCTTCCGGCCATCGAACTTATCCACCTGCAACATCTTGCGCAGCGGGCCCGATAGTTCTGCATACATTCGGACATAGCCCGAATAGTAATTGCAGAACCCTATGAAGGATCGGAGTTCGCTGATGTTCTGAGGCTTCTCCCAGTGGTGCAGGGACGCCAGCTTCCCATGCATGGGAAGGCGTTGCCTGTGACCAACCACGTGACCCGCGAACTCCACTTCCCTCAGGAAGAGTGAGGCTTTGGTGGGCTTGCACACCATGTTGTGCTTGTCCAGCTCGCTGAGCACTCGGCGCAGATCCTTCTCATGCGCTCCGATGAGCTCGTCCTCAGTCATGTCTTCCGTGCCGGACCCGATGATGATGTCATCCACAAAGGGGTCGGCACAGTCCCGGAAAGCGGCGTTGCCATTCTTGGCGCCCATAGGCACCACTTTCCACTGCATGGGCCCCAGCAGCGTCGACATCGCTGTGCAGGGCCTGGAGTCTGGGTGTAGCGGCATCTGGTGATAGCCGTGTTTCAGGTCTAGCACCGTGAAGATCCGCTTTTTTTGTTGTTTTTGAAGGATGGTGTCGATCAGAGGAAGCGAGTACGAGTCGTGCTCGGTTTGCTCCTTCAAACCCCTGTAATCAACCAACAACCTCCACTTGCCCTTCTCTTTCTTGGGCACGATAAAGGCTGGGCTGGCCCACTCACTGTCGGAGGGTTCGATCCAGCCTTGCTCAATGAACTCGGCGAACAACTTCTTCATGGCCTCGGCCCGATCGCCCTGAAGTTGGTACTCCAGATGACGATAGATCTTGGGGTTCGGCTTCAGCTTGATCCTCGCTGTGCCAAACCTCCCAAGATCTGGAGGGTTCTTATTGGCGACGCCACTGAATAGCCGCGGATAGGCATTTATCAGCCTCTCCTTCAGCTCGGCGACCTTTGGGTTCTCCTGTGCCTCCTCAGCCGCTTGCTTCGGTATCGATACAACTGACCGCACTGCGCTATAGGCCTCTTCCGGGACCGAGTCTGACTTCTCCTCATCGGATATGCCGTCCTCATCGTCGTGGGGCGCGCTTCCCGACGATAATCTTCGGAAATTTGCGGCATCAGCCGGGTTCTTGTCGCTACCGGCCCCCGTTCTTAGAAAATCCCACGTCGGCGGGTCCGACCCAACCGCACCATCATATTGGTCCGCGATGTGATCCATGACCCTCGCCACGAACTCATCCTTCTCGTACTTGCCGCTGACCAACATCTTGTCATCCCACCAATGCGGAGATGTGACCATTGCTCGCCTCTTCTTGGCTGCCACACGGTCGTGCATCCCCATCCGCATGTAGTTGACGACGTGGTCGATCTCGGCGTAGGACAGGACGTCAATGCCATCCATTGGCTGATCCGTTTCCTCTTTGGGCTCAAACATGACCCGCATGGGCACCGCGTCAACCCTACGGATGAATGCTTCATCACCCGTGGGCTGGGCTTGCGCCCCATCCACCAGGAAAGCCTTGGTACCCCACGCTTGACACAGGGAGGGCAGGTAGGTAGGTAGGTAGGTGCACTCGGTCGTGGAGAGGCGCCCCTTGGTTCCCCCTGGCGTCGCCCCTGTGACGAACAGGAAGAGGCTCCGCGCGTGAAGAGGGGAGGCGGCTTACATCCCGCTAGACCTGACTGTTGGCCCCAAACAAAGCGGCCCCGGGCAACACCGGGAGGGCTGATCGCCGCCGGCGTGACGTGTTTGTCTCGCCGGGAGGGTGTGCCCCCGTGCTTGCGCACGTCCCCTCCTTTGGGCGGAACCCTAGAGGTTCACCGGACTTCCTGGCGTATCCCGTTCCCAAGGCATGCATGC
The DNA here is from genome assembly GCA_964036045.1 of Eutreptiella sp. 'Long Island Sound 2002'. Classification (NCBI taxonomy): domain Eukaryota; phylum Euglenozoa; class Euglenophyceae; order Eutreptiales; family Eutreptiaceae; genus Eutreptiella; species Eutreptiella sp. 'Long Island Sound 2002'. Next base: position 86,940,782 of record OZ038379.1, on the reverse strand, counting down.
ACGTTCTTGGTACTAGGGTTCCGAGGCGCTTGGGTGTCGCACGCTCCGCCTCGAGTCCCAAAGCAGCTCAGGCGTTAGGATGCAGCCTTACCCCCGGTCTCCGGATCTCTTTTGGCCGTGTCACCTGCATGGCAGGGGCTGCCTCAGTGCCCGGGCTGTGGGCACCGGGTTTCCTACTGTTGTGCGGCGTTTGTGTTTGGGTCCGGGTTGCGGTTGGGTGTGGGTTTTGTTAACCCCGCCAGTCCTGGCTGGGGTCTTGGGTGGGTGTGTTTGGGCACGGTTTGTGGTGCTGTCCCTCTTTTGCCGGCTGTTTGTGGTGTTCGTGGTTGGGCTTAGGTTTTGGCCTGCTTACGGGACGTGTGTGGTTTCGTGCGCGCTCCGCTTGCCCCCCGCCGTTTCCAGTTCCGGTGTGCGGTGTGGGCGTGCGTGCCGGGCCCGGGTCTGGGCTGTGCCCCCCGCTCTTTGCTGGGTTGTCGGGGTGTGTCTTTTGCGCTTTTTTTTGTTTGGCTTTGTGGTGTCGGTTGCTGGGTGTCCCTGTCCCGGGCCTTGTGGTCCCTGTCCCCCCATCCCCTTTCTTTCGGGCTGGGCTGCTGGCTCTGTTTTTTTTTCTGGTGTTGTGTGTCTGCATGTTTCGGTGTCCCTTTTCCCGATGGGCCGCTGTTCCTGGCTTGGTTTTGCCGATCTTGGCTGGGTGGTCCCCCTGTGCCTCTTTGGGGGTCCTGTCTTCGGTGCCTTCTGGGTGGCGGGTTTGGGCGCCTCTTGTGGTGTTGGCGGGCGATTTGGTGGCTTCGGGCTGTTTTCGCACCCCCCCCCCCTCCCCCCTGTTTTTTGGGGGTGGGGGGCTGCCTGCTCCTCCCTCTGCCTTCCCTGGGCTGGCGTACGCACTGGCCCGCATTCAGTGTGGTCTTCCGGGCTGCTGTTGGCGGTTGCGTTCTTTTTGGCTGTGTTCCGGCCCCATGGGTCGGGTGGGCTATGTACACGTTGGGCTTGGCGCCCCTTCCTGCCGGGTTAGGTCCTGGCTCTGTCGGCTGGGCGGCTGCGCCAGGCGGCTGCTTGTGGCTCTGGGTTAGGGGGCTGGGGTTGTTCTTGTCCTTTCTCCTCTGCGATGCCGGCTTTAATCTTCTGGGTGGTCCGCCACCGTTGTTGCCGGGCGCGCGGTGGCCCCGTGTGTGGCCTGCGGTGCCAGTGTGTGGCGTGCTGGTGCGGCGCTTCCGGGCTGTGCGGTGGCTTGCTTCAGTTCGTCCTTCAGGTTAGGGTCAGTCGTGCCGTGTTGTGCCGCTCTGTGCCGCGTCGCGTCGCGTCGTGCTGTGGCGCGTTGCACTGTGGCACGCTGTGGTGCGGTGTGCCGTGGTCTCGCGTTGTGCCGTGGTGGGTCAGTGGAGGTCAGCCTGGCCTGTGTCGTGGTGCGGAATGCGGGCCGGAGTGTGGCTGGCTGGTGGCTGGGGGCTGCGGTTAGGTGTGGGTGTCTCGCTGGGTCCGTGCTGTGGGGGCCTGGGCGTGCCGCTCGGGCTGGTGGGTCGGGGGGGCGTCCGTGGGGGTGCCCTCCCTGGGGGCCTGTGCCTTGGTCCCATGTCCTCTGGGGGTCCCGGTCCCTAGCCCTGGTCGCTGTGGCTGTGCCTTCGTCGTCTTCCGGTGCCTGTGAGGTGGCCCTTGTGGCGGCCGGGGTCGTCCCCTGGCGGTGAGGGCGTGGTGGTGTTCCCTGTGGCTTCCTCTGTGGGTGTCGCCCGTTCTCCTCGTGTAGTTGTGCCCTCCATCCCCCGTGTGGTTCCCGGTGGCTGGTGGGTGTGCGCTGGTGTGATCCGTACGGCGTCCGATGCTTGCTTCGGCGGTGCGTGTTGGGGGGTGCGCCCCCGGGAGTCGTGGGGCGTCCGCTGGGGGTGGGGCGGCGCTGGTCCCCCCGTCTTGGTATGCCCTTCCTGGATGTGCGTCGTGGCGTTTGCCGTGGTGCCCTTTTCCTCCGTGCCTTGGTCCCCGCTCCTGCCCCTTCCTGGTTCTTGGGTGGTTTCCTGCCCCCATGTGGTGTCTCCTCCGGCGTCCTGTCCCTATGGGTGCCCACCCTCACTTGGGGCCCCTCCGTGCCCTCTTGCCTGAGTGCCCCTTGGTGTCCCTTGCCCTTCCCTTGCCCTTGTCCTTCCCCTTCCTGGCGTGGCGGTAGCGGGGTGGGGAGGGGGCGCCGATGGCCCAGGCCTGAGGCTGGGTGGCCCGGAGCCATTGGCGGAGGGCTTTGAAGGGTGTAGGGGGGGCGGAGGCCCTGGAGCGCATCGCGGAGGAGGGCCTCCCATGCCGCTTGTGGTATGATGGCCTCCGGGGCGGCCTCGTTGGGGTCCGCGGGGGTGCGGGTGCACATCTCCTCGTAGGTATGCACCATGTGCCCTCCATCTTGCCTTCCCCCTCCCCGGGCCCACTTCACCCAGCGGCGGAGCTCCTGCACAGCGGGGGCAGACCACCACGCGAGGTGGGCGGGGGCCTGGGGGGGGGAGGGGTCCGTGCCTGGGGTCCTGGAGCGGCGGGGGAAGGACGTTGACCTGTGGTGGTGGTGCAGGTGGCGGTGCCTGGGGGAGTGGAAGCGGCGGTGGCGGAGGCTGGGGGTGGAGGACGGGTACGGGCGGAGTGGGGAACGGGAGGGGGAGGTGGACATGGGGCGGCGTCGGGGCGCTTGGTGGCGTCTGGGGGAGCGGGAGTGGTGGTGGCGGGGGCTGGGGGTGGTGGATGGGTATGGGCGGCGGGGGGAACGGGGAGCCCGGCGGGGCCTGTGGGGGGAGGGGGATGTGGATGTGGGGCGGCGGTGGCGTGCCTGGCGGCGCCGGGGGGAGCGGGAGCGGTGGTGGCGGGGGCTGGGCGTGGGGGTCCTGTACGGCCGGAGGGGGGAGGGCGAGGTGGACATGGGGCGGCGGTTACGCTCCTGGTGGCGCCCAGGGGAGCAGGAGCGGCGGGAGCGGGGTCCCGGGGGGTCGTGGTGGCACCTTGGGGAGCGGGAGCGGCGCGAGTGGGTGGTTGAGGCGCGGTGGCGATGTGGGGAGTGTGTGCGCTGGGGGCGAGTGTGCCGTGCGCGGGTTGAGCGGGAGCGCCGCCGTTTGCGGGACCGGGCCTCATCGCTCGAGTCGGGCCAGTCAGGAGGCATTGGCGGGTCCTGGGGGGCCTCGCGTGGTGCCGCCTGGTACTGGGGGGGGGGGGGGAGGTCCCCCGTCGTCCATGGATCCGCCATGTAGGGGTGTGGTGGCGGCAGCGGCTGGTGGTATGGGTCGAGTGACTGTCCTTGGCGGCGTTGGGCCCGGGCGGCCCCTTTGGCGTGGACGTGGTGGCCGGGGGGATACGGATACGGTTCCTGGTACGGGGGGGGTGGCTGGTACGGGGGGGGTGGCCCCTGGTGGTCGGTGGGGTATGCGGGTGGAGCGCTCGGTGGCTGCCATCCCATTCGCTGGTGCTGTTTGTGCACGGGGGGATGTGGCCCGGTGGGGTAGGGTGGGGGGCAGTGGTAGTGGTGGCGGTGGTGTTGGTGGTGGTGGTGGTGGGGCCGCTGGTGGTGGTGGCGTTGGTAGTGGTGGGGTTGGTGTTGCGGGTATGGCCCTTGGACCCCTTGTGGGTATTCCGGTCCCCCTTGTGGGGGTAGGGGGTCGGGCATCTTGCGCAGACCCTGAGGCTGCACTATGTGGTGGGCAGGGGGGGCGGGTCGGGGGCGGGGCTTGACGGTGACGGTGGTCGAGGGGTCCCACGTCCCTGGGTCGGTCTGGCCGGCGGTAGTGGTGGTTTTTGGGGGATGGATGACGGGGCGCTTGGTGACGGGGATGTTGACGAGGGTTTGGATGGGGTCGTGTTTGGTGGCCGCCTCTGCGGTGGTGGTGACCGCCGCAGGGAGGGGGGCGTGGGTTGTGGTGGGTGGGGGGCCCTGGCTTGGGTTAGGGTTTGGGTTAGGGCGGTGTCGGTTGGGTTTGTGTCGTTGCGTTTGTCGTGTTGTGTGTGCTCGCTTGGGTGCCGGTTTGGGTTTGGGGTTGGGTTTGGGGCTGGGGTCCGGTTCCGGGTTGAGGAGGACCTCTGTCCGGAGGTGTGAGGGCGCCGATGTCGGGTCGGGGGTCTTCCCGGTGCGTTGCCGGGGTGCCTGTGTCGCCTGTGTGGGGGTTGGCTGGTCGGTGCGTGCGGCCACGGCTTTGGCTTTTGCCGTGGCCTTGAGGCTGAGGTCGGCGGGGAGGGGGGGGTAGGAGGATGAGGTGGACGAGGTGGATGAGGCTGAGGATGAGGAGGAGGTGGTGGACGCGGGCTGGGCTGTGATGCGTGCGGGCTTGTGGGCGGCGGCTTCTGCTGCGGCCACAGCATGGAGGATGGAGGGCATGTCCTCGGGCTGTAGGTTTGGGGCGGGCGGCTGGGGGGGCCCGGTCGTGACCTGGCGGCCCGGCGGGCCGATCTGGTCGGCAGCATCGGGGGAGGGAGGCGCGGGGCTGTGGCCTTCTCCTTCTGGGCTTGGCTGGGCCGGGGTCCTGCAATGTGTGAGGTTGTGTGGGTCGGCGTCTGCGGGGGGGAACAGTTCGCGTGGGCTGCATTCAGGGACCGGGGGGGGTGGGCCTGGGTCTTCTGGGGTGTGTGCGGGGGGCGTGGGCGGGCCACTGGGTGGGGTGGGCTTTCCCCTGGGGCGTTGGGCTCCTCTCGGCGGGTGTGTGCGGGTTGTTGAGTGTGGGGGGTGGTGAGGGGTGTCGGGCGGTTAAGTGTGTGGCGGGCGTGTGCTGGTGTTTGGGCGGGTCGGGGGGGACCGTGTCGCGGGGCCCGGGGGTGCGTGCGATGCTGGGCGTGTGTGGGTCTCCGGGTGAGCAGCGAGAGGGGAGGGGCATGGGCGGGGATTGTGCGGTGGGGTGTGTTGTGTCGGTGTATGTGTCCGCTCGCCGCGGCGCGCTTGCGTGGCCAGTTGTAGGCCGGGCGGTTTGGAGGAGAAGCTTGCCGTCTTCTGCTGCCGTGGCAAGGATTTCGCAGACGAGCTTGCGTATCTGGTGGACCTCTTGGTCAGTGGTGGGAAGGGGGTATGCTAGCTTTGGGCTAAGACCCACGCGGCTGAGGACCCTGTGGATGGCGTGGTACCCGCAGGTGAGGGATTGCTGCGGTCTGGGGGGGGGGTTTGGCCGCGTGTCCGGGCCCGCCTGGATTTGTGTGTGGGCGGTGGGGATCGCCCAAATCCAGGGCACGGTCCCCGTGGGTGGCCAGCGGCGCTGGATCCAGTGGGTCAGGCAGAGCATAGCCAATCCCAGGTGGTAGCCCGCCTTCCCTGAGGTGATTTGGGCCAGGGCGCGGGCTGGGGGCTTGTCCCCTGGCTGGAGGACGTCCCTGAGGCCCCTGTGCTGGGTGGTGGGGTCCCCTACTGCCCCTGGTGGGGCGGTCCCTGGGGCGAGCATGGTGTCTGTCCCTTTGACGAGCCATTGCGGGCCGGGGGACGTAGCCGTAGCGGCTATCACGTAGTAGTGTACGCGCTCGATGACTGTAACCCAGACCTCTGGCGGGGGGTGGTCGCCGTCTGTAGGTGGGGGGGGGGGGGGTTGTCGTCTGGGGTGCGGAGGCCGGCGGCGCGGAGGGCGGTGTCGCGGGTTGGTGTGGTGGCCTGTTCCCACTGCTCCGGGCGGTTCGGGTCCGCTGGGTGGTCCTTCTCCGCTGGGGCCCATCGTAGGCGTACGGTCCCTCGACGCGTGACGTTGATGTCGGTGTCGTGTGTCAGGGCCTGGCCCCACTCAATGGGGGGGATCCAGACGTGCTGGCCCTGGGTGTGTTTGCGGGATCGCCAGAGTACGAGGTCCACGACGGCCTCGTGGAGGCCGTCGCCTGGGGTGGTCAAGTGCCGGAGGGCTTGGACGGTGAGCTTGGTCCAGTCCTCTTGTAGGCGGTACGAGCCCAGGGGGGTGGTCGGGGCCCTGCCTTGGAGGGTTGCTCGGAGGAGGTCGGGGTCGCGGATGGTGGCCGGTGTGAGGGGGGGGTGCCCCGGGTCCGGGGGGGGGTGGGCTGGATGGGTTGCGGGGGTCTTGCGCGTCTACGTCGCCGTATGGTTGGCCCTGGTTGGGCTCGGCCGGGCTGGGCGGTGCCGGTCTGCTTCTTGGGTGAGAGGTGGGCCTCGGGGCGCTGTGGTGGTGTCTTGGAGGCCTGCGGATGGAGATTGGGGGCGCGTGCGGGGCGCGGAGTGGGTTAGTGGACGTCTGGGTCATGCACGGCATGGTAATGGATGAGACGCTGCATGTGTTCCCTGGCGGTGGGGTCGGTGAGTTGCTCCGCGTGTGTTAACAGGAGGTGTTTGCGGTGTACCATTTGGGCCGCTGCTCTGCGGACTGCCTCTAGCTGGAGGTGAGCTGTTGCCTCCATGGGGCTTTCCGTGTGTTTGGTGAGGTGTCGGTGCAGGGCCTGCGTCACCGCCCCTCCCATGGTGGCTTCTTTGACCAGGGGATCCCGGAAGAGGTGTTCGATGGCCTGGTGTGCGTGGCTGTGGGCTGGCCATCCTTCGTGTTGTCGTAGGGCTTCTGCCGGGGACCAGCCCACTAGCGTGTCCCTGCCTGTATGGAGGGGGCATTTCTTGAAGTGTTCCCAGTCCTCCGGGGTGGTGTGGTGGCACGGACAACAGGTGTGTTCTTCGGAGACGTGGATGTGCTTGCGGGAGAGCCATCTGGCGACCCTGGTGAGGAATGGTAGTTGCTCCCTGAGGAGCTGGATGCGTCGTTTTTGGAGGTGGGCTGGGACGTTTGCTGGGTGCAGTGCTGAGTGGTAGAGGGGGATTTGCAGTCTGTCCTGGAGCTCCTGGATGTGTGCTCGGCTGTCTGCGTCGCCGAGCACGCGGGCGAGATGTTGGATGGGGTTGGGGTAGTGGTATGCTCTGTCGTGGGAGGAATAGGGGGCGTCCTCTGGTACCCAGTCCGGGGTCTGATGGAGCTCGGGTACGGGGGGTATGTGTTGGAGGTGTGTGTGGTTTCGGCCGAGGTCAGGGATCTGGAGGGTTGGTAGGTGCGTTGTGCGCTGGTGTACTGCCTGGTTGTCGACCTTACCATTTCCGTATTGGTGTCTGTGGGACTCTTGTTGCACGATGTGGAGTTGGACGTAGGGGGGAAGGCTGCGAAGGGCTTTCCAGAGCAGCAGTGCCTGGGTGCCGAGGCTCGTCGCGGTGGCTTTGTGAAGTGGTTGCCTTGCTATGCGGAGGAAAATCCCACGTCGGCGGGTCCAACCCAACCAGACCATCATATTGGTCCGCGATGTGATCCATGACCCTCGCCACGAACTCATCCTTCTCGTACTTGCCGGTGACCAACATCTTGTCATCCCACCAATTCGGAGATGTGACCATTGCCCGCCTCTTCTTGGCTGCCACACGGTTGTGCATCCCCATCCGCATGTAGTTGACGACGTGGTCGATCTCGGCGTAGGACAGGACGTCAATGGCATCCATTGGCTGATCTCTCCCCTCCTTGGGCCCAAACATAACCCGCATGGGCACCGCATCAACCCTACGGATGAATGCTTCATCACCCGTGGGCTGGGCTTGCGCCCCATCCACCAGGAAAGCCTTGGTACCCCACGCTTGACACGAGGAGGGCATTGATAAACCCTTGGCGTCGATGAACAGCTCCTCCTCTGGCTGAATGACATCTCGTTCAGGCTGATGGAATCCAGCGTCGACTTGAGACCCTCCAGCGGACATGGGGTGGATCCCATGCTGGTTATGACCAGGATCCCCTTCGCCCTATCCGCGACGATCTTCTCCACCGTACGTCTGGTATTTTCCAGGGATCCATGCCAATACATGGGCCCCCACTCCTTCAAACCCCAATGCCTGTGCCAGGCTGAGTCTCCTCGATGCCAATGCCTCCTACACTTCCTGAAAAGTGGGGCATCCCGGGAAGCGAAGACGTCCGTCTCGGGCGCTTCGGCTCCCAGCGTCTGAATCATCCCGGCATACTGATGCGGTAGCGGCAGGGTCTCCCCAGCGCGACCCGCAGAAGTCTCCGCAGGTCTCCGCAGGCGCAAAAATGACCTCAGCAGAGGCGTAATCCCAGAATGGGAAATAGCGATTTTTATAGTTAATTTTATAGATTTTCGCAATAATTTAATCAATTTTCCTTCTGCGCCTTCCAGAGACCATGTAGCCAGGACTAATCCTGCCATGCGGCAAAAATCCTGGAAAGATTTGTATAAAAAGTGGTCAAATGGACTCCCAAAGCGATCGAAATCGAGAAGATAACACCGCTGACCGGAGTCATGGTTGAAGCCTGATTTTTGTGCTATGTTGCATTTTCAGGGTCTTCAAGGGCCAACGCGGCGGGCCCCCACGCTACCGCTTCAAAATCTTTCCACAATACTGCCGCACGCCGCGCAGCAGAGAACGGCCGTCAGCCGCTCACGAGGAGAACGGCCGCCGGCCGCTCACGAGGAGAACGGCCGCCAGCCGCTCAAAAGGAGACGGCCGCTAGCCGTTCAAAAGGAGACGGCCAACAGCCGCTCAAGAGGAGACGGCCACCAGCCGTGGAGAAGTTGACGGCCTCCAGCCGTTGAGAAGGAGACAGCCGCCAGCTGCTCAAGTGGAGACGGCCGCCAGCCGTTGAGAAAGAGACGGCCGCCCGCCGCTCAAGACAAGACAGCGTCCAGCCGTCTGCGCCGAGGAGAACGGCCATCAACCGTTTGCGGTGGAGGAGTCAAAGGACAGCCGTCAGCCGCCCGCAGTGAAGGAGTGAGAGGACGGTCAACGGCCGTTTGTTAAAAGAAGAGAGGCTACAATGAGCAGCTCATCGGACTGGGGATCTATCAGTCAAAAAGCAAACTCGCCGTGGAGTTCGGGCAGCAGCGAGCCTGAAGGTCATCATGACATCAAGTTTCCCGACGGCACAAAATGGAGCTCAAGCAAGTTCCCAACCCCTGACACGAGTGAACGATGGACAAATGCCAAGACCCCAACGATGCCAGCCAGAGGGCAAGATCGGTGGTACCAACCGGCGTATCCAAGTCCAAGTGACCCGTGGCAGCAGCAAAAAGAAGAACCGCGTGCCACCAGAGGAATGCAGGAGCCCCGAACAAGGCAAGCGAATCTGCGGGAGAAGGAGAGACATGCAACCATGGGTCCGCGGCAGCAAGTGCCTGCAGACTCACCAAGGCGGCAACTGGCCTTTGAGAGCGCCAGACACCAGGGTCAGCGAAGAGCGGCACACCAACCGCAACTCGAGCAAAGGACCGCAAGGGGATCCACAGCCGGGCAGCAACGAGGCTACCGACCTCACCATGGTGACGGGCGCCAAGATGGTACCAGAAGTGCGTCGTGGAGGAGTCAAACGAACCAGCAGCGTGATCCTTTGACAGCACGAGCGGCACCGAATGAACAGACAGCGCAGCCAATGGAAGAGCGAATCAAGAGACTAGAGGAGATGGTCCTCCTTCGAGTACCCGTACTAGAGGCGGAGGTCGAACGCCTGAAGGGCGTTCTCAAGCTTCAAGCGGAACAAACGGGCGGACCAACGACATGGGCATCCAAGCAACAGATGACCATGAGCAGTCAAACGCCTAGTCCGAGCAGTCGCCGATGGCGGCGTTAAGCCGTGAGAACGACCAGAACAAGTACAAGGACGAACCTGCGTAATTATTATTATATTTTATTTGAGTGCTCGCAGTTTTCCTTCTCTGGTGGAGCACTAATAGCTGAGCGTAGTCTTGGCAGGCTCCACCGACCGGGTATATATGTGGGACTTAAAACCCACGTATATATGGGGCAGCTCAGCCCCTTGCACACGCACCCGCACTTGTACAGTACAGTGCACGGTGCCTGGGTAAGGCACGAACTGATACAGCACCATGGATTTGATGCTGCGTTATAGTGCTGTGTGCGTGCCTGTCCTGTTGTTTGGTTTTTGAAAGCATGGGAGTTTTCGGGAAACTGAAAGCTTTTGCAGGTTTTCAAAACAAACGGGGCAGGCCACCAAAGGCCTTTTTCTCTTTCCTAAGGTGTCAAAGTAGGCAGATTTCTGCCTGAGGGTAGTATTGGTGCTCCCCACCCGACACCTAGGGCAGGGCCACCCCTGGGACTTGTTTTTCCCCCTGGGGGATCAGCAAACCTTTTGTATCCCATAAAGGAGGGTCACCCAGCGGAGACTTCCTCCAGGGCACTCCAGTGCGGAGTTGCAAGCCTCCTAGAGAGTTGCAACTCTTTTAAGGAGAGGGGTGATGCGGTAGCGGCAGGGTCTCCCCAGCGCGACCCGCAGAAGTCTCCGCAGGTCTCCGCAGGCGCAAAAATGACCTCAGCAGAGGCGTAATCCCAGAATGGGAAATAGCGATTTTTATAGTTAATTTTATAGATTTTCGCAATAATTTAATCAATTTTCCTTCTGCGCCTTCCAGAGACCATGTAGCCAGGACTAATCCTGCCATGCGGCAAAAATCCTGGAAAGATTTGTGTAAAAAGTGGTCAAATGGACTCCCAAAGCGATCGAAATCGAGAAGATGACACCGCTGACCGGAGTCATGGTTGAAGCCTGATTTTTGTGCTATGTTGCATTTTCAGGGTCTTCAAGGGCCAACGCGGCGGGCCCCCACGCTACCGCTTCAATACACCTGCGGCGCCATTCCATACTCCGTGAGCTGAACTCCGCGGTCTCCTCTGGACTTGGCACCCACAGCTTGCACCGCTTGGACGATCCGATCCTCTTCCTCAGCATTCCATTGGGATGATCCGCATGCATAGTCCGTGGACAGCCATGTGAGGCATTTATTATCCTCCCGGACCAGCGTTGCACGATGGGGAAGGGCTCCAATGGCGTTTCCCACCATGAAGTCATACCCCATGATCATATCCCAATCTGTAATGTCGGCCACATAGAAGTTCCCGGATAGAGTGCTTTTCTTCACCAAATCAGGGCGGTTCAAGCGCTCATGCTCCCAGAATTCCATACTGATAGTGGCCTCATGGGTGCCACCACCCATAATCTCTCCATTGGCCACCATCAGGTGTACCCGTCTACGGCTGGGCTGCAGGGATTCCTCCTTGAACAACCCTCTCCGGACCAGGCTCACCTGGGCACCCGTATCCACCAAAACATCCACCACCAACTCCTCTTGTCCGCACCGTACACGCACCTTCAAGTGCCACTTCCGCTCCTCACCCTGCGGTGTATGGACGACTCTTACGGCATGCAACTCCAGCACATCCGGGTGCATCGGGACTTCGAGGGTATGGTCACGGATGGTGTAGATCCTAGATCTCCGTGGTCGCTTCTTCTTTCTTGCCACGTCCCTTGCCCACATACACTTCCCTTGGCAGGGCGCTCCAGGGGTCGGGAGTGAGGAAACTCAGTGGTTTTGGCTCTTCTGGAGCCTTCTTCGGCACCCGATGTGCCTTCGCTTTCTCTAGGATTCCACTGATTTTTGGAGGAGAGGCCTCCGGGGTCCCACTCCCGTGGGGGCTCCTCTAGACATGGCCTGCCGCAGCTCCCTCCTGCTGCGATCCGCCCAGACTTTGTCCACCACGTTGCTGGGCTTTGAGTTCCTCCAACGTCCTCAACATGTCCTCAGCAACCTCCTTGATCGACCTCACGCGTCGGTCTGGGCGGGGTCCTCCACCATAGCCTTTTCCTCCGGGTTTCCCTTGGCCCTTTCTTGGCCTTTTGCACCGTCTCCGCCCTTTGCCTTCCAATCGGCAATTCGTTGCTCCTTGGGCTTCTTGTCAGGATGGGCGGCGAAGTAGGTCTTCTTATCATCCTCATATACCTTGCAATCCTGGTGGTCATGTGCATGGTTGTGCCCCTTGCCGTAGCAGACCCAGCAACCGTCGTGCTGTGATCTGTACTCGCGGAACGAGAGCGGCGGGTTCCCGATCCTCCGCGGTTCCTTGCGGTTCTTGTTGAACCTTGGTTCCGGGCGGTTCCACCTGGACCTGTCCTGCCCATGCTCCCTCATATTGTGCGCTACGAACGCGAAGAGGTGGGCTTCTTCCTGATCCTCGCGGGTGGTCGCGGTCCAGAGATCTTGGCCGCTTCCACTCCCCTCCTCCGCGGTGCCAACCGTGTCCCCCTTGACCTCTCGGTGTTGGCCATCTTCTCGATGACCTCGATGTCCATGGCCCTGTCGATCCTGCACGTGAGCCTCGTTCTTGGCGTTGAGCTTCAGCTCCACCGTGATGTACTTCACGATCTCGTCCAGGCTCATACGCGTGAAGATGACCTGCATCCTCAGCGGCTCTCCGCGCCTCCACTCTGCGTTGTTGAGGCGCGTCGGCCTCTGCCCCATGGTGTCGCCGAATATTTCCACGTAGACGGCGTTCTTCAACCCAAACATTCGGCTGGGCTCGCCGAGGTTTCGCCGGAAGAACTCCATTATTCCGGCGTGGGTGTCCTCCGATGCCATGATCCGTACGGCCACGCGCCTCTTTGCTCTCTTCTTCTCCTGGTCCTCCACTCGCTTCTTCCAGTGGCCGGGGAGGACGTCCTTCAGCAGGTGTCGGATCTCGCTGGCCTCATTCCAGTCCTCCACCAGCTTGAGGCTTCTTTGGGACTTGCGGATGTACCGATTCCATTCCCGGACCCTCAACTCCCTGCGCTCCAGCGGCAGCAGAATGAACCACAAATCCTCCAACTTCTGGTTGGGGGCGTCCACTCGCTCCTCGTCCTCCAGCCACTGGAGGCAGGCCTGCTCCGTCTGGATCAATCCCTCGCGGATCTGATCCCTGAGCTCCTCCTTCAGGTCCTGCGCCAGCCTGTGTGGGAATGTCCGACATACCCACTTGTCCCTTGGCGCTCCCTTCATCTCGCCGACGACCTCCTCGGCAAAGTGCTCCCAATCCAGGATGAAGTCATACAGGTTGGAGGGGTTGCCATCGTAGTAGGGGATTTGGATCCCCCTGAGGTCGTCAATCCTGATGGCGTCTCCGACGTCCGCAGCCACCACTCCACCGAGACGGATTCCACCTGTGGCCGGGGGGTGTGAGTACACTCCCCGTACATCCCTCCCCTCCATGCAGTGCGGTCCAGTTGGGCCTGAACCCATGGGGTTTGGGATGCGGGAGGGACTTGCTCCGCCGGCTGTCCATATCCCCATAGTGGGGTCCTTCACCCACAGGTTTCCGCCTGGATGGCCTTGACCATGTCCGTCGGCCCTTGCCATGGTTCGCCCCTGCATGGTCTGGACCTCCTCTTCCGCATAAACTGCATGGGCAGTCATGGCGGTCGGTGGATCCTGGGCGGCATGGGACATCTGTACCGTCAGGCTCCTCAGGTCTGTGGTTGCGTGCTCTTCCCGCATGGACCCAGCCGGTGCCGTCTGCTCCCCGAGCATTATGGATTCGCTGAACATGGGAACAAACGGCAGCGCACCCGGGTCAACACGCGGAGGCGCGTAAGGTGCCTCTGCGGAACCCGCCCATGGGTTTCTCCATGGCGCACCTGAGGGTCTTAACCCGCTCCACCAGCTCTGCTGTTGCCGGCCTTGACGGGAGCTCCGGACCCGAGGCGAATGGTGGTAACTCCTCTAGCCTTTTCAGGCGTCACGACATGTCCTCCACCAGGTGGAGGAGGCTGTCCACCACTCGCTGCTGCTTCTGCAGGGCCATCACCAGCTTCTTCTGGTACCGGTCCTGCTCCGCTCGCAGCTCCGCCATGTCTCTCTCCGCTTCCGACTGGTCATCCAGGATCCCCGCGATGTCCTCCTCTAGGCCGTCCTTCTGGTTGTCCAGGCGGTCGAGGTGCTGCACAATGGCGTCCATCCCCATCTTTGGGTACTTGCCGATGAGGAAGGATACGTGCTCGCAGTGGCACTCAACGTGCTCGCCACCTGATCCGGCGCATCCCACGGTTCCCGGCGCTTCGGACACCTACGCCATGGGTGTGTCGCCCATGTTCTCCCTCTTTGGCTCCGTGTGCCGGGCAACAGGCACCGTTCCGGCTCTGGTAGGCCTCTCCAATGCCTGGGCGTCATGCTCCAGGCTGGGTTTGGGGTCCATGTGCGCCCTTGTGGGCGGGCTGGGCATCTCCTCCGATTCTGAAGGGAAACCGGTCCGATAGCCATCGGAATGCCCCTCGGAATCTGCAGCCGACCACAGCCTGACCCGGCTGGGATCCGTCTCCATTGCCCTGGCTTCCGCCGCGGGTTTAGGGGACCCGCGCTGCCGGTAACGCCGGGCCCTGCCGTTGCTGCCAGTCTCCTCCAACTCCTCCTCAGCGGAGCGGAGATTGCAAGCCTTGCGGCATTGCCTTTCGCACATGGATGCCAGGTCCTCCATGTCTAGCCCATGTCCTACAAGGGCTCTCCATCCTGAGCATCTTCGCTCTTCCCGGGCTTCTAAGTCCGGCGTCGACTCCACGGACTCCACGATCTGCACCCGGGGCGTCCTTGGGCAGGGCTCATGAGGGCCCAAGTCCCCGGTGCGGCAGTAGGGGGCAGGTACTCCTCTGCTACCATAAAGAAAGTCCCTACCAGGACCGGCCCCTGCTGTACCCCTTCCACCATTTCCTGTCACTCCTATGGTCTTGCTTCTCACCAGGTTCTGCATGATCTTGCCCTATCCTGCACAATTTCCCACAAAAAATAGTAAAATATGGCTCTTTCACACAAATCCTGATCCCTTGCAATAACCAACTCCCAAGTACAATAGCTCCAATCCAAATAATCCACACTGACGGCTTCCAAGGGTGTTTGAGGTCCCGCGTTGACACTCAACAACTCCTTTCAACACGCCGGTCGTCTCACGGTGCACACGGAGACACGGGTGTTGGGCATGTACATAGAATTGCACCAAAATCAATAAAGAAGAAGCCCTGAAATTGGCATATGAACACAAATCAAGCAAAATTGGGGAAAGATGGAAACATACACAATCACAGCCATAGACCCCTCATTCCCTGGACTCAAGACCTTCCCTTGACTCGCCAACATGATGCCCTGAACCAAGTCAAATAAGATGGCTAAATACCATGTGTCAAACATCACTACACAAACCCCAAAAATGTGTTCACTCCCCAGCCCCTAAATCCTAGCCCAATAGAGGAGGTGGCGTGTCATGGCCTAGAGTGGCACTCAGGACCATGTCCTACCCTGACATAAATTTGGTTGGACTTGGAGTAGATTGGGCTTGGAGAATTGCCCCATGAAGGTAGGTAGGTAGGTCGACTCGGGACTGGGGTTGCCCCGCAGGGGGGACTTACCAAGGGGCTTTTGCTCACCCACCCACGGCCCTACCTCACGTGCCCCCACAAAGCGGCTTCCCCACACGGGGGAAGGGCGCGGTCGCCGCGAGCAGTACCCTACAGCGGGTTCTGCCCAGAGAGGTAACCCATGTTCGACCGAAGTCTCACATTCCTCTCCTTCGGGCGGATGATACGTGGGGGAGGGTCCCACCGCACATCCTCATCAACCTCCGGATTCTGGGGAAAAGGGGCCCGGAGCCAGGCCATAGGCCCAGTCCTGCAGGCACCCCCACCTGGGTTGATTTTCAGTAGGTCTGAGGCGACTTGAAGAAGCACGTGCTACGGGACTCGCATGCCGTGGCGCACACTCACACCTCCTGACTCGGTCGAGCTTGCGCTCTCCCGGGGGCCGGGGGTTCGAAGTAGGTCGTTGTGGCCGTTTGGTCAGTCGTAGGGTACGGTTGCGGTGTAGTTTGGTAATGTAGGTTGGTCGGTTGCGTGATGGTAGAGCCAAGTTTTGTTCGTGGGCATGGTCGTCGGCGGGCGCGGCGCCCCACGGTGTCACCAACCCTTTGGACGCCGTTCCCGTTTCGACCCGTGCACCCCTGGCTGGTTTGGTGTTGGCCGGCTTGCGTGTGGTCTGTTTACGGTCAAGTGGCGGCTGCAGCTGCGATGTTGTTGGTTCGCGGTCGTCTTGGCCGCCTCATCGTCAGCTTGGTTTGCGTGGGTTCCATTGTGCTGCTGCCGCTGGTCGTCCCGCCGCATGTTGTCTATGCAGCTGGCATGTCCGTGTCGGTGTTGGTCAGTGGCGTCGTGGTTTGTCCAAGTGTAGTGTTGTGTAGTTTGTTATCGTTGGTTGGTCGCGTTTGTATTGGCAGCGTTGTGGTGTTCTGCTGTGTTCGTGGGCATGGTCGTCGGCGGGCGCGGCGCACCACTGTGTCACCAACCCTTTGGACGCCGTTCCCGTTTCGACCCGTGCACGCCTGGCTGGTTTGGTGTTGGCCGGCTTGCGTGTGGTCTGTTTACGGTCAAGTGGCGGCTGCAGCTGCGGTGTTGTTGGTTCGCGGTCGTCTTGGCCGCCTCATCGTCGGCTTGGTTTGCGTGGGTTCCATTGCGCTGCTGCCGCTGGTCGTTCCGCCGCATGTTGTCTATGCAGCTGGCATGTCCGTGTCGGTGCTGGTTAGTGGCGTCGTGGTCTGTCCAAGTGTAGTGTTGTGTAGTTTGTTATCGTTGGTTGGTCGCGTTTGTATTGGCAGCGTTGTGGTGTTCTGCTGTGTTCGTGGGCATGGTCGTCGGCGGGCGTGGCGCACCACGGTGTTGCCAACCCGTTGGGCGCCGTTTCCGTTTCGACCCGTGCACGCCTGGCTGGTTCGGCGTTGGCCTGCTTGCGTGTGGTCTGTTTACGGTCAAGTGGTGGCTGCAGCTGTGGTGTGGTTGGTGCGCGATTGTCGTGGCCGTCTCATGGTCGGCCGGGTTCGTGTGGGTTCCGTTGCGCTGCTGCCGGTGGTCTTATCGTCGAACTCTGCCCGTTTAGCCAGCACGTTTGTGTCTGCATTGGTTTGTGGCGTCTTGGTTTGTACAAGTGTCGTGTAGTGTAGTTTGAGAACGTTCGTGGGCCGCGTCCGCAGCGGTAGAGTCGCAGTGTTCCTCTGTGCTTGTGGTCATGGTGGTCGGGGGGCGCGGCTTGCTACGGTGTCGCTAGCTCGTTGGTCATCGCTCTCGCACCGGCCCATGCATGCCCGGCCAGCTTGGCGCTGGTCGGTTCGCGCGCAGTCTGTTTACGGTCACGTTGCGTCCGCTGTAGTGGTTCTGGCGGTGTCTGGTTGTGTTAGTCGCCTCTTGGTTGGTTTGTTCGGCGTTCGTTCCTTGTCGTCGCAGCGGGTGTTCGCGCAGTCGGATTTGTTGTGCGCAGGTGTGCCGCTTGTTGCGATGTTATTCGGTGCCAGGTGTGTGGGGCCGGCACGGTACGTTTGTACTGTGCGCCGCCCGCCCGCCGCGGGGGAGGAAAGCCATGACAAGTGGTTGGACCGCTGTAAAAAATTTTTTCCCCCTGTCGGTGCCCTGTTCCCTGCCCCACCCTGGCAGTGTTGCATGCACAATCCATTATCCGGTATTTCGTGGTGCTCCGTAGCCGTACTTCCAGTTTCGCTTGTGCCACTCATATGTACACCCCCGTCGGTGGGAAGGCCCCGCCGGTCCCCCTCGGTGTGTCCCTGTGCTCCCCATGGGAGCCCCAGGGCGTTGCTCCAGCTCGGTGGTGCTGTGCTCGTGCTCGTGCCTGTCTGTCTGCCGTGCGCCTTCTCGTGTCGTGAGTTTCCGGTCATTCGGGTGGCGTGTCTGTGTCACGGCGCCGGGTGTGGTGGCTAGGATGGTTAGGGTGGTTCGGCTTGTGCTGTGGTGTCGGGACGCTCCGTCTGACGTGGCGGGTCGGGCTTGGCGTAAGACACCCGTGCCTGTTGGCAGGGGGGGGTCGGCGCGGCCCCGTGCGGTGAGCTTGTGGCCCCCCGCATGCCCCGGGTAGGGTTGTGGAGGACAGGAGTACCGGGTAGTGTTGCAGCCCCCCTCCCTCTCATGGACGCTGTTAACTGCTTGCGGGGGGTGTGCCCCTCGTACCATTCGCATAGGTTATACGTGTCGTAACCTTACGCGTCCCAGGCGCTCAACTCCCCGGCGGAGGTGCGCGCTGGTCCCTGCAGTGCACTTATCCCCGGATGCTCGCCCTGGACGGTAATACTCTGGCCGGTGGTTCGTTAACGTTCTTGTGGTTATCAGCCTGGCCGCGGGTTCCGCGTATTTGGCCGGGCCCTTTGCCCGGCCCCTTGTGGATCCGGCTCGCGGAAGAGGAGGTCCAGGCGGGAGGACGGGTCCGGGCGTGGCGCCGCCTCGTTCCCTGCTGCAGGTGGGTCGCGGGGTCCGAGAAGCGTGGCCCTCGCCCGGGGGGTTGTAGGAGGAAGTCGTGGGGTTTCCGTGCGTGCTTGACACCACGGGTTGCGAAGGCTGGCCTCCACTCTCCGGGCATCTGTTGCATGTGTCGGGCATGTTGACGTCCGTCTCGTCGGTTTGTCGGACCATCAGGTGTTGCTGGGGTGTGTTGCGCGGCTGTGAGCCACCGGGTTGTCGCGGTAGGACCTGTCGCCAGGCGCGGCTCAGGGTCCCGGGGGGGCATCCCATGCGTCGCACCGGGGCGCCGTGGAGGTTACTAAAGTTTGCGTGCACAAGGGCTGGGCGTGCCGCCCGGGTCTCCGCCTCAGTGCGGACGGCGGGTTGCTGTCAATCGCCCAGCGCCAGCGCCCAGATCCGGTGGCGTGCGCTGTTCTACAACACTTCCGTGGTCATCGGTTCGGCCGCGGGCTCCGCGTGTTTGGCTGGTCCCTTTGCCCGGCCCCTCGCGGACCCGTTACGTGGGAGAGGAGGGTCAGGTGGGATGGCGGTCCCGGGTGCGGCGCTGCCCCCTTTCCTTGTTGCAGGCGGGTCGCTGAGGTCGGGGAAGTGCGGCCCTTGTCCGGGGGATGTGGGAAGATGTCGCTGGGGTCGTATTTGTGTCCGACACCGTGGGCTGCCAAGGCTAGCCTCCACTCCTTGGGTGTCCGTTGTGCGTGCTGGGCAGGTGGACGCCGTACCTGCTGGTGTGTCCGGTCGACGGGTGGTGTCGTAGCATGTTGCGCGGCCGCGCGTTGCTGGGTTGTACGAGGGGTCGTGTTGGGCGAGGTCTGCCCGGTGGGGGTCGTTGAAGTTCGTGGCCGATCCTGCTGCCGCTGGCGTGTCGGTCATCGTCCGGTCCTCTGGTGGGAGGAGGCGGTCCCGGGTCCGCCGCGCCGTTTCTTCCCTGCGCGTGGCTGGTGTGGGACTCGTGCCGCGCGCGTGCGGCAGTGCGACGTCGTTGCAGGTCCTGTGGTTGGTCGCGGGTCAGGGCCCTGGGGGGTTACCCGCACGTCGTACAAGGGCGCTGCGGAGGGCACTGAAGATTTCGTGCACCAGGGCCGCGTGCGCCGCCCGGGCCTCCGTCTCAGTGCGGATGGCGGGCTGCAGCTGCCCACCCAGCGCCAATGCCCGGATCTGGTGGATCGCGAAGACGGGGCATAGGTTGGGCTCAGTGGGGGTTTCCGCCGTCGGTTCCAGGATGGCCTCCATCTGCTGCCGGCCGTCGAGGTAGAATCTCCACGCCGCTGACCACGCCCTGGTGTGCGGCCAGCGGCGCTGCGCCCACCGCCAGAGGCAGTAGAGGGCGTGGCCTGGGTGCCAGGTGCCTGCCGCCCCCGACACAATGGCCGTCAGGGGGTCCGGGGGTTGGTTCGGGAGCAGGGGGGTAGGGTTGTCCGGCAGGCCCGTGGTTGCCCGGAGCATGGAGTCGACGGCCTCCAGGCTCCAATGGTTGTCCTGCACGTGCGGGATGATTCGCACCTGGTAGTAGTGGCCATTCTCCAACACGATCATGGCGATGGTACCGGGGTCACGTTCGCGCGGCGGGGGTGCTGCGCGCGTCGTCTCCGGGTAGTGCGCCGTCAGGTTCGTGGGGTTGTGCCCCCTGCTACGGGCGGTCCCGCTTTCCCATGCCTCCAGGCCCTCGTGCGGTGGGATACGGAGGTTGTCGGGTCTCGGTGGTGGGGCGGCCCGCTCCCGGCCTCCGGTGGCGGGTGCAGGCCTGGGGTCCGTCGGTGGCGCTATGAGCGTGTGTACCCAGCCCAGGTGTGGGACCCACACACGCCCTTGGGCCGGTTGGTGGGTGTTGAACCACCAGATCCACGCTTCAATGAGGTCGTCAGAGACCTGTGTACCGGGGGTGACCAGCGCCTGGAGCTGTCGCACGAAGATTTGGGTTGTCGGGGCATGTGGCAGGGGGACTACGGCGGAAAGCCTGTTCGGGTCGATGTTACGGAGGTGTTCCCGGAGGGTGGCCACCAGCTGGCTCGAGGGCGTGGAAGCGTCGAAGTCGTAGAGCGCCTTCAGTTCCGCGTCGTCGAAGGGATCCGTGCCCCGTTGCTGTGGCGGTCGGGGGGGCGGGGGGGGCATGGCCACCTGGTCTTGGTCCAGTGCCGCGTCAGCCGGGGAGGGGTGCCGTGAGGTGGCGCCCGGTTGTCCCCAAGGCACGTATTCCGTGGGGGGTTCCCGTTGCCGGGGCATCGAGCAGGGCGTGGCGGTGGGCAGCGGGCTAGCGGGCTCCTGGGGGCTGGAGGTCCCTGTCGTCTCTGTGTCCGCCCTTGGTCCGCTCGCGTCGTGTCCCGGCTGCCGCGATGTGCCCTCCGTGGCCTGGCGGCTTCTGGACTGCGGGGAGGGCTGCCCCCCCGCCCCTTGCGTAGGGCTGGGGTCGGGCGCGGGCTCCCTTGGTCGCGTGTCCGTGGTGTGTGGTCCTCTCGGTAGCGGATCGGCCGCTGACCCCGGGAGGGAGGCGGCAGATGAGCTGGACGTTTCGCCCGCCGTCTGGCGAGGGTCCGCTTGAAGCGTTGCTTGTCGCTCGCGCTCGGCCGGCGTGAGAATGGTGGGGATGTGCGTCCGCTCGGTGCGGGGCCTCTTGGACCGGCGTCTGGGGTCGGAGGTCGATGATGTTCGCCGAGCTTGGGTGTCGCGGGGGCCCCTGTGGTCCCTGTCCATATCCTCATTGAAGACGACTCGTCGCGCTGCGGGGGGCGGCGTGCGGCTGCGGCGACGGGATCGGTCAGGGCTCCTCGTTTCTTGGCGCTGCTCCGGCGTGTCGCCTTGCACCCTCGAGGCGTGGGGACTGCCCGGGCTCCTCCCCGGTGCGAACGGCCGCAGGGGGCTGCTGGATGTGCCAGAGGGGGAACCCCTACCGGGTGGTGGACCCCTTGGGTGTTCCGGTGATTTTCGGCGCGCCGCCTGTCTGGGGGGCTCCGGGACGTCTTGGGACCGCGGCCGCCGGTGGCCTGAGGCGTGTTCCTGGTGGCCTGGTGATCCAGGGATGTTGCAGATATTATGGTCCTGCATGGCCGCCCGGATGCGCAGGGCGGCGCGCTGGTGCCACCGCCAGTGCAGTCCCTTCATTTCATCTGGGCTGTAGGCTCCCATATGCGCCATGAGCCTGGTGGCCACATAGCGCCCTTGGTCGGGGCGGTCCATGGTGGCGGGGGGCGTGTGCCCTGTCCGATGACCAAACGTGACGTCTGCCTTGGTGCGTGTTCCCTCCACGAGGTGGCGGGACCGGGAAGAAAGTACCCATCGTATGCGGACCGCGAGTTCGAGCTGCTCCCCTGTGACAAGCCTGGGGATCCAGAAGCTTAGGTCTTGGGTCGCTTCTTGCTCTGCTTGTTCGCTGGGGTGGCCGGCGTCACCCTCCAAGCGTGCATAGTACAGGTGTCCCTGCCCCCAGGGCGGGGCGGCCCTTGGCGGTGGGGCGACAGGCTCACTCGCGGTGTTGGTGGCCGCTTCCACGCGCGTGCCCTCACCTGGGGCGTTTATTTTTTTTTTTTTCAAAAGCAAAAAAAAAAAAAAAATATTTTACGAAATTTTGCGGCGGTTTTTCAAGTAGGTACAACCACACCCACGCAACAAACAAACCAGCACAGCACCGCATGGCAGCACGGCACCGCAGGACACGGCACAGGACGCAGGACACCACAGGACAACGCACAGCACAGCAAGACACCACGACACACCAGAGCAGCACCACCACACCGCAGAACGCCCAAGGAGACACCACAACGCACAGGGACACGCCACAGCACGAGGCACCAACAACAGCGCACACGACACTGGCGCCGCACGACGGGCCGCAGCAAACACAAACAGCACCGCAAAACGACAGCAGAGCACGACAGCACAGCACCACACGACAGCACAGCGCCACAGCACACGACACAGGGAAGCAAGGCACCACAGCCAGCACAACAAGGCACCGCAGCGCACAGAGCGGAGAAGACAGGGAACGCACAGCACGAGGAAAAGAGCACCACAGCACGCAGCCACCACCACCGGGCAAAAAACAGCACAGCCAACCAACAGCACGACACAGCACAGCACGACAGCCCACAGGAGGGCAAAGCAAGCCCCAACAGCACCGCAACACGACAGCAGAGCACAACAGCACAGCACCACGCGACAGCACAGCACCACAGAACACGACACAGGAAAGCAGGGCACCACAGCAAACCACACCAACCACAGGGAAACAGACCACGCGGCCAGACAGGGACACCGAAACACGCCACCAGCAGACAACCACGGGCCACCAGACCCAGCACGCACCACGGCACACCACAGCACCAGGCGCCAACAACAGCGAGCACCACACGAACAGCACAACGCGAGCGCACCAGCACAGCGAAGCACAGCACCGCACAAAGCGGAGAGGACAGAGAACGCACAGCACAGCACCCCGGGACACACACAGCACAAAGCAGAGCGGCCAACAACAGCACGCACCCCCGCGCCACGACAACACACACACAGCACGGGGGAACACCGCAAAACGCAGCGCCGCAGAGCACAGGGCCCCAGGGCAACGGGCAGCGCCAGAGGGCACGGCGCAACAAGCAGCAGCACCCAACGAGCACAACGCGGCACAGCACCGCAGCGAAGGAAGCACAGCACAACGCAGCCCACGGCACACAGCACCGAGCGGCAGCGACGAAAACCGCGAGACAAAAAGGGGGGGGGGGGGGGTGGGGCAGCAACCGACGGGGAGCAAGCACCAGCCAGGCGGAAAGCACGAAAGAGGGACAAGCGCACGGAGAGCCGAGAGGCGGAAGGCCAACAAGGCAAACAACGCACAGCGCCGAGGCCCAGGGCACCCGGGGCAGGAAACCAGAGAAAGCCGGAGACAACGGGGGCGCACAGGAGAGGAAGGGAAAAAAAAAAAAAAAAAAAACAACACCAAGGCACCAAGCAGGAGCGACGAAAACACCGAGACACAAAAAGGGAGGGGGTGGGGGGAGAAACCACCAAAGAGCAGCCAACGGCCAAGCAGGAGACACAAACGAGGCGCGAGCGCACGAAGAGGCAGGCAGCGGGAGGCCGAGAAAAACAACCAAAGCACGGCGCCAAGGCAACGAGGAACGGCAAGGGCAGCAAGAGAGCGGGGGGCAACCCCAGCCCGGAGGGGGCCAAGCAAAGCAGAAAGACAAAGCGGCCAAAGGAAAAGGTGAGGCGCACCACAACGCGCCCGGGAGGCCGGCCCGCCCGACCCGGCCACAAAGAGCAAGCACACGCACGCCAGCCGCCGTCCGGATTGACGAGTGCGCGCCCGGAGGGTACCCAACCCCTGCCGGCAACGAACAGCCGCCGTCCGGATGGACGAGTGCACGCCCGGAGGGTACCCAGCCCCTGCCGGCTACGAACCGCCGCCGTCCGGATGGACGTGTGTGCGCCCGGAGGGTACCCAGCCCTTGCCGGCTACGATAGCCGCCGTCCGGATGGACGAGTGAGCGCCCCGCAGCGGCACCCCACACAGCAACACAACACACCGAGCGGGCACACCGGTGAACAGAAGCCGGGAGGCCCAGGACGCCGCACACGTAACACAACACACCGAGCGGGCACGCCGGTGAACAGGAGCCGGGAGGCCCAGGACGCCGCACACGCAACACAACACACCGAGCGGGCACACCGGTGAACAGGAGCCGGGAGGCCCAGGACGCCGCACACGCAACACAACACACCACACCGAGCGGGCGCACCGGTGAACAGGAGCCGGGAGGCCCAGGACACCGCACACGCAACACAACACACCGAGCGGGCACACCGGTGAACAGGAGCCGGGAGGCCCAGGACACCGCACACGCAACACAACACACCGAGCGGGCACACCGGTGAACAGGAGCCGGGAGGCCCAGGACGCCGCACACGCAACACAACACACGACACCGAGCGGGCGCACCGGTGAACAGGAGCCGGGAGGCCCAGGACGCCGCACACGCAACATAACACACCGAGCGGGCGCACCGGTGAACAGGAGCCGGGAGGCCCAGGACGCCGCACACGCAACACAACACACCGAACGGGCACATCGGTGAACAGGAGCCGGGAGGCCCAGGACGCCGCACACGCAACACAACACGGCGAGCGGGCACACCGGTGGACAGGAGCCGGGAGGCCCAGGACGCCGCACACGCAACACAACACACCGAGCGGGCACACCGGTGAACAGGAGCCGGGAGGCCCAGGACGCCGCACACGCAACACAACACACCACACCGAGCGGGCGCACCGGTGAACAGGAGCCGGGAGGCCCAGGACGCCGCACACGCAACACGACACACCGAGCGGGCGCACCGGTGAACAGGAGCCGGGAGGCCCAGGACGCCGCACACGCAACACAACACACCGAGCAGGCACACCGGTGAACAGGAGCCGGGAGGCCCAGGACGCCGCACACGCAACACAACACACCGAGCGGGCACACCGGTGAACAGGAGCCGGGAGGCCCAGGACGCCGCACACGCAACACAACACGGCGAGCGGGCACACCAGTGGACAGGAGCCGGGATGCCCAGGACGCCGCACACGCAGCACAACACACCGAGCGGGCACAGCGGTGAACAGGAGCCGGGAGGCCCAGGACGCCGCACACGCAACACAACACACAGAGCGGGCACACCGGTGAACAGGAGCCGGGAGGCCCAGGACACCGCACACGCAACACAACACACCGAGCAGGCACACCGGTGAACAGGAGCCGGGAGGCCCAGGACGCCGCACACGCAACACAACACACCGAGCGGGCACACCGGTGAACAGGAGCCGGGAGGCCCAGGACGCCGCACACGCAACACAACACACCGAGCGGGCGCACCGGTGAACAGGAGCCGGGAGGCCCAGGACGCCGCACACGCAACACAACACACCGAGCGGGCACAACGGTGAACAGGAGCCGGGAGGCCCAGGACGCCGCACACGCCACACAACACACCGAGCGGGCGCACCGGTGAACAGGAGCTGGGAGGCCCAGGACGCCGCACACGCAACACAACACACCGAGCGGGCGCACCGGTGAACAGGAGCCGGGAGGCCCAGGACGCCGCACACGCAACACACCACTCCGAGCGGGCACACCGGTGAACAGGAGCCGGGAGGCCCAGGACGCCGCACACGCAACACAACACACCGAGCAGGCACACCGGTGAACAGGAGCCGGGAGGCCCAGGACGCCGCACACACGTAGGGCGGCCGGGGGACAGGAAAGAACCAACACCCCATGGGTCGGACACACTGGGGCGACCCAGCCGACCCACCGGGCCAGTGGCAGGAGCGGTACTCCAAGGCTGCTGGTCCGAGCCCGGCCAGGCTGCATCGGGGACCATGGCAAACGTCACCCGGAGCCATGGATGCAACCGGTGACAGGCGAGCCGGTACACAGTCCAGGAGGGGGTCGCCTGCCAAGCGGAGCGGCCCCGCAACTCAAGCCACAAGGGTGAGGCGGTCGTACCGTAGACAAGCGGGAGCAAGACCCCTGGTGGTGAGAGATACTCCACACGGCTGGGCAGCCCCCAGAGCTGCCGCCCGAAGGAGGGGGCATGTGGCCCTACTCATGGACACATGTGGGGACACCCTCCCACCTGGGACACATGGACCGGGTGGCCGCGACAATGCCTTCCCAAGCACATGCGGGAGCGGCTCAAGAGGCACCTAACATAGGGCAGTGGGAGGGACAGGACGTCCCCTTGGTAAGACCTTCTTCCTGCAGCGTCAAAGGAGGCATCCCGAGCTCCCGAAGATACCTACCTACCCTACCTTGTTCGCTGGGGTGGCCGGCGTCACCCTCCAAGCGTGCATAGTACAGGTGTCCCTGCCCCCAGGGCGGGGCGGCCCTTGGCGGTGGGGCGACAGGCTCACTCGCGGTGTTGGTGGCCGCTTCCACGCGCGTGCCCTCACCTGGGGCGTTGCGCTCGTCCGTAGTCCGGTCCGCCGCGCCGCTCGCGGTCGTCTGCCACTCGCCCGTAGCGGCAATCTGCCCCAGGGTGGTGTAGTCGCGCTGGAGGTGCGTATGTCGTGGCACCGTGAGGGGCGTATCGTCCGTCTGGTCGCGTTGCGGCTCCGGGTGGACGCGTGGCATCTCCGGTGCTGGGACCGCCCGGGGGTCATCCCTGCAGGAGTTCATGAAGGCATCGAAGGAGTCGTCGTCGCGGTTGTGCCCGCTGGGTGACGTTCCTCCTTCGTCCACGCGCTGGGGCGTGTCGGGTGTGGTTTCCCGGGCCTCTGACCCCGCGCTGGTTTCTGGTGGATCTCGCGGCAGCACCTCCCCTGGCGTGCTCGTGTCCGCGCGGGCCGCCAGGTGCGCCCGGGGGGCGGCGCCCGCGTGATCCGCGGTCGAGGGCCGGTGGGGGCCGTCCGCACACCCGGTGTCCGGAGTTGGCCCCTCGGGTTCCGCGTCAGGCTGGCCATCTGCCAATGCCTCGTCTTCTCCGTGTGCCGTGTCGTTCGTCAGGTCGGCACTCCGCACTGATGTCTGGTCCGTTCCCCCGCCAGGTTCCCCCATTGGTGCTGGTGTCGGCGTTCGTTGCGTTGGTCTCTGCAGTCCTTCCGCGCCCACCGGGGGCGCGTCGCGCTGCGGTTGGGTCGGCGGTGTAGGCGGTTCGGCGCCATCGTCCGCCGGTGGCGGTGCCCCCCGGGCGTGGCCTCCCGCCACGGGTGGCGGCTCGGGTAGGCCCCCCGGGTCCGCGGGCTGCGGGGCGTCCGCCGGGGCGGCGGTGCGTGGCGGATCCGGGCCGGGGCCTGGGCCGGGGGCCGGGTGGCTGGGAGATGACGGTTCTGCCGGTCGTGCCGGTGGTCTGGTTGGTGGGGCGTGGTGCTGCTGGGGCACCGACCCGCCGTTCGTTGTGGCCGGTAGGTCCTCCGTGCCGGACGTTGCCGAAGCCCGGGGGGTTAGGCCCCCGGTGGGGATGTGGGTGTGGGGGTGCCCGGCGTCGGAGGGCCGGGCGGTTGTGGCGTCGGTCAGGGTAGCGGTGTGTGCCTGTGTGGGGAGGTTGTCGGTCGGCGTGTACGTTCGGTCCGCTGCCGGCCGGTCAGGTGCGCCATGGTGTGGGCGGGGTTCCGGGTGGGCCTGTGTTGTTGCCGCTTGGCTGGCTGCCGGCCGTGGGCCGTGCGCAGGTGCGACGGGTGGTGTTAGGGGTTGCGGGCTCCCTGTGGGGCTCGGGGCCGGTACCTTGTGCGGATGTGCGGTGCCGGGGGGCTGCCCGGGCTGGGTACCCACTGCCCCCGTATTCGTGGGACCGGGTAGGGCTCCACTCCTGGCAGGTGATGCTAGGTGTCCCCGGCTCCCTGTGGCCGCGTGGTGTTGTGTTGGTGGTCGTTGCGCCGCCCGTTTGGATGCACGCTCTTGTCGGGGGCTCTGTGGTGTGCCGGCCCCAGATGGTGCCGGACCGCCTGTAGTCCGCGTGGCGTCGGCGGCGTGTTGTTGGTGTGGCGCGGCGGCGGGTGCGGGGGAGGCGAAGGTGGATGGGTCGGGGGATGTAGAGGATATCGCGGCCGACGTTCGGGCCCGTACGTTCGTGGCCCTAGTCGCTGTCGTGGCGCGGGATCGGGGCGGGGGGGTGGTGATGGTTGCGGTGGTTCTCCGGGGGGAGTAGGATGAGCCGTCGAGCCGGGTACTTCTGGCCATCATCCTGGCCACCGCTGCATTGCCGTATGTGCCCGGTTGTGGTGGCGGGACGTGCGGCTGCAGGGTGCGCTGTATCAGCGATTCGAGGCTGCGTGGAGGGGGTATGCCCCTCCACGTGAGGTAGGCCGCCATCAGCCTCTCGGTCGCCCCCGGAGTCATGGCCGCGCCGCGGTGGAAGAAGTCCCCCCACTCGGCGCCATGGGCGCCGCGGGCGATGCCCATCGCCCATTCCGCGTCCCCCACCAGCCAGCCGAAGGCGATCGGGAGGCGGGTGGTGAGGGTGACGACGATGTTGCGGTAGTTGTTTTGGTTCGTGGGGCTGACGTAGCCCCAACTGCCGGGCAGGTCGCCCATGGGGGGCAGACTGCCCCGTGGCGCGTCGTTGTAGTCCTCGTGGTCGGGGACGTAAACCGTGGGGTCCGCGTCTGGGTCTGGCAGCGCCCAGGTTGGTGCGCGCCAGGGGGGGCGGGGGGGGGGTGTCGCTGGGTCCTCGTCGCTGAGGACGTCCAAACACTCGACGTCGGGGCTGCCCTCCCCCGCGCCGTCGTTCCAGACGTTTTGCGGGATCAGAATCCGCAGCGTCTGGAGTGTGAGGTCTTCGTCCTGCGGTTCGCGCGGCGGCGGAGCCGTGCAGAGTCGGTGCGGTCGCCGGCAGAGTGGGCACGACCACAAGTTCGCGATGCACGGGCTGCAGAACCAGTGCAGCTGCTCCGTGCCGCCGCAGCCGAGGTCATGCCCGTGAAGGGGGTTGCCGTCGTCGTCGTTCACCTCCATGCAGACCCCGCATGGGTTCCCCGGCCGTGGATGCGGTGCTTCACTTTCGGGCATCCTGAGGAGAGGTGTCGTTCGCAGGTTGATCGGGCAACTACAGGGGAGGGGGGCGCGCGCGCTCCAGGCGGTGCTACGGTAGGTGCCTGGCTGTTGCCGCGGGCCCGTGCGTGTGGCTAGTCGCTAGGTTGCGCGTGTTGGTAGTGGATGAGGAGATTATAGTACGTGCGGCGGTCGTGGGATGTTTGTTGTGCTTCCTGTGTGTATACTTGGACGCGGTGCTGCAGCTGTGCGTCCGCCCTCTTGACCGCGGTGAGCTGCATGAGACGTATTGTGGCCCTGGGTTCCGGGGCGTGGTCGGCGACGACCCTGTGAAGCTGGAGTGGTACCGCTCCTCTGAGCACTGCCTCCTTGATTTCCGGCTGCCGCATCAGGCGTCGAACCTCATTTGCCGGTGGCGTGGCCGGGCCCCATCCGGCGTGTTGTGTGATGGTGTTCTCCGGTGCCCACGTGGCCAGGTGGTTGTCCCCTTGGGGTAATGGGCAGCGTTTGAAGTGTTCCCATGTTTCTGGCTGCTGGAGATGGCAGGGGCATATGGTGTATTCCGGGGGTATGTCTATACCTCGCCGGGCATACCAGCGTGCCACCCTGTCTAGAAGGGGTAGCTGCTCGAGCAAGAGCTGGGCACGTCGTGTCTGCAGGTGCACCGGCATTACGGATGGGTCCAGAGCCGAGAAGTACAATGCGGTGCGCATTTCGTGTTGGAGACGGCTCAAAAGGGCGTTGTCGGCTTGACTGCCCCGAATGTGAGCCATGGTGCGGATGGGTTGTGGGTAGTGGTATGCCCTCCCCGTGCCGTTATAGATGCGATCGTATGGCACCCAGGCTGGTGGTTCCCCGGGGCGTGGGATGGGTGGCAGGTGCTGGAGGTGTGTGTGCATGTGGTCTCGTAGCGGTGGGTCCTCGCCGTCCGGCATGTGCTCGGCAAGCTGGTTGTGGGCGTGCAGGTCTATGTGTCCGTTGCCCAGGCTATACCGATGAGATTCTTGTTTGACGAGATGCAGGACGACGTGTTTGGGGAGGCGCCTCAGGGCTGTCCAGAGGTGTAGAGCCGGGGTGCCCAGGCTAGAGTCAGTCGCCTTGTGCAGGGGTTGCCGCGCCAGCCTGCGGACGATTTGGAAGTCCACCGCTGCGTCCACTACTACCCACACATGGTGCGTCTGGTCACGTGGCGCTTGGTGGGTGTTATTGACGGCGTCCACGACGATCGCCAGTGTCTTCAGTTCTCCGTGAGAGGAGGCCCCGAAGATGGTAGCCCCCGTGACGTGGCGTTGGTGTAGTCGGTTTGTCGTGTCCATTTTTCAACTCTAAAGCCGCCCCCCCGGCCGCCGGGGTGAGGCTTGTAGTGCCGGAGGCATCCGCGAAGATGATCGTGGTGTGGTTGTCCGGGTGTGGCAGGCGGCACGGCATCGTTGGTTGGTAGGCATGGATGTGTGCCCCCCGTTCCGTGGTGGCCCACGGCGTGTTGGTGTCCGGTCGGAGTCTCCGGGTAGCATACACCCCTACCCCCTGGCGGATGATCTCGGTTGCCGCAGGGTTCATGCGGACGTAGTCATTGTTCCTTTCATGGCCCTGTGTCAGGTAGCCGTACACGTACTGGAGTAAGTATGCTGTCTGCGGGTGGAATGTGGTCCTCTCGACCGTCTGCCAGTCCTGTACTTGGGAGCATCGGTGTTTGACCAGGTAGGCTGGGGCCTCCGGCGTGGCGCTGCGGTGCTTGGCTATCACCGGGAAGGTGATGGCTGGGTGCTGGGTGTTCCACGTGCCCCTGTGGAATCTCCATTCCGCCTTGGTGCTGGGGTCCCACGTCACTGTGGCCGTGTCACTCTCTGCGGCCTGTTCGAAGTGCGTGCGCAGCCACCGGTGCTGTTCCGGGGTAGCGTGGGCCGCTGGCATGGGGTGGTAGCGCGCCAGTAACTGGAGGAGGGGCCATGGGGTGGCCAGCGCGTGGGGCCCACACAGCCAGCAAGTGGTGGGGCTGCCCGTCAGCTTGTCTTGCGATAGTGGCGGCGGACAGAAGGGGCGCGCCGTGGGTGGCGGTAGCATCCACAGGTTGCCCCCCGCTTTGCCCGGCCGCAACGTGGTCTTTAGCCCGTTGGGTGCTAGGAGGAGTACCGCTGGCACTGTGGTGCCGGGTACATATTCCACTTGCTCCGGTGGCCGGTGGTGGGCTTGGTTTCCTTGCGGTGGGCTCGGTGGCAGTGGTCGTTTGTGCGTGTTCCAAAACAGGTTGTACGCCTCACGTATTTCCCTATCTGTTGGCTGGGGGTGCCCGGTTTGGGTGGCCGCACTGCGCATGTGGTTCTCCAGGAGTGATTTGTTGGGCCATCCGGGTGTTGTAGGAATGGGACGTGGTGTGTGCCCACTCGTTGGAGGGCTTTCATCTGGTTCGGGGTGACCCGTACGAGGTGGAGGGTGGTGCCCAGCAGGTCCAGAGTGGTGGTGCTACCCGTTGGTCCCCCCCCCACATCGGTGTGAAGGACCGCCAGAGGGCCGGTTTCCCTGCACCGATGGTTCGTTTGGATGACGTGGTTGTGTTGGGGCAGTAGGAGTTGTAGGTGGTTCCATATGCGGGTCCCCACCTTGGTGGGGAGACCCCGCTGGTGAAGTATGTATTGGGGGCAGGTGTTGCGGTGGTACTGGGCCTCCCGCAGCGTCAGCGTGAAGACTTCCCGTACCTCCGGCTCGTGATTGTGCATGAGACGATGTAGGTGGGCCGCAGTGTGAGCTGTGTACGCGTTGTGGACGAGGTGGTCGGTGTTGTCTCCGTAGTACGGTGGCGGTGCCGCACGCATCGTTGCAGGCAGTGACGTGGGCCGGTGGCCGTGGATGGCCCACGCTCGTCGTACTGTGGTGGTGGCCGCTTGTAGCATGTGTTGGGGGTGCGTTAGGTGCAAGGCTTGGAATCCTATAGCTGCGTTGAGCACGGCTTGTAGGAAGTATGCCAGGGCCTGGGTGGAGAGTGCTTTGATGCGTGCTATAACCAGTGTCCTTGTCAGCTGCCGTAGCAGGTTTGGCGGTAGGGTGACCCCGCCTGCGGTGGCCGCTTGCTGGACTCCCAGGTAGGTGGCCGTGTTTACTGGGTCCATGGGCAGGTTCCCGGGGCGGAGGGGTGGCGGCGGTGCATTGTGTACCATGGTGGCAGATTTGACGTTGTGTACCAGCAGCTGATTGCCCTCCAGATAGGTGGTGACGACGTGGAGGACCCTGGTGGCTCTGGCGGGGTCCGGGCTGGTCGGCAGGGGTTGGCGCGCGGTGGCGGTCACCACCGCCATGTCGTCCGTAAACGCTAGGAGCGTGGTCCGTAGGGGATATGGTGCCACGTCCGGGTACGTGCGTCGGATGTAAAACGCCAGCGGGAGGGTGACGAGTAGGAAGAGGAATGGGCCTTCCGCACCCCCTTGTGGGACCCCACTGGTGGGGTGGATCCATGGGGTGGTGCCCACGTCGGTTTTCACGGCGTACATGCGGGTGGCGAGGTATGCCTGGAGGAAGCCCTGGAAGGGGAGTCCCATGTGTTCCCAGACGGCCTGTAGGAGGCGATCCGGGGTGTTGGGGAAGGCCCCCTTGACGTCCAGGGATGTGATGATGAGGCTGATCGGGTCCATGTCCACCACGGCGTCTTGCATAAATATGGCCTCCAACGGTGATCTACCCGGTATGGCCCCCCACATGGTGGGCGGTACAGCCTGGTACACTGCCGGGGCCACCCGTTTGAGGATGAGCATCCATATGAGTTTGGCCTGCTTGGTGGCGCACACGATGGGTCTCCAATTGTCGAGGTTCGCCCAGTCGCCTTTCTTATTGAGCGGGTGTACTAGGTTCGCCCAGTCGGGTGGCACGTCCGTTTTCCCGATGGCGATATCCCACAGGCGCGCGGCTAAGTGTCTCTTCAGGTTCAGTGGTAGTCTACGGTAGAGCTCCGCCGGGAGTCCGTCCACTCCCGGAATTTTCCCCGGTTGTAGTTTGTACAACACCTCATCGAGCTGCACACTTTCTGAGTGTCTATTTTTTTTCGATTGACCCTCAGAAATTTATTGATGGATCCACCAGCAGTCCACGCTGTTCGGTGATTAACGAAAATCCTGGGGTGTTCAAGTTCTGGGCTGATCCCGTGAAGCCGTGGATTACCAACAAAGGTCCCAAAGCCGCAATTTGGAGCCGAGGCAAGCGCAACAACCTTGCCGTCAATTTATTTGCCTAGCGCCAAGCCGCAATCGTGAGCGCCGTCCTTTGCCTAGCTTCGCAACGCCGTTTTCTTGGCAATGTCGCAAGTTGGGCTCAAGGAACGTTCCGCAAAGGACAAGACCGAAAGCAAACAACTAAAGTCCGTGAAAAGTTTCATTGCTCGAACTCAGGCTAAAGTTGACGCCAAACTGACTCAAAGTCGGCTTCTCCCTACGCTTTCGCCCGCCAAACGCGAGAACGACCCATTTCACCCCTCACTCGACCTTTCCCCGTCACATGAAGAAGGCACGCCATTGAATGTCATTTCAGACGATGAACAACCCGACGATGTCGCAAAAGAACTCTTCCCACTCGCCGAGACAACGGCTCACACCGTCAAAGGAAAAGGAGCCCAAGAACCACAACATCAAATCCAAGCGCCCGCTCCGCCAACCAACTCCGAGACGGTGCAAGACTCCGTGCCCAAAGGCACGCACGAGAACACCGAAGCGCCGGCTCCGCCAAACAACTCCGAGAAGGTGCAAGACTCCGTGCCCGAAGGCACGCACGAGAACACCGAAGGAAGCCATCCACGTGACGCCGAAGAGTCGAAACAACAAGAAGAAAGTCGCGAAGACCCGTGTGGAGATTCGGCGATGAACAACAACGCCGCTCTCAACGACAACGCAAGGAGAATCAATGAGGTTGAGCCCGACAACTCCCTCTTAACGCCACGTGAGGAGCAATCTACGCCAAGCGCTATTCCATCTCCCGAAGGAACACACGAAAATGCCGAAGACGGGGAAGACCCTACTCCCGATGAAACGGATGGTAATTCCGGAAAACCCTTCTTTAACCCTTCCCTTGCCCCGGATGGTGTCTTTGCAAAATTCTTGGTTAAACATAAAGGTGAGATCAACACACACGATCAACAAGCACTATGGGGAGAAACACATGTCCATGAAACCTTAGGAGTTGATACAAATCAACTCGTGTTAGAGAAACACCACAAGCAAGTGATCTATGATCAAGTACACCCAACAAAAGACCTTTGCGCGAGCAACGGGTGCACCTTTTTCCATGACATTGATTGCTCCGGCAACAATGCCTACTCCACAATTGGACATGACAATTTTAGGTACCTCAAAGACGTCCTTCATCACCACCCAAAGTTCTACATTTTTCCACACCCACAAGATTACTACAACTCCAAATACAAATACGGCAACACATGGACCGAGTGGGCCCATGCCATCAACGAAGCCTTGCAAGAAGCTTTTGATTCCGGTGTTGTGTACGAAGGCTCCTTCATTCTCCCGGGAATGGAAGACGACCCTCGGCGGAGACCCTCTACATGAACCCCTTGAACCCCGGCATGATCTCCCTTGCCCCCTGGGTGTGTGGAGTAGACCGGCTTTCGGATGCCAACACGTACAACCCATCACCTAATCCCGATGGCTCCGTGCGGCTCAACTTGCTTGACTCTCCACAATACCCATATTTTCACCTTCACCTCTCCACCCGTCACAAGCACCACGCACACATCCGCTACGGCGACATCATGCACCCTCACACCTCCCTGCAATGGGCCATAAATAAGGTAGACGGCACCGTCCAAGTGGCCGCGGTGCGCACAACGCTACGATTCGAAGTTGCACGGCATTTGCTCCCGAACTTCACCGTCTCTTCTCCAAAAGAGCTCTCCAAAAAATCCAAGCGGGAACGAGGAGAATATAGGCGGCGCCGTGGCAACGCCCGGGATTTTTTTGTCCTCGTCAACCGCCTTTTCTATTTCGGAAACGACCACATCTCGGTCAACTCCAAAAATGCTTTCTATCCGGAGGAACGCATACAGCCTCTACAATCATCCTCCGAACATATGTTCCGCTTCGATTACACCATACCAACCCCCCTCGCCGAGAAACTTCTCTCCACCATCTTACAACACCCTTTGTGGACACTCGGCAAAGTCTTTTGCATCCGTGGTTCCGATCTAGGGAAGGACAAAACTTTCAAAGTTGTACCTTCAAAAGCATACAAGCAGGCCACGCCGGACTTCAAACAAATTGACGTGTGGAAATCCCTCCTTACTAGCGAAGCCGCACGACGGTGCGGTATCCTAGGAGCCATTCCCAGAACACAACACGAATTTTACGTGTGCATGAACTATCACAACACCCCCCTGCTCCCCCAGCGAGACTCCCTCACTTCCATGAGCTACATGCTCTTCCAAGAGAATAACCTGGTCACGTATCGGGGCACTACGGGAGCCATGATCTCTTGGGGAGGGTACTCCTCTTGGCGCTCCAAACACCCGGGACACAAAGTGGACCTCTCCGCCTCTCCCCGAAAAATGCACAAAGATGCCCCTCCCCCACCCTCCCCGGTGAAGGCTTGCTTCAACCCCCTCCCTGAACCACCTGATCCAGAACTGGTAGAAGTACACGCCCCGTCATCCACGCCGGACGTTGATGAAATGTTCGGGGTCTCCCTGCTTGGGAAAATACGGCACATTTCCTTGTTCAGCGCCCCCATGGCTAAGGTGCGAGTCTACCGAGTGAAATACGCGCATTACGAATCCGCGCTCCTTGCAGAAGGCTTCACTGTGTCCCAGCTCGTCTTTCACCCCGAGTGCCCCGACACGGCCGCGCGTGACAACCTTTTGGCTCCCGCCAACCCCGTAGTTTCGGAAGCCCAGGATTTCCTATCACGAGTCATCGAGGCGGCGACTGCCTACGGCAGCGCGGAACAACTAAGTCTCGCGAGGGACCATTACTTGTCCACAAGCAAGCCTCTCTCCCTCACAGAAAAGGTCGCACAACTCCACCTCCAAACGGGGAAAGTTTTCGACCCCATCCCGGAAATAACAGGAGCCTTCATATCCAATGAGTTTTTCTCAGAAGAAGAGGAAGCCCTGGTGATGTCCTACAGTGCAGATGAAAATCACCAGTGGCTGTCCGAGGGGCACCGCACAATGCTTCATTTCGGATTCAGGTACAATCCAGAATCAAAAGAAGTTGAACCTTTTGAACCGACCCCTCCTGAGTTTATTCAAGCGATTGGGCTACGGGCATTCTCTGCCTGCGCCCAGGTGCTGCCCTCCTCTGTCTTATGCCCCAATATGTGGTCAGTGGCTCGATACGAACCTGGCAGTGGCCTGAGGAGCCACGTAGACGTCCCTCAGTTAGGCCCTTATGTCCTGGATGGCTCCTTTGGGTCAGGTGCGGAAATGGTTTTCGAACCGCGTCCCCTCCCCGGATCCACCCTCTTTAAGAAAAGGCAAAAAGTCTTCCTACAGCGCCGCAGCCTCCTCCTAATTTTTGGGGAAGCCCGCGACAAATGGAAACACCAAATCCCAGCTCGCGACTATGACACAGTGGAGAAGCGGCGCATTCCCCGAGACTCCAGGGTATCCCTTGTCTTCCGTCACACTGGTTTAGGAACGGGCCTCCATACGACATCCTCAGAGCCCCCGGACCCAGAGCAACATGAGACGAATTAAGGAACCTACACTCGGCGTCACCCTTCTGTGCACACGAGACGTGGTCTTCGCTTTGAGACCCCAGATACCCTCCACCACCATTATTGCGTGTTCTCAGGCATGGCAAGGCCATCGCTCTGCCACTCCCCTTGTACGTAACATGAATTCCTTAACCCCTGTGACCGCCAGGTATGCCCTGACCGGGCTGATCTGTGCTCACTGTGTACCAGACCACAAAATCCTGTGGTCCCCCTTGAGGGAAGCTCTGATGAGTCTACCGAATGCTACCCGTCCCCATATTCTCTCTGCCCCCCTTCCGCCCGTCAGTGCCACCGCAGTAGCAGTAACATGAGACGGTGTCAAGAGGTCCTCGCCCGCGTGGGCGTGCACTTTGCCTCCCTCACCGCCACCGTCTCTCGCATCGCGGAGATTCTCCCTGTGGAGCAAGCACACATCAATCCGAGAATATTGGTCCCAGACACAAGTGTCTCCACAGACCTGGCTATACACCCCGCTCTTCGCACTGCCTGTGATACGGCCTTACGCCACTCGCCCAAAGCATACGCACAAGCACTTCACTCTCGGATTTCTGCACTAGAACAGTGCGAACCCGACCCCTCAATACAGAATGAGGCCCCCACCCACATAGCAACGCTTCTGACACCGGACTCCCCACTGGGTGCCCGCTATTCCTCCATTCGAACACCCTCCTTCCCCCCTCCCCCCCAAGTGCACAAGCCCTTCAAACCTAAACGCTTGCGCCGCCCCCCCCCTTCTCTTCCCTCCGTCCCGGCCATCCGTGTCGTGTCCTTCAACACGGCAAAGAGCCAGAACACACCCGCGGCAATCTTGCACTTCCTAAACGAGGGGTATGACATTATACTCCTTCAGGAGGTCAACTCTCCCCCTCTCCTCCCACAGCGGTACGCCTTCGGCAATGACCGCGCTAAGGTCTTCTCAAATGTCTGCGGCCACAGACACGGGGTGTCGGTCATTGCAGGCCCGCGCATCGCGAGATATACCAGCTGTGTCCCGCCCAGAGACAGCGACGGCCTTACCTGTGGTGCCAAAATATCCCTACCGGAGGCAACTCCCTTACACGTCTTCTCAGTTTACTCCCCCCCGGTGCGCACGGGGGCCCCAGCTCCGTACCGCGACACCATACAGCGAGTTCTTGCTTCTTATTTCCACGATCATCCGAATCACATCCTGGGGGGTGATTTTAACTGCGTTCTGGATCCCGAACTTGACCAGCACAGCTTGGTCGATCTACATGAGTGGCACTGGCTCACAGGGGAAGTGGAGTACCTCCCATCTAGGTTGGTGGACACTTTCAGGTCAGAGCACCCCTCCCTCAGGCAGTACACCCGCTACGCAAGCGACCGCTGGGACAGCGAAGCAAGGCTGGATTACATCTTTGCGTCCCCTCGCCTGGTATCGCACTTTCCCCTTCAGGATGCTTCGGTCCTCACGGACTATACAATCTCTGACCACCACCCAGTGGTTGCGGTCTTCCAGTGCCCCTCCCCGATCCTCTTGTCTCAGCCCCCACTCCCCCCTTGCATTTTTCGGAAGCTTTCTAGTGACGAAAAGCAACAATTCTCCAACAGCATACGGCTCATCTCCGACTGGTGCCGGGACCTCCAGGACGCCCCTGCCAGGGCCCCATTTGAAGAGGTCATCGCCGCCACTGATTCTCTCCTTATGCAGGTTGGGTCTGCGTACCACAAAATCACGCGTCCGAAGCCGCAGCGCAAGGACCAAGAGGGCTACGGCAAGCTCAGGAAATTATTACGCTCACCCCCGCCTCCTTCTTCCCCTGCATTTCCCGAGCACATTGCGGAAGTTCAGTCAGTGGTAAACACCCTACGGTCCTCGGACGAAACCAAAGCAAAAAGAAAGCTTCACAGTAGTCTGGTCTGAGGGGTCCAGATGAAAACCACAGTTGCTCGCACCCTCTGCCCTAAAGACCTAGAGCCTCTCGTAGTCAGAGATCCAGCCACCAAGGAGCTCCTGAGTGACCCGGCGGAAGTAGCTAAAGTTTTCGGGGACACCCTGCTCCATCTTGGAGGGCATCCAGATTACGCCCCCCCCCAGGACTTCGTCGACGAGGTCCTGTCCCACTCCCCCACATGCCCCGTTTCTGCCAAGAACGACCACATACCTCCTGTGACCTGGCAGGAGTTCCAGAACCACGTAAAGCACAGTAAGCCATCAAAAGCCGGGGGGCCGGACAAAACAAACAACTACGTCCTGGCCCTCTGTCCGGAACCCATTCAACGTTTTTTCCACTCCATTTTAAACCGCTTCCTCCACTCGCCGCTGCCGCCGCACTGGCTATACGCAAAATTATGTTTGCTTTATAAAAAAGGCGACCCTTTCTCCCCTTCAAACTACCGTCCTATTGCCCTCTTAAACTGTATTTACAAACTCTTGGCCACTTTTGCCTGCAAACACCTGCGCGCTCAGGCTTTTGCACACGACATCATTTCAGAAATCCAGCACGGTGGCCTTCCCAGCCACCAATGCGCTGATCATCTGTATCACCTCAAAGCCCTTTATGCAAAATCGAAGAAGAGCTACTCGCTGTTCATCGATTTCAATAAAGCCTTTAATTCAGTGCCTCATGGCACACTCTGGACCGTCCTCGAACGGGCCAATTTTTCTGCTTCCACAATTTCTCTCATAAAGCAACTATACTCCTTCCCTCAAGACAGCCCCATCATCAACGGCCGCACTCCCCACGCATACCTCCAAACCAGGGGCCTCCGACAAGGATGTCCCCTCTCCCCCCTACTCTTCATTCTCTATCTCAACTCCCTCTTCCACCATTTTTTCGCCACTGTGCCCCCCCCCCGGGCAAATGCCCGCACTAGCCACCACGCCTACATCGACGACATCCTGATCAGAAGTGAGGACGTCAACTACGTCCAAAACAGCCTCAACTACTTCGATGGGCCAGCCAGGGACTGGGGACTGGACATGAATGTGTCTAAGACCGAAATCCACGCCAATGGCACAGCCCCCCAAAAAGAGTTTTTGACACCCAGGGGCTCGGAGTTCCACACGTACAACAAAAAAACGGGTCGCCCGCACACATGCTAAAACTACCTGGGGGTTTATCTTTTTACTCGCCACCAGGCAAAGGGCCTGTTTCACATGCTCAAGGCGGAAATCCAGGGTTATTTTGCCCGGCTCTCTCCCTTGCCTCTTACACTTAGTGAGAAGGTCCGACTGACGAACTCTCAGCTGGTCCCAGCACTCGCCTACCGCTTAATCACTCACTCTCTTTCCCCCAACCAGCTCGAGAAGCTTCAGGCACTTATCTGGGCGGAAGTCGCGTCTCGCAGCATCACACGTCTAGTCTCCCCCAAAGACCGTTTCGCGGCTCGCCCAAAGGGAGGGTTGGGAATGAAGTTCCTTCCGCACAGCGTCCACGTTGCCACAGTGAACTATGGACTTCGGGCCCTTTGCGGCCTTGCCCCAAAGTCAGTTGGCCCCCTGTACGTCCAGTCTTTACTTAGCTCGAACCAGACGGCCTCGGACCCGGTGCAATACTCTTTTATGGACTCCATCCATGCCCTTGGCATATCTTTCCACAGCATAGGCCCGTGGAGACCCACTGCTATTCGGGATCTAACGCCTGGTACCCAGCTAACCGTTAGGTTCAAGTCAGGACAGGCCACAGGAAGAGTGACCGAGGCCACCTCCAAATGGGCCAACGTCTCGTTCCACGACGGGGTCTACTCGGTGGATACCCGCACGTCCTACACCATGCACATGCCATGCCACGCCGTCCTGGATTACTCCCGCCCCTCTCACTTCCAGCTAGTCCCTCAATTTTTGCGCCCTCAAGAGACCATCCCCGAACCCCCGGCGCCACCGCACAACGCACACGCACTGGGAATCAGCCAACACGGCCATCTCTTCGCTCTGCAGGCGCAACACTACCTGGAGAAGAGGTCTCTCGACGAGTGGGGATGCCACGATGCTGCAGAGGCACTAACCAGGCCGCCGACCCCCGGCCTACAGCGGGTGTGGCTATATTCCGATGGCTCCTCCGGTGAGTCCCGCCATGCGGCCGCCATCACGGCCTTTCTACCCGACGGTACAACCAGAGTCCTGTGCCTATCCTCACCGCATCCCTCTTCTCTGGGTTCGGAGTTCTGGGGGGCGGTAGCAGCCATTCGCTGGATCCACAGGGAACTTTCCCCATACGAAGTATGTTTGTTGATTGACAACGAACAGGTGGTGTCCACCCTCCAGAAATGCCAAGTCCGTAGGCCCAGCCCGTTCCAAGACGACACATGGACCGTCGCTGTACACAGCGCTGAAAGTGCTGCCCTGGGTCGTTGATGGTGCCGGAGGGCTCGGGGCCGGCAAGACCAGTGGGGCAGGCACGCGAGGAGTCGACCTGAACGCTGCTGTTGGGGGTAGAACCGGAGACACGGACACCAACGGAGGCGAGAGCAGCAACAACTGAAGCAAGATCCATGCTGAGTGTTATCCGGCAGAAAAACCCAGTCTATGAAGAAAATTGATGCGGATTATTCTAAGTACATCTGAGTGTCCAAAACTATCTGAAAAGATTTAAATAAATCCGATTGTGAAAAATATTTGGCCGATCTGGCCCGCGAGCGCGCGTCAGCGGCAAATGGCGATTCCAGGCAAATGATCGGAACGCGGCGGATTTACGGAGAATGCACCGCAGAATCAGATCCGGCATATCAGAAATATATAGGTCTGATCCTGAGACTGAGCTGCGAGGCGGCGATTCCGCCGAAGCAAAGAAAATGACCAAAATGTAGTCAATCTGGGGCAGATCTGCGAAAATCTGAGCAGATGGGGGTTAGCCGCACTTACAGTCCCCCTCCAAAAACACACTGGGGTGTGTCGCTACGTCAACGAAGAACGTAGTGCGGGTAAGTCCCAGAGAAAAGTAGAAATGTAGCCTCCATGGGGCGAAATCTGCTTGATCTGACCTGATTTGGACTGAATTGGCACTGAATCAGGATGGATGAACCTGAAATGAGACAGAATGAGGAGTGACGAACAGTCCTCCGTGCAGTAAAACATTAGGTTAAGGGCTAAGAAGCATGTAAACGTATCGAGAATCGATACCAAACCATGCACTGGTTGAGAATGAGGTAGATTAATGGTGGATTGAGTGGGGGAATCAAGAATTGGAGTGACATCTCAGCGCTCTGGCACAGTTTCGCTGTCGCGGGCACGCTACGGTGTCCTCGCCGAACTCTACATCGTGTTACTCCCGCTTTTCTCGTTCTGAAAAGTGCAGCATGTCCTTCAGATTTGGCGCATCTGGTGGATGATCACAAGATTCAGCAAGATTGGGAATCAAATTGAGCAGAGATGAAGGAGATTAAACAATCACAGAGAGGGAAAACAAATACAAATGTAGTCTACAGACCCTAAGTGCACAGATAAATCATAAGCGTCAACGAAGTTAGGCAAAGCCGTCGACAGATCTTCGAGGAATGAGAGGAGATGACAAGGAAATCAACCTAAATTGTCCTAAAATCAGCAAATTCCCTAAGATCAAGGTGAAATGAAGCGGAATGTCTAAAACTGAAACTACTAATACCTTCGTTTAGACTAAAGTTAATATATATTGTCGTTTATTCAGCTCAATTGTGCTTTCCGGCACGTTGGTTCGCGAGCATCTAACAGATTCTATGAAAATGTGGATCATGTGATGATGCATCATGATGGGACATGCTGGCCCTGGATCCTTGGCATGTAACGCGCCGAAGATTCGCTGAAGGCGCTTTACTGACAGTATATAACTGAGAGACACCGAATGGTCCTTTATTTACAGTGGCGGCGGTGTCAATCGACTTGGACAAGGCCAATCTTTCGATTGAGTCCCACAAGACACTTGGATTCACCATTTTCGACAGTTTCAGGTCGGATTGAGCTCACATTGGCGTCTGCCAAAAATACAACGAAGCTTACGGACTTCAGAGGTTGCTGTTAGAAGTCCCTAGAGCTCCTATCTGAAGGTTGTCTGAACAATTGACGTCTGGGTTTCGTGCAACAGTGGCAGAATGATGGACAAACCTGAGGAATTCAAGGTAAATTCAAGGAATCTGGATCTGAATCTGGACTTTAGCTTCAGCATCACGGCAAACGAAGGTAAGATCTGAGTTCCTGGCGTCGCATCTGGTGCAGCCAGTACTACAGGGGGTGCCTGTAGGGGTGAATGTCGCCGGCCGGCGTTTTTACTATGTACATTTGCTTCCATCTGCACGAGTAGCCAAATTCCAAAAATGCACAGACCAACAGAGACAAGATTACCCCGAATCTGCCTGAATTAAGACTGAGTTTGGTTTTTCCTAGAC
The DNA here is from genome assembly GCA_964036045.1 of Eutreptiella sp. 'Long Island Sound 2002'. Taxonomy (NCBI): domain Eukaryota; phylum Euglenozoa; class Euglenophyceae; order Eutreptiales; family Eutreptiaceae; genus Eutreptiella; species Eutreptiella sp. 'Long Island Sound 2002'. The sequence goes on along the minus strand of OZ038379.1, from coordinate 86,898,293 downwards.
ACGGCAGCACACTCCGTGGCTTTCGGCAGTGCATCTACACCTTGTCTGCCGAACGGAGACCAAAGAAAAGTTGATTGACGTCAAATTATCAAACATTCGCAGTTCTCCACATCACTTCGAAATCAGGAAGAATGAACAGTGGATTGAGCAGAATGTGGTTTCAAGTCACGACGGATCTCCCTCAATTTGGCCAAGCACGAATACATGTGACCACCAACCTGTCTGGTCGGGCCCTCGTACGGCTTGGGCGCTGCAAATCAGCGGCCGAACTTGAAGCTTGGTCCTCATTTGGCTCCTGGGCTGGCCTGACCGCAGGAGGGGGGATCGACGGATCAGCCCTGGAATGTGGCTGCTGAGGGCCGTAAAAGGCTGGATCTCGATTCACCACAGGTCTTTTTCCGTCGCTCTCCACCTGTCTGTCTGGTTTCGACAGACAGTCTGTCAGGAGTACGCCAATTTCGGGGTGCTTCTTGAGGAAGTCGATGAACCCCTTGGTGTACCCATGGACAAAAGAATGGGCTGGTTCCCAGTTGTTGTGACTGGAATCAAAGCCCCTCCACTCACATAGAAATTCCCATTCGCCCTTCGCGTCACGTCTTGCCTCTACAATCCTCTTGAGTTCGTACTTCCCCCCTTCGATGACCCGATCGGACAAAAATTTCGAAGTCCAAAAAAGGGGTTTAACCCAATCCTTGGGGGAGGGGATCTCTCTCTTGAGGCGATCGCCCGAAACATCAATTTTCCTGCTGACATCCACACGAATCCTCCACCTGTTCTCACCTAGACGCGCTGTAACAGCGAATGGGCCCTCCCACAAGGGAAGAAGCTTATCATCTCCGTCCAGGGTGGTTTCGGATTTTCGAAGCCAAACTCGATCATCGACTTCAAAATTGTGGGGGTTTTTTCGGCCTTGATTCTGGACCCAAAGCCAGTCAGCTTGATGCTTATCGATTAATTTCGAGACAGTTTTATCTGCTCGTTGGACGTCGTCCAAAAACAACGAAGCATCTTTACAGGGGCGAGGATTATTCAACGGCATGTTCCACCAACACTTCTTTCGTCCAAAGACAATTTCATTTGGAGAAAGGCCATGGTACAAAGGCGTGTTGTGGTAACGACGAAGCAATGCGAACAGAACTTCCATCCAATGGAAATCTTTCTCACTCGCGAGCTCCTTACGAAGCATATTTATAATAGAGCGGCCGGCTCTTTCGCCAGGCAGCGCTCGATGCGAGTGGATTTCACACCTGAGGTGGTGGATTCCAAGGCGAGCACATAATTCTCTCCACCATTCGGAGGTGTACTCTTTGCCTGAGTCCGTAACCACCTCGGATGGGACGTCCCAACCTCCCATCCAGGTCTGCGCGCACCATTTGGCGGCAGCCTTGCCAGTCATCGACTCGATGTTACAAGGCAACACCTGAATATAGCCGGAATGACGGCACTGAATAAGGAGCACACCATTGACCTTTTTGTTGGTCCAATGGCACTCTTCGTCGTCGAGTTCCCCAAGATAGAAAAAATCACTGGTGACTCTGTTAAAGAGGCGCTCCGGAATAGGATGTGGCCTCAGATGGCCGTGCTTCTTCGCGCTGGGTGGCGTCGCGACAGCACATTGGGCGCATCCGGCGGCTACTTTCATGCAATGAGTATATAGCCTTGAGCCAAACAACCTATGTTTAATCATCGACCATAATCGACGGCCATGTGCGTGGGGGGACTCCCATTTATGCCACCAGTTTAACACTCGGGGGGCCAGGGCGTCTGGTACGCACAATTTACCCTCCATCCACAGCTTCCCCCCATCCAACGAATACTCCGAAAAAATCCCATCCTTGTGAGCATCTTTGGATTTGAGATTCTCAAAGACCTCTTTAAACATGGGATCATGCAGATAATCGGACGTCCAGTCACGGATGATCAGGGAATCTTTCGGCAGGGGTGGAGTTTTGGCCGGATCTCGACGCTTAATGCCCTGGATCAACCGAAATCCACTTACACGTCGGGTGTAGTCAAACCGTTTCACACTCCCTGAGGAGGGATCGGTGACTTTCTCCACGACTTTCAGTGATTTGGTGCAGATCTCATGAGCATGCGCCGGATCTGAAAAGGCCGTGATGTCGTGACACGGGCATGCGTGCTGTTTAACAGTGCATTGCATGCATTCAAGTCGGATGAGCTTTTTTTCTTCTTGATCCCACTCGATCACGACGTGGCGGTCCTGCTCCGTACCATGGATGTTGGTACTTTGCAGCCCCTCTGAAGCGGGGTAAGCCCATCGGCTCAGACCATCTGCTACCGTGTTGTGTTTTCCAGGCAAATACGACACATGGAGGTCAAACAGACTGAGAAATTCGTGCCATCTGGCCCGTCGACCAGCTGGGCTCGCGACAGTATCAATGTGTTCGGTGGCCCAATACTCCAGAGATCGATGATCCGTCAGGACCTCGACTCGATTGGTGCCAACCCACGATTGGTACTTTTTCAAAGCACAGATTATGGCGTAGGTTTCTTGCTCACGCGGCGACCATTGCATTTGGCGTGGGGCTAGCTTCCGAGACCAAAATGCAAGAGGGTAATGATCACCTGTGGCTTCATCAACCTGTTCAAGAACAGCTCCGATCGCGTACCTAGAAGCGTCGGTTCTTATGTAGAAGGGTCGATCGAATTGCGGCACATGCAACGTGGCGACTTCGCAGAGGGCCGCCTTCAAGTGATGGAAGGCCTTCTCGCACTCGTCAGTCCACTTGACACGAACCTTTGAACCTGCCTTGCCCGCATCTCTCCCTACCTTCAATAATTCAGTGAGGGGGGCAGCAAATTTGGCATAATTCGGCACAAAAGTGTGGTAAAAATTGCAACAACCCAGGAATCCTCTCAACTCCGTGATCGTCTCAGGGCGCTTCCACTTCTGAATAGCGACGAGCTTCCCTGGACTGGGTCGTCGGGTGCCAATCTCAAGGAGAGAACCACAAAATTCGACTGATTTTAAAAATAATTTTCCCTTCTTTGGCCCACAAATCAGCTGATTGGCATCAAGAATGTCCAAAACCTGGTTCAGCTGCTTTTCATGTAGGGCCACCAGCTCGGCTTCGGTCAGTCCCTCCCCTTCCGTCGCGATGATTATGTCATCTATGTACACACTCACGAAGGCGCGAAGCTCAGGATGAGCTGTAAAAAGCACATCCTCCATCATTCTTTGAAAAAACGAAGGGGCGTTCTTCAGGCCCATGGGCATGACCGTCCATTGGACTGGGCCACGTGGCGTGCACATACAGGTGAGAGGTCGGCTGTCCTTCCTTAACGGCATTTGGTGAAAGCCGTGACGGAGATCCAGCACAGAAAACAAACGACCTCTTGCCCTCTTGGCGATTTCCTCTTCAATGAGGGGCAGGGGGTGCGAATCCGCCTTGGTTTCGGCGTTGAGATTGCGAAAATCAACAACCATTCGCCAACCATCAATAGTGTTCTGGTCTGCAGGCGGCGGCTTCGGGACTGTGAAGGGTGCACAGCACCATTCGCTGGTCATACAACCCTCAAGCCAACCAAATTCCCTGAGATTTCTCTCGATTTTTTTTCTGAGGATCTCATGTTTATGTCCATGGTTCTCATAAGGACGCTGTTTCTTCGCCTTGTACCCTTCACGAAGCTCGATGAAGGCTTCACCGAACTGCCCACGGACAGGGGGGTCCTTGATCAACTTCCCCGAAAGGGTTGTGTCCTTCCGTTCCTCAAAAATCTTGTCTCTTTTCTTGGAACACAATTCAGTGTCCACCTGATCGCCAGGAATTACTGTCGAAAAAACTTTGGCGACTTCTTCGGCCTTGGCAGGAAGAATCTTCTTACGGATGTCCCTAAAAAGGTCCGTATCAACTGCCTCTTGAAGATAGGTGGGTCGAGTGTCGACATTCCAGAGATTCTCTTCGTGATCCAGCTCCTCGAAAGGATCTATGAAAGCTTCCACACGGGGTTTTTCATAAAAAACCCTGAATTTGCGGCGCGATTTAAAATTTTTCTTCGCCCGGGCACTGAAGATTCTTTTCGATGTCGATCGTATTGGGGAAGAGGGAGACGAGGCGGATCCATTTGACGTTGGATCACCTTGGGTATCTGACGGACAAAAATCAGAAAAAATAGATTCATCATCAGTACCACGCTCAACCTCAGATTCAGACCCAACACAAGAATCAGTACCAGAATCAGCAGAATTAGAGTCAGAAAGCTTTCCATCCACCAGGAATGCAAGCGAACTCCAGGACCGCTGTGGCAGGGGACCTGTGTCGTCCCTGGCATACAGCTTAATCTTCCTGGGAAGTTCGATGTAATCTACACAAATGTCTTGCAATTCCTGAAACCAAGGCTTGTCGTCCCACAAGGGCACAACTAAAATCGCCTGGGTTTTATCTTGCTTGATTTTGTGGATGACCTGCTGGATTAAGTGAAACGGAGGATTAATCCACAACTTCTTGTCCCATTTATGGGTCCAAGCGTCGCGAAAGTGCTTGTCAAAGCGCTTGTTCTCGCGGTTAGCAAAGGCATCATACTGTGGCCAAAAGGAATGGTGTTCATAAAAATATTCACAGATTGTATCGCGCCATTTGTCGACAACTCTGTAGGATGAAGAGTGCCAGCGCGAAGGGCGTCGTGGCTGGGAGTCCCTACGAAGACATTCTAACTCTCGGGAGTAATCGGCACTCCCATTCACCTCTGCAATGGTGACATCTTCGCCAAATTTTGGTGTAACCTTTTGCTTCAAAAATTCTTCTGCACTTTTAAACCCTGCGTGCAAAAAACGAAATTCAGGACGCTCCAAGGGACCTGACTCCAGCAAAAAACAACGCCGATGACCTACGGGCGCTACCCTGTTCTTGCGAAGCCAAGGATGGCCCAAGTAAAGGTCATATTTTATGTCGGCACGATAGAAGTAGTCATCCTTAAGGACAACTTCCTCCACATTACCTTCTTCCCAAAGGTCTTGAGCGACCAAATGAGTTGATATATAACAACCGCGTTGCCCACCTGCAAGAGAATGTCCAGAAACTCCCTCGAGGGTAACAGGATGAGGCGACTCAAACACGCAGTCGTCAGGCAAAAAGGAATTGGAATGGAGATTTACCTCTGATCCATTGTCACACAAACAAGTGGCGAGGTGGAAATTGCCCTTGCAATCAGAGACCCACATCTTTGTGACAAACTGACGGGCCCTGTGCTTGGACTGTACACCAACCTCGTCCACTACGACAGAAGGATCCGTTGCCGGATCCAGGGGAGAGGAGACAAGCGACCCTACATCAAGTAGTGGTCGAGATGGAATCCGGGGTTCATGCCTGAAATCGCCTGGTGAGGGGCGATTTTCGTGGCTCCCCTAGGCGTTCTGACCTCCAGTCGCTGCGTTAACATTGTGAACACACCCTGATTCGTCGACCCACTCATCTTGGAGCGGATCATCTGCTGGATTCAAGGCATTCTCCACATAATCTCGATCCGCATCGGACACCTGATCTGCACCTGAGACCTGATCCACACGATGGTTGCCCTTTCCACGTCCACTGCCACGACCGCCGGATGATGGACCTCCACCGTCGCCACGCCCTCTGCCCTTACCAGAGAAAGGGGTTCCCGAAGGATTTCCCTTACCTTTACCCTGGAATCCTGGAGCATTTCCCTTGTTTGTACCGGATTGAGGGGTTTGGCCTGGATTTCGATTTCCGCCTCGGGCATTGCTATTGGGATTTTTCTGGCCGTTCGGCTGCCCACCGGAGCCGGATGGAGTCCGATTTCCTTTGCCTTGGGACCCGCGAGGGCCTCCAGTATTTTTGTTTCCACCGGAGGGGGTCGGATTCCCTTTTCCAGCCTTCCCACCATGCACCTGTCTGTCATTCCTGTCTGAATTCTGCGGATTACTGATATTTTCACCAATCACCTTGTGATCGTAAGGAGACCATCGGTGATTACCAGTAGAATGTGTCTTAGCTCGGTTCGTAGAACCTAAAAGAAGGCAGATGCTACAGTGATCCTGAACATTCCGGGTGTCATTCACCTTTTTGTTGCCCTTTTGGGCCCCATTTTGGGTGTTTTGCTGGGTATTCTTGTTTCCCCCAAGACCCTCATGGAAATTTTGATTGGCGGCGTCAGCGAGCCGCTCAACCTCCTCCCAGAGTTCCTTCGGGGTGAACGAAAACACCCAGTTCTTGGCCTTCAGGCGATGGCCATGGAAGCTTACTCCCCTGTTGAGGACTTGGACAAACAAGTCCCGATCCTCGTGTTCATTAAACTTGATTTTCCACGTGTTGTCAGTGAATTTCACTTTGGAAAACGACGTGGGGGAACACCTTTGAAGTGATTCCCTGACGGAGAACCTGTTGGCCGAGGCATCGAAGCCTTCGACCTCCGCCCACCAGGTCTTGACCTTTTCTTCGGACTGTTTATTCCGAAGGGTGGCGGCAGTTTCTGAGGGGATCTTGTCAAAAATCAGATTTTACAGCTCGGCACTAGAAAATTTTTCGCCTGAATGTTCAGCTTCTTCCACTAAGTTCCAGAAGCGCTGTCTCTTGTCTTGCACTTCGCGCAAGATTAATCGCGAGAATGAAGGAAAATTCTTCAACATTTGGTGGTAATGGTCCTCTGGCAGCCGGGATCCACGTACCTCCAACTGTTCCCACACCTCATCAAAGGTAAGGGGGGAACTTGAATCCTCACGATCACTCCAGGTCCTGAGCCAAGTGTTGGCCGGCGCTCCCTCAAGGCAGTCCAAGAGGGCCATCAGGAACTGATCATCTTGGAGTTTTTGAGTCTTAACACACAATTTAAATTCCCGTTGGAACTGAGGCCAACGTCTGGGGTTCCCATTATACTTCGGTTGCTTGGCAACCTGACGAAGTCGCAATGAAGTAGGATTAAGAAGCGAATCCAGCCCAACACCGGCCGTAATGGCAGACACCTTGGCGGCATCATTCGCCACACCAGCTCCGGCGAGGGTCTGGGCGAGCAACAGCTGGGCTAAGGCATTGGAATCAGCAGCAGGAGGGGCAGTACGGGAGGCAGTTCGCTTGGCATTCTGAGCCTCAGTCCTAGCCTTCGCCGTCCTACTCTGAGATCGAGAGATTGTAACCCTTTCCTTTAGCTTGGTCCTGCTGATCCTTGCATCGGTGGTCTTGGAGTCCACCGAAGGAGCAATTGAAAAAATTTCTGTCGCCTCCTCCGACGGTTCTGTTACTTGTTCCACCGATGATGCGCCCTCAGATCGCATGTGCGTCTTGAAAAGATCTTTTATTCCCAGCGTCTGAATGATGAGTTGCATTTGATCCTTGAGCAATTGGAGCTCAGAATCTCGCTGGAATCTGCAAGAGCAGTCGGCAGGACAATACATACCGTGTCCTGAAGGGCCTGAGCAGGCTGTCGGACCGCTGATCTCGGTGGTCCGCAGCCAGGAGTCCACTTGGGGAGCTCCTTCAGCCCTAATTTCCAGGCTTGCCTGCCTGGCCGCCTCTAAAATTCCTTCCTCAACCGCGGCGGCTAGATCGTCGCGGATGGAAACAGGGGGATGAGGGGCGGAGGGCCCGTCGACAGGTGCCTTGGTCTTCTCCTTCGGGAAGGGGCTTGCCTCCCAGATCTGCAAAGAAATGGCGAAAGAGTCATCTTCTTGAGAACGCCACCACATCCTGGTATTAATTTCGTCCTGAAGGAGGAAAAAATATTCCATTAAAAAATCAGAGGCGATTCTTTCTTGTCCGATCAGCTTAGACGTGGCTAGGAGACAAAGGGCCTCAAGCGCCTCGAGGTTACGGGTCACTTCTGGAGACAAATGGTCGTCCCATTGTGCCCAAGAGGCTGGTCGATTATAGCTAGGTACCTCACCTGGACCACCCATCTCAATGTCGTTGAGATCGGCGTCAATGGTCTCAAATGTTGGACATTGGTAAGGAGTGTTGGTACCTGCCAGGTCCGTAAGCTCCACCGGAGCGTTACCATCGTCGCAGGCTGGCAGATTCCAGCTGCTTGATGGCCAATTTCGACTGGGATCATAATGGTAATCTGGGCCTCCACAGCTGCTGATTTGCGCCCTTCTTGGGCAACTTGGGCTTGCGCAAGGCATTCCTCTCAAGGCCTCGTTCGCGCAGCACCACGGCAGCGTAATTGTTACGTCTCCAGGAGCGGCGGAGTCTACAGGGCCGTACTGGGGAGCGAACTGTGGTTGGGACACCAAAGGAACAACATTCAGGTAGCCTCTGCTACCATGAAAGTGCTGCCCTGGGTCGTTGATGGTGCCGGAGGGCTCGGGGCCGGCAAGACCAGTGGGGCAGGCACGTGAGGAGTCGACCTGAACGCTGCTGTTGGGGGTAGAACCGGAGACACGGACACCAACGGAGGCGAGAGCAGCAACAACTGAAGCAAGATCCATGCTGAGTGTTATCCGGCAGAAAAACCCAGTCTATGAAGAAAATTGATGTGGATTATTCTAAGTACATCTGAGTGTCCAAAACTATCTGAAAAGATTTAAATAAATCCGATTGTGAAAAATATTTGGCCGATCTGGCCCGCGAGCGCGCGTCAGCGGCAAATGGCGATTCCAGGCAAATGATCGGAACGCGGCGGATTTACGGAGAATGGACCGCGGAATCAGATCCGGCATATCAGAAATATATAGGTCTGATCCTGAGACTGAGCTGCGAGGCGGCGATTCCGCCGAAGCAAAGAAAATGACCAAAATGTAGTCAATCTGGGGCAGATCTGCGAAAATCTGAGCAGATGGGGGTTAGCCGCACTTACAAGCGCCCTACGTCTCATTACCAACCCCCTCCACATCATGTGGATTAAAGGTCACGCCAATTTTATTGGCAACGAAATCTGCGACCATTTTTCCAAATGGGCAGCTCACAGCCTGATTTTTACCCCGGACCTCCTCCCCCCCCCCCCACTGGGCTCAGTGGCGGTACACCACCTGCCTGTCCTCCACAAGTTTAAGGTACAGCAATTCCGCCACCTATTGCCGCGGCATTCCCATAGAAACATTGCGGTCGGCCCCAGCTTCAGCCTGTACAACAAAACTTCCTGGTTTTCGTCCCTGTTTTTCAAACTGGCGTCCGGGTGCTACAATGTGCACGGGTACCAGTGGAGCAATATGCTCCACGACTACCACTGTTCCAGGTGCGGACAGCACCATCCTTTCGACCCTGTATCATGCCTGGCCTTCTGCAGTGCGTTGGACCAGCACGTCCAGGCATACGTCTCCTCCTGGGGAACCCTTTTCAGCCCCATTGTCCTGCACTGGTGGCTCTCTGGACCCTCAAAAGCTGACCGCAGGAACTTCATGAGAACTCTGGTACCAAAATCCCTATGGTCCTGCCTCTCCAAGCCGATCCAGGGCTCCTCCCGCGCCGGGCACAGAGCCATGCTTGGCCTAGCCCTGGAGGAACGCGTGAAGCACCTGGACAAGGCTGTCCACCAAGCACATGATTGGCTATGTTCGAATCCTCTCCCTTGGGACCCAATACTTTGGGCGCACCCCTCCGACCCTCTCAACCCCTTCTCGGTTTCGCACGGTGCGTTCAGTACCTCCGTCCACATGCCCCCTCGGACCCGCCCCGTATACCAGCATCCCCCACCTCTCCCCAAAAACGCCTTAAAAAAACCGTCCAAGCCGGCGTCAGCCAAAGCACAACCAACCGCGCGCCGCGCGCCGAAAAATTCCAAACGCCCGTCCAGCCGCGCACCCGCACCACCTCCCCCCCCCCCCTCGGCCATTCCCCGCCCTCCTCAGCACTCACGCCCACGGCCACCACAAAAACGCCATCGGTCACCACAAACCCACCAGGCCACAATCGCTTGGGCGCCCCCAAAGCGCGCCAAGACCGCTCTCCCCCTCCCAGCCCCAAGCTCCAAGGCACGCTAACGTCAAACACGCCTACCTCTCCCCTTAAGGCCCACCCTTACTACGCCAGGCCCGTCTGCCCCTGCCCCCCCCCACTCCAACGCCTCCCGGGACATCCGGAATTTTTTCCGCCCATCCAGCGATTTTCTGTCTCCTCCTCTCGACCCCTTCAGCCCTCCGCCCCTTCCGGAACCCCGCCCCTTCCCCACAGGGTAAATCAGCGTTCATCTAACCCAACCATCAGAGCAGCCGTGTACATATCTTTATATGTTGATGTAAATACTTTCATTGGGGGACGTCAGCCCCAGAACAAGTTGATGCGGTTAAGAACATTCAAAAAACACCTCATCGAGCTCCCGAATGGTGAACGGGGTTCGGTGCATGTCTCGTCGCTGTGTCCGGTTGTAGAGTTTCGGCAGGTGGGATATCAGTTCCTCTGTGTATGCCGACAGTTCGCCATCCTCAGTGTTGTGCTGGCGCAGGAAGCTGTTGAGGACTTCTTCCAGGACCACGGGCGGGGCGTAAACACCGAAGAAATGGATAACTAACACGCCACACCCTCCGACTTGCACGCTTCCTCCTCCTTTGTCCTTCTCCATGTACCTCCCCACCCACATTTGAGCCCATTAAGACACGCTTACTCTTGGGCGTCGCAAAAAACAAAGAGTCCAAGACATAAAGAATAAGTAGCATAGCATGAATGCATTAAACAAACAAGCCTACTCTTGGGCGTCAGAAAATACAAAGAGTCCGCAAACCAACGGTTAAGTAGCATACGCCGCCCTGCAAGCATTAAGACACGCTTACTCTTGGGGGTCGCAAAAAACAAGGAGTGCAAGACATGAAGAATAAGTAGCATAGCATGAATGCATTAAACAAACACGCCTACTCTTGGGCGTCGCAAAATGCAAAGAGTCCACAAACCAACGCGTAAATAGCATACACCGCCATGCATGCATTAAGACACGCTTACTCTTGGGCGTCGCCAAAATCAAAGACTCCAAGACGGGAAGAATAAGTCAGACGCCATAGGAAGCAATGTGTAAAGAAAAATGTTTCCACAAAAACAAAGAGACCGCAACGACGCGGCCGCGGTATGGCACACGCGAGCACGCACCCACACCGACACCGCACACACCACGCAACACACCGAGCACGCGCACCGGTGAACAGGGGCCGGGAGGCCCAGGACACCGCACACGCAACACCGCACACCGGACACCACACACACCACAACACACCGCGACACCGGAGAACACGAACCAAGTGTCCGGGGACACCACACGCACAACACAACACGCACCACACGAGCGCAAAAGGGCCAAACGGCACACGCAACACCACACGCAGAGCGTGCACACCGGTGAACAGGAGCCGGGAGGCCCAGGACACCGTACACACAACACCACACACAGAGCGTGCACACCGGTGAACACGAGCCAAAAGGCCCAGGACACCGCACACGCACCACCACACACAGAGCGTGCACACCGGTGAACGGGAGCCGGGAGGCCCAGGACGCCGTACACGCACCACCACACACAAAGCGTGCACACCGGTGAACAGGAGCCAGGAGGCCCAGGACACCGTACACGCACACAGAGCGTGCACACCGGTGAGCAGGAGCCGGGAGGCCCAGGACACCGTACACACAGCACCACACACAGAGCGTGCACACCGGTGAACAGGAGCCGGGAGGCCCAGGACACCGTACACGCAACACCACACGCAGGGCGTGCACACCGGTGAACAGGAGCCGGGAGGCCCAGGACACCGTACACACAGCACCACACGCAGAGCGTGCACACCGGTGAACAGGAGCCGGGAGGCCCAGGACGCCGTACGCGCGACACCACACACAGAGCGTACACACCGGTGAACAGGAGCCGGGAGGCCCAGGACACCGTACACACAACACCACACGCAGGGCGTGCACACCGGTGAACAGGAGCCAGGAGGCCCAGGACACCGTACACACAGCACCACACGCAGAGCGTGCACACCGGTGAACAGGAGCCGGGAGGCCCAGGACACCGTACACGCAACACCACACACAGAGCGTGCACACCGGTGAACAGGAGCCGGGGGGCCCAGGACACCGTACACGCAACACCACGCACAGAGCGTGCACACCCGTGAACAGGAGCCAGGAGGCCCACGACACCGTACACACAACACCACACGCAGAGCGTGCACACCGGTGAACAGGAGCCGGGAGGCCCAGGACACTGTACGCGCAACACCACACACAGAGCGTGCACACCGGTGAACAGGAGCCGGGAGGCCCAGGACACCGTACACACAACACCACACGCAGGGCGTTCGCACGGGTGAACAGGAGCCAGGGAGCCCAGGACACCGTACACGCAACAGCACACACAGGGCGTGCACACCGGTGAACAGGAGCCGGGAGGCCCAGGACGCCGTACACGCAACACCACACACAGAGCGTGCACACCGGTGAACAGGAGCCAGGAGGCCCAGGACGCCGTACACGCAACACCACACGCAGAGCATGCGCACCGGTGAACAGGAGCCGGGAGGCCCAGGACACCGTACACACAACACCGGACAAAGGGCGTACGCACCGGTGAACAGGAGCCGGGAGGCCCAGGACATCGTACGCGCAACACCACGCACAGAGCGTGCACACCGGTGAACAGGAGCAGGGAGGCCCAGGACACCGTACACACAACACCACACGCAGGGCGTGCGCACCGGTGAACAGCAGCCGGGGAGCCCAGGACACCGTACACGCAACAGCACACACAGGGCGTGCACACCGGCGAACAGGAGCCGGGAGGCCCAGGACGCCGTACACGCAACACCACACACAGAGCGTGCACACCGGTGAACAGGAGCCGGGAGGCCCAGGACGCCGTACACGCAACACCACACGCAGAGGGTGCGCACCGGTGAACAGGAGCCGGGAGGCCGAGGACACCGTACACACAACACCACACGCAGGGCGTGCGCGCCGGTGAACAGGAGCCGGGAGGCCCAGGACACCGTACGCGCAACACCACGCACAGAGCGTGCACACCGGTGAACAGGAGCCGCGAGGCCCAGGACACCCTACACACAACACCACACACAGGGCATGCGCACCAGTGAACAGGAGCCAGGAAGCCCAGGACACCGTACGCGCAACACCACACACAGAGCGTGCACACCGGTGAACAGGAGCCAGGAGGCCCAGGACACCATAGACGCAACACCACACGCAGGGCGTGCACACCGGTGAACAGGAGCCGGGAGGCCCAGGACACCGTACACGCAACACCACACACAGAACGTGCACACCGGTGAACAGGGGCCGGGAGGCCCAGGACACCATACACGCGACACCACACACAGAACGTGCACACCGGTGAACAGGAGCCGGGAGGCCCAGGACGCCGCACACGCAACACCACACGCAGAGCGTGCACACCGGTGAACAGGAGCCAGGAGGCCCAGGACGCCGTACACGCAACACCACACGCAGAGCGTGCACACCGGTGAACAGGAGCCGGGAGGCCCAGGACACCGTACACACAGCACCACACGCAGGGCGTGCGCACCGGTGAACAGGAGCCGGGAGGCCCAGGACACCGTACGCGCAACACCACACACAGAGCGTGCACACCGGTGCACGGAAGCCGGGAGACCCAGGACACCGTACACACAGCACCACACACAGAGCGTGCACACCGGTGAACAGGAGCCGGGAGGCCCAGGACACCGTACACGCACCACCACACACAGAGCGTGCACACCGGTGAACAGGAGCCAGGGGGCCAGAGACACCGTACACACAACACCACACACAGAGCGTGCACACCGGTGAACAGGAGCCAAGGGGCGCGGCCCACCACACGAGCAACCCGCCCCCAAAAAGAACCCAACCCACGCCGCCCTGCAGGAAAGAAACACCATGTCAGACCGCCAAGACCAACCGTCCGGCCAAGGCCAACCCAGCGGGTACGAAGAGGGTGGGCAGGCAGGGCAGGCCGGCGAAGAGGGACAGAGAAACCAGGCGGGGAAAGCGAGAGGAGGGGTCCGAACCCCCCCCCCCCCCCCAGCGTGCACACACCCCACTGCCGCGCGCCGGGCCACAGCCGGGCGCCAACAGGGCCCGCCATGGAGCCAAACGGGCCCGCCAGAGAGAGGGTGTGTCCCCGCGCCTGCGCAACAGCACGCCCGGGCAAGGAGCGCGCGCCACACACAGGCCAAGCAGGGCACACGCGCAGCACCGCACGCCAGCACGCACCACGGCACAAAAACACGACACCACCACGGCAAACACCCACACCCGACGACGAACGAGCCGCCAAGAACAAGTCCAAGCCCCGCAGTCCCCACAGCGCGACAGCCGCCGTCCGGATGGAACTGTGTGCGTCCGGCAGTGAACCCAGCCCCTGCCGGCTACGAACCAGCCGCCGTCCGGATGGACGTGTGTGCGCTCGGCAGTGACCCCAACCCCTGCCGGCTACGAAACAGCCGCCCTCCGGATGGACGTGTGTGCGCCCGGCGGTGAACCCACCCCCTGCCGGCTACGAAACAGCCGCCGTCCGGACGGACGTGTGTGCGCCCGGCAGTGAACCCAGCCCCTGCCGGCTACGAAACAGCCGCCGTCCGGAGGGACGTGTGTGCGCCCGGCAGCGAACCCAGCCCCTGCCGGCTACGGAACAGCCGCCGTCCGGAGGGACGCGTGAGCACCCGGCGCCACCTGCCAGACGGGCTACCGGACCACCAGGCCCGCGCCACCCGGAGGGGTGAGTGCTCAGTTATCGCAAACCTTACGCCCAACGGTACCACACCCAACACCACCCGCAATGACACACCGTCACCACCACCATGCACGCCCACGCGCCACCACACAGCCAGGGCCCATCATCAGGGCTGCCCGCCGACACCACAACCACCAAGCAGTCCAGCCACAACCACCACCACCACCCGCCACCGGCCGCCCACAACATCACCAACAACACCCTCCCCCCCGGCAGCACTCACGACGTCGTCACCAAGCACACCACCATCCGCCCCGCACCACACCTGCCACACCCCCACACTCCACACTACCCACACCGGAAACCGCCAACACCGCCGTCCCACCCTTACCACCTGCAGCACCGTCACCATCGACGTCGCCAGCGGCACCACCATCACGCCCGACCGCACCGCGCGAGCGACACGCACACAACCAGCACCCAACCCCACACCGACACCACCCACGCCGACCAGACCCCACGACACCCACGCAACGCACACGCCGGCCACGCTCCACCAGACAACACAAACCACCACACGCACGGCAACAGCGCACCCGACGCCCACAGACCCCCCGCAACCCGCGCCACGTACACACCAACACGCACACCCGCACCCAACCACGCCCACCAAACGCCCGGCGCACCGACCACCACGCGCACGGGCAACCGCCCAACGCCGGCACCGACTCCGCGGGCAGACAGGCAGACGAACCACCCCGTCGGCATCACCAACAGCACCATCACCCAAGCCACCACCTGCGGCACCAACGCCACCATCGCCCGTTGCACCAACGGCAAACCCCCCTCCGGCCCCCCACCACCCGTTCCCAACGCGTCACCTACGGCACACACCGGCCTCACCGTCACCCAGTGCATCGCCGGCGTCACCCTCGCCATCGGCACCACCGACGACACCACCGCCCACAGCACCCCCGGCAACACCCTACGTAGGGACGGTACCAGCGGCGCCACCAACCGGCACACCACCTGCAACACCCACATCAACATCGCCACCACCCATGACATCACCCGCAGCGCCCTCACCATCGACGTCACCGGCAGCACCCTCACCGCCGGCATCACCAGTCGCGCCACCACCCACTGCACCACTTACAGCGACCACCGGAGCCGCAGGCCCCCCGAGCGCCCGCCCCGTCACCTATGACACCATGGGCGTCACCAACCCCGTCGCCACCCGGCGCGTCACCCGAAGCACCCACGTCAAAAACACAAAACCGTTTCGACGCCTACAGCACCCCCCCGTAGGCGTCACCAGCATCTCCTCCACCCATTGCATCGCCCACGGTGCCCCAGCCCAACCCACTGAGCCTTCGGCGCACACATACCCGACACCCACACAAACCAACCACGCCCGCACTGCCCGCCAACCCATCAGCCCACGCCATGAACGCACCCACACGCACGCCCACGCCCGGCCACGCCACCCAGACACTAACCAGGAGCCGCAGCCACCCACGCAAGCGCCACGCCACCACTGCCGCCAACGACCCGCCGTCAGCCCCCCCCGGACCGGCGCCCTGGGAACCGGAAGCCTGGGGGCCGGCGCACACACAGGGAGCCCAGAGCACAACAGCCACCCGACCCCCGTTCCCCACGACACCCACGCCCACACCGGCGCCGACACCGGCACACACCCACACCCACGCAGAGCACCCCAGCCACCCCCCCCGAAAAAAACACAAAAAAAAAACAAAGCCAAACAAGCCAACGAAAAGAGAGGAGTAAGGGACAGGCAGGGGAAGGGGCCACGGGGGGAGCAGAAGACAAACACGCAAGCCCACACACGCGCCCCCCCCCCCCCCAGCCAACCCGACCCCGCATGTCCCGCACCCTCCCAGGAACCGCAAAGCCCAAGACCACCCCCCAGGCACCACCACAACAGACCACCATGAGGAGCCGCCGAGGACGACACACGACACACCGCCGCCAACCACACGGTCGACAACGACACAAGCCCCACCCCCACAACCCGCCGCACCCACCTCTGCGGCGCCCCAACACACAATGGTGCCCCCATGGATGCGGTACACCCCAAAAACCCCCTTCAGCCAGCCGACCAGAGACCACCACAGGACGCACCAAGGGGACACCGCGGAATACCCACCCACAGTGAGGCCCCGACACCCGCTACCCACCGGCAACCTACCACGGGCCCACCCCACACCCGAGCAAATAGCCCCCCCCCCACCGTGGAAACGATACACCCCAGCCACACACCGCCACTCACCACCCACGGGCACCGCACCGGGGCCACAACATGCCCAAGAAGCCGCGACCCACTGACCCGCAGACCCTGCAAACGCAATACCCCGCACCACTGGGCCCACTCAACGGTGGGCCGACACCCCCAAGCACCACACGACCACACCCCCCTGGTTGCGACACACCAGTCCCGCACACCCCGCCCCAGGGGATCCCAGGCCCCACGCCACACCGACCCCGCACGGCCCACGTACTGAAACACGCCAGGAGGACGATCAAGAGACCACGCAGGGCTGCCCCACACCGCCAGAGGACAAACCACGGGCGACAACCCACCCCACCAGGCCTGGACACGGTGCCCCCCCCCCCCAACGGGAAGGCCACCGGACAGCACAACACCACCATACCGCACCGCACCCTCCTCCCCCAACCGGGGGCACGGGACACCACAGCCCACCAACACAGGAACGAAGCCGCGCCCCG
Organism: Eutreptiella sp. 'Long Island Sound 2002'; assembly: GCA_964036045.1. Classification (NCBI taxonomy): domain Eukaryota; phylum Euglenozoa; class Euglenophyceae; order Eutreptiales; family Eutreptiaceae; genus Eutreptiella; species Eutreptiella sp. 'Long Island Sound 2002'. The sequence continues at coordinate 86,880,962 of OZ038379.1, read as the reverse complement.
CCGACTCCGCACCCCACCCCACCTGCACCACCCCAGGAATCCCCGCACACCTCGCGCCAGCTCAACACCCACCACGGGCCACAACCTGAACCGCACACAGGGGCAACACCGCCGGCCAGGACAGCCACCAGCGTGCAGCCACACACCACAACCACGCCAAACGGCGCGCCTCCCCCGGCGCACGACCCCGCACCGGCCGCCGCACGTGCCCCGAACACCAGCATCACACACCCGCCGTGCCATGAAGCAGCACCCCAACACGTGAAAGCGCACGATGACCCCATGGCCCTGGACATGGACAGCCTGCTAGAACCGGAACTCCAACACACGGAGGACACGGAGCATCATATGGACCTCACCCCGCCGGAGCTCGAGCCCGCAGCAAGCAGCCCCGCGGACCCCAGCCCGCATAATGCCCCCCCGCGCCCCCCCCCCCGCGAGCGGGCGCCCTGGACGCACCTGTCCAACGTCCTGCGTCGCCACCACCCCACCCACGAAGCCAGCAACGGGCCCGCCGAGTACCGGGCGTCCCTCGAGCACGACTTGCCCGACGTCACGGGGCCGGGACTCCACGGGTACACCACCGCCCCCCCCCCCTCCAGGCACCCCCACACACGAATGGGAGGACGAGTACGCCGTCGACGTCACCGACATGACGGCATACGTGGAAAGCGTGGAGGACCCGGAGCAAGACACCGTCCTCAGCCTCCTCGCCTACCACAGCTGGAGATGGGGCCACCAGGTCACCCTCCACCGACCGCAGGACGGGCCCCACCAGTGGTCCGCAGAGCAAACGGTGAAGTGGGACATCGTCCTCCAACTCACCCCCGAGGGCTTCTACATCCTCACGCACAGCGGAGTACCCGACGCCACACCCAATGCACAGGCGCTGCCGCTGGCCCAGCCCCGGGAGGACGACGCAGGCGCACCCGCCCCGGAGGAATGTAATTGGGACCCCCCGACAGCCACCACCGAACGCATGCCGCACCGGCTCACCAAACGTCACCTCCCCCATGACTACCATGCCACCAACAACTCGCGGGGACGCCGCACACTGCTTCTGCAGTGGGCATCACCCGAAGGCACCTTCACGTGGGGGGAAATCCTCCCCGGCACCGTGGCGCTCACGTACCTGTGGCTCCGGGACGCGGAGACGCACGCGCAGCCCCCCGGCACACACCTCCTCCTCACCCTGGAGGGAGAGGCCGCCGTCGAAAACGTCCACACAGCGGAGGGAGAGGACTACGTGACGGCGAACGCAGACACCGCAGTGTGGCTACACGCTCACGAGCACACCACACCCCCCACCGTAGTACCGGGGTCACACCCCTGGCACGTGGTCATCGTGCGACTGCCCACAGGAGCAGACGCAGGAAGCGCCCAACAGGGATGGGCGGACAGGTGGGCACACGTGTGCGCCTCCCTGCACGAAGGGCTGCACAGACCCTCCCTCAGCAGTCACACCCTCGAGCCGGCCCCCACCACGGCCGAATCCCACACCGGGGCGGCACCCCCCACCTGAGTCTGGGCCTACACGCGCACCCTCCACCCGAGGCAGCGGAAGCCCTCAAGACCGCCATCTCCAACCACCAAGGCCTCGTGCACACCCCCCACGATAACACACAAAAGGGCTACACCCTATGGTGGCACCACCCCGCACCTGAAGGGGGCCTGCAGCCACCGGCAGACCAGCCTGGCATCGGCCCAGACCTCACGGCGATCGCCCGCGCCGTCGCCGCCATGGCCCAGCAAGTTGGGGCGCCACCCCAGTGGGCACCGTCCATCATCAACCCAGCTTTCACACACTTCCGGGGACGCCCCATTCATCCCACCCTACCGGACCTCGACCTCCCCGCCCACGATGCGTGGGCAGTCCACATCCTCGTGCCCCACGACACCGCGCCCAAAACGGGGGACGCGACAGCACGCATCACCAAACAACTCCCCAATACCGCACTCCACTACGACATACCAACGCCAAACGTCATCGTCACCCACAACACGGGTCGCGACCACTACTACCTCCAGGCCACGCATGAGCGCTCCCCCGTCACCATATACACCTTCACCACCTACCCTGGCCTCCGGCCACCGCAACACCACCCGCGCCCGGCATGGAAGCATCCCCTACACGTCGCCCCGACCCCGCGCAAAAGGCCCACCCACCACGCGCCCCCTCCCACCGACAGCACCGCCCTCCACACCGCCCGCAGACGGGCGGCGGCACACCACCAAAGCCACTTGCTCCCACGCATCAACGCTGGACCCGGCACCGTCAGCGAGGCCACCCACAAAAGCACCTTGAACCTACTGGCTCGCAAACTACGCCCCAAAATGGCACTGGAGGACACGCTCTGGATATACTATGGCTAAAGCCGCACGGCACGGGTGGCGGACCTCCGCAACATCATCCCCCGCCACATCCAGCGCGCGTTAGGGCCCTGCACCGTGTACGCGGTACCGCACCCCATAACAGCCCCATGCACCCACTGCAACCCTCGGTGCGCGCTACCATGCGCAGGCGCTCTGCAGCAACCCCTGCCCAACCCTACCTACAGGGGGGGCATATTCCTCGGCACAAGACCCGGGGACCCACACCCCTACCTCCTGCCCGCAGCGGACCGCCACCACGCCATACCGCTACACCTTGCCGAGCACCTGGCGGTGGGACCGTCCCCCTTTCAGAAGCGCCCCCCCCACACCCCATCCGACGGACGCCCGCCAGATGAGCCGACGCACGCCACAATTGGACCCAAACGCGCCATCGCACTCCTCACCCTAGAGGCGGAAGCCACCATTCCCCGAGACCTGGAGGGGGAAAACCACCTCATGGTGGAAGGGCTGACGGAACACGTCCTGATCGCAGCCATGTACGCCACGGCGTCCGCCTCCCGCCTCTGGGAGGACCGCCCCTCCCCACCTCTAGCCCAAGCAGCGCAGGACGCCCCCGACGCGGGCCCCACCGCCGAGGACATCCACCAAATCCTCAACATGCGAGCACCCCCGAAGACCCACCCTGCGGTCCGCCCCATCCAGCTCGTCAGCTGGGACGCCATGGACGCCCCCCCGACCATCACGGAGGTCCACATCCTCAAACACCGGGACACCTGGTGGACGGTGGAATGGGACGACCACGGCAGGGTCCGACGGGCAACGGCACACGCCCCCGACGACGAAGTCCCGCCCCCACCACGCGGAGGGGACCGCTTGCGATTCGCCGCAAGCATCCCCCACGCCTCAGAGGCAGCCTGGGAAGCGCTGCACTACGCCCTCTACTGGGCGCAGGAGGCGCCAGAAGGCCCCCTCCCCCCGGAACGCACCCCAGCGTGGACACGCCACGCCACCCGCTACACGGCCCACATGCGCCGCCACGGGGCAGGCACCGGGCACCGGCTCCTCACCTGGCCAACGGACCCGCCCGACGCCCTGCAGGAGGCCGAGGAAGTGCTTGGCCTCATGACCAAGCAAGTGTTCCAGCTGAAGGACCCCGTCCCCACGTCCAAGCCCGACGTCCCAGCCGCCCGCGAACACCCCGTGTTTGCACCGGGCCACGCACCCGTACAGCAGCCCCAGGGCGCACCTCCCCAACGGGGACAACCCGCTGCCCGACGCCGCCAAGGTGCACAGAAGCGCAAGGCCCCCACACAGGCCAAACCCGCGCCAAAGCCAAGGGCCAAGCCGAAGAGCTGGACCAAAGAGGAAGCCGCTGCCCTGTATCCCCAATACGCCATCGGCACCCGGGTGCAGCTGCCCTTCGAGTACCCCACGGCCCCGGGCCCCTCCAAGTGGATATGGGCCGCAGGGGAGGTCAAGCACCGGTACCTCGTCACCGGGGACCACCAGGGGTTCAAGATCCACGTCAAGTGGGACCCGGCCACCCCCAGCGACAAGAAGCTGGGGCGCACCATCGAACTCTGGCGAGACCGAACCGGTCGTGAGATGGTCGCCATGCAGCTGTGCACCCCCGACACGGAGCACCTCACCGGCACCGAGTACACGGGCGAAGTCCACAATGCATGGGCCCTACCCCAGCCCCAGAAGCGGAACCGCAGGGCACCCGCAGCTCAGGGCGTCATCGACCTCCTCCACGCCTGACGGGGCCAGGGCCGGACACGGCCCGCCCCCCAAACTGCCGGTCCCCAGAAACCGGCGCCTGCGGAAGCCCACGCCCGCATCAACATCCTCAACGAGCCCGCGGTCACCTACGACCCCACCAAGGCCGCTACACTGCAAGCCATGCCCGGGCCGCACCCCCAAGGCGCAGACCTCCTGGGGTTCCTGGAGCAAGCCCTCCGCAGAGCGGACCAACCCGAACCAGCACCGATCCTGGACCAGGAGGGGAACAAATATCACGCCCACTGGGAACGGGGGGTACCCCTCTACCACAAGACGTCGGTCACGGTACATGCCCACCCCGACCTCGGGGTGGATGGTCGCCTCGGGGCGTACGAGTGCGTGGGGCCCGGATGGCAGCTAAACGTGCTACTCACGCACGTCCCATTCGGGGAGGAGACCAAGGACTTCCTGGACACCCTGAGCCTGGCGTACCGCCGACTCTCCCTCCTGGCACCCACCATCATCATAGGCGACCTAAACGCCGCCCCCACCGAGGACGACCGCACCGGCCCACCCACAGCCACCGACACAGCTGTCCGGGACGCCATGCACCAACTGGGCCTCACCGACCTCACGGCAGGACTCACCCGCACACCCTCCCATTACCCCCACCAAGCCGGCACCCACCCATCCCGCATCGACACGTGCTACGGGGACCCAACCACGGTGCGCGTCCACGAAGCAGCCTACGGGGACATCCCGCCCACAGGCACGGGCCACCGGCCCCTCTACGTCGACCTCATCATCCCCAACCTACCCCCACCCGCGGCCACCCTGCCAGACGACACCCTCCCACCCACACTGCAGTTCCCGGCCGAGGACGACCACGGCGCCTGGCACAGGTATAACAGGGCCCTACACGCCATCCTGCGCCGCCCGGGTGCACCGACACTCACCACCGCCATGCGCCGGGCGGCACAAGCATGCGGCATGGAGCGTGACACCAACCACACGGGAGCACCACCAGACCTCACCCTCCAGCAACTCGTCCATGACATCTGGACCACGAAAGGGGAACTCGCCACCCTGCTACGCCCCAGCACACCGGAGGCACGAGACTGGGACGCCCACCTCCGTGCGCTCCTCACCACCCGCCGCCACCAACTCCAGGAATGGCACGCCCACCGCATAGCGGCCGCAGCCCAAGAACGCGAAAGATACGGCAGAAACGACACGCCGTACAAGTCCCTACGGTACGTCAGCCGCATCCTGGAGGACACGGGGCGCCGTACCATCCACGCGGTACGCACCCCCGAAGGAGGCCTCACCAATGACCCCGACGCCGTCCTCCAGGCAGTCCTGGACAGCTTCCAGGCACAACACGGGGACGCCCTCCCCGAGCTCGACCCCCACACCAGAAACACCATCCGCGAGCATGTGCCCAGGGTCTTCAACCGGGAACAGCGGCGCGCCATCGAACACGACCCCTTCAGCATCTCAGAACTGCAACGCGCCCTAGACCGCCTGAAGAAGGGAGTCGTGCCCGGCGTCGACGGTTTGCCGGCCAAAGCGTACCAACGTCTCACCCTGCCCGTCAAACGCCGCCTGGCAGCCCGCCTGTGGGACATCGTCACGGGCGCCACGCCCATCCCCCCTGAGTGGGCCAACCTGGTCCACCCCCTGTACAAAAAGGGGGACTGGGCGCAGCCGGGGAACTGGCGGCCCATAGTCTGCGCCACCACCGAGGTCAAGCTGGTGTGGACGCTCATCCTAGGCCGCATCGCGCCAGCGGTCTTCGCCCACGTGCCCGCCAGCATGTGGGGAGCCATGGCCGGCAGGTCCCCCCACGAGGCCATCTTCCTCCAGGACACCGCACTGGACATGAACCCCTACGAGACTATCATCGCCTCCCTCGATGTCCAAGGCGCGTTCCCCCACGCCCCACACCGGCTCCTCACGGAGGTATGGGATGCCATGGGCCTCCCATTCCTATCCTTCATGACCGGGTACATCCAGACCCGACTCTACGCCGTCATCACAGCCGCAGGCCTCACCCCCTGGACCGGCACAGACAGCGGGGTCCCCCAGGGAGGCGCCGAAGGCCCCTTCCTCTACCTCCTCGTCACCCTGCCACTGGCATTCGAGCTGGCACGGGTATACCCGGGGTACGCCCCATACCCGCTACGGTCCCCCCTCATCAACTTCGCGGACGACAACCTCCTAACTACGGCCACCCGCAGCCGCGACCCTGAGAACGCAGGGCTACCAACGACCACCGAACAAGCGTCCGCCATTCTCCAACTCACCACAACCTACCTGGACGCCCACCAGCTCCTAGTGCACCCCCGCAAATCGGTCGGGCTGGCCGACGCCAAGACCCCCACCCCCCACATCCGGAAAGGCGAACCCCTACACCTGGAAGACACCACAGTCCACCTGGGAGTCACACAGGCCACGCGGCACCACCACGTCACACTCCCAAGCAAGCTAGAAGAGCGCCTCGCCCGGCTACCCCAAATTGCCAGGGGGGACCTCCTGTCTACGCAGGGCCTGGCGTACTTCATGGAAGCAGTGCTCAACGCGGCCATCGGGTACCAAGCCCTGCATCTCCCGCGCCCCCAAGACGCACTACGCCACGCTCGACAGCAAGTGACGAAGGCATGGGCGCAACACGGAGGCTGGCCCACGTCTTTCCCCAAGGAGGCCATGATGGCCCACTGGCGCTACTACGGAGACAATACAGGCCCCCTGGTCGACATGGCCTATGCCAAACACGCAGCACACCTCCTACACAGGGTAACACACAACCACCAACCAGAAGTTCGCGAGGCGGCAGCCATACGCATAAAAGAAGCGCAAATGGCCCGCAACACCTGCCCCCGGTGGTTACTGGCGCAACACGGCGTCTCCACCTCCGTGGCCACTGGCATCTGGGCCCAGCTACAACTCCTCCTACCGCACCACACAC